>JAVJIF010002481.1:0-76438 GCA_038442645.1 Agave tequilana | reverse complement strand
GACTTTGAACCATGGATCAGATGCATTTGACTAACACAAGATTAAGTTAATAATATAGATCCAAAGTTAATAATAAAGGAGTTAACACAAGATATTATCCAGAGTAAATAATAAAGGAGTTAACACAAGATTAAGGGAAATAATATAGATTCAAAGTAAATAATAAAGGAGAAATTTGAAGTTCAGGTGTGAGCTGACTATATGAAGAATTAAATTGTTTTCGGGGGGGGTTCTTTGATGTTTATGAAGTTATTACCAAATTTTATATTTTTGAAGAAATCTTTTGATGAAATAATGAATTATGAAGTAATAATGGAAAAGTGAAAGACTCCATAGGGCAAAGAGCAATCATTTAAGGACCATAAAAAAATTTAAGAAGTCTAAGCAGGGAAATGTAGGCTAAAATAGTAGCTTCATGACCTATAGAGATTTTTTTTTTTTTACATTCAGAGAAAGTGAAAGTTTAAATCAGCTAAGGGAGTGGACACAGGTGTAGTTATACTCGTAATTCGAAAATTTATATGCGGAAGTATTCTGGTACACATCATAAACTAGGTTGGTGGAGTATTATAAAAGTTGTCCAAAAAAATTACCGTTGTTTTAAATCATGTGATAAAGTAGGTTATGGAAATTAATTGCTTATTTGGTGAGTAGCGAAATGGCAAATGAGTAGCGATGTATTTTTGTACCACACACGAAAGTTTATGTGAAATAAAATTTTGTAAAAAATATTATGAGTCTCATCAGCACTGTATGGGGGAACGATTGAACATAGATCAAGAAATATGACTCAGATTTGGTCCATGAATGTCGTTCTCCCTTGGGAAATTTTCATTGGTCAGAGGGTTTGATGGACATTTGTGAATCTACTGTTGTACATTAGTACTGCCTCCAATAGTATGAAAGCTTCTCTTTTCTTTCTTTTTTTTGTTCGTCGTCTTCATTATCTTTTTTCTTGAGCTGTTGGCTGGTAGCTCCATATGCAGCCAGGAGTGTATGTTTGCAAGGAGGGATATTTGAGGAATTTGTAGTGGAGAAGAACTATGTCTACGGGCTCTTGAGTGTTGTTTTGTTTCTTCAGAACCAAAAAAGGATAAAAGAGATAAATATAGGGATACATGCAACAAACAATATCCAGTGCACATTAAGAATAAACAACTGACTATGACTGTCTTGGCTTTCATAGGCTTTACTAGAAGGAAAAAAAAAATTAAAATAGAAAATTAACAATCTCATCACTTGACTCTCCAAATTTTGTGACAGATTTCAGGATGCTTTGTGTTCTCTAAGTGTGCCCGCTCGATCTATCGTCTTGCCCACTTCTGCCTTCATATGATATTCTCTGCATTTTGAGTTGGTTGCTGGCAGAAAAACTCAAGTACTGCAAACTTTAGGAGATTTTTGGTTTCTTTATCTCTTAACTAATCCCAATTAGAACTCCAAATAAAATCATTTTTACCTAATTTGAATTATAAAATTTGCAACTACAACCTTCAAGAGACCCCCTAAAAATTAATTAAACCAACTATTATTAAGCTAAAGACTTCAGTATGCTAGATTTATGCCAAAATAAAGAACTTGGTCATCCTGGCAGTTGGTCTATTACATCGCTACTGATAGTCCATAACCTTAGTATAGTGCTGCTTATCTGTGAGATATGGAGTTTGGTTTGTCAAAAATGTTTGGGACTTTTAGATAGACTGGGTAACTTGTAATCAGGTTTGGGTTCATGGTCTGGTTAGGTCCGATTTCCTTTAAGAAGTCCCTTTGATTTGATCTGGTTGATGTTAAGAGTTAATCAGGTACCCATGTATGTGTTAACAAGAAACATTTACATTTTAGAAAGTGAACATGATAGCTATATATATAGTTGTCCAATCACTCCAAGGTAATGTGCAGAGAATAGTCTTACCCCCACAAGCCTCATGACTACAGGGGTCTGCTGTTAGGAGGATGGGTATGTCATATGTGTAGATAAGATTCACACAGGAGATGGGTGTAAGGGTAGAAATTACGATGTTGGTGCTCATGGCTCCCCTATAAATCTTCCAACAATTCTTATAGTGTTGTTTGTACCCATATCTCATAGTTCACTGAGGTAGATGAGATCATCATTTTCGGATTTAAATATTTAGAATCCACTGCTTCATGAAGTAGCTATGCCAACTAGTAATTTTGAATGCTAATCTATTAAAAAATAGATCTTAAGCATGTATGTTTACCCCTCCAACATCAGCCCTATCTTTATGCATGCATTTCTCAATTCTTTCCTTCAGTCATTACCTATATGTTTTGTGGCTTGTTTTTTAGATTGGGCTCGGGTAGATTTCAGCTGTGTGTCCTGTTCCATATCTAGTATTCCCTACGGCCGCTATTTTATCTTTAGGGTTTTTGGATATATATCTTCTAAATATATCATATTTAGAAATATAATCCCAAATCATTTTACCCTTAAAATAGAAAAAATTACTTTTCTCGTTCAAATTTTAGACGGGAATAAGGGCTAAATATCTGTTATGCCCCCCCCCCCCCCCCCCCCCCCCCCACCACCCAAAAAAAAAAAAAAATCTTCTTATTCTCATCCTAGCGAATCTTGAATTCTCTCAAACTCAAAATTCTCCTTCCGTCCTTTTCTTTTCACCTCGTCTTCATTAATTTTCTTTTCTTCTCCTATTTATATTCTCAGATCCTTTTACACCTAAATTATTGCCACCCTTACGTCACCAATTGTGCCCTTTGGTGCAAGTGGGAGATGGTTGTTAGTGGAGGGCTGGAGCTGTGGAGGGAGGAGTGGGGTGTTATGGTTGGGTTTGGTTGGATCGGATTGGGCTGTGATTGGAGTTAAAGTTGGGGTTAGAGAAGTGTTAGGATAGGATTATGGTTAGGTTAGAGTTAGGATTAGAGAGTAAAGAGAATAGATTGGTCATTTTAAAAAATATTAGGCATCTTAACAAAAAATAAAGTAATATTCCTTTTTGATTTTTAAGTAGTCACATATATGGGCAAATTTCTAAGACCCAGAAGATTTAGGTGGTCAATTGGCAATACAATGATTTTGAGAGTAATTTTCTGAGTAAGAATGATTTTTTTTTTTGGGAATGTTTGTTGCACATTGAATTTTGTGACAGGTAGATTTGATGGGATCAGCAAAATAGAGTAAATTCCCAGTTCTACTTCTTCAAGTTTTCCTCAACTGAGTAGACTGTTTGGGAGACTACTTTCTCATCTGGTCCTCCCATTAATAGAAACTACTTGGAATCAATATTTGAACACTTAATTAACTTTAGTCTATCTCTATTGAATGTTTATCCATATTTTCTGCCTTAATGTGGATGGCCACATTTGATGCTATAATTCAATTTGTATTATAAGATGGGCTCTGTAAAGTAACGCATAACAGAGTAGTGAAGTACTTATGGTAAGCTTTCTATTGAAGAATGACATGCAGAAGGATATTGCTCTATTTAAAGTTTGACCGTATTGCAGGATCATGATGTTTAAGGTTTAAACAACCGCTAGAGTGAGATGCATCTTATTTCTTATAATAGTGATGCCATACATATTATGTCAGACTTTAAGCTGTATTAGTTTCCTGTCTGGACCTGATAATAAAATCAAACCGTTATAAATCCTCCATTAAACTACAAAATCAGGATGGATCTGCAGCACACTTAGAATATGCAAGTTACTCTCTAATTAGTGATAACACTACGAGAGCTATGCAGTATTAAAGTTTCAATAGTTCTCTGCAACTTATAGAATCCCCAAGTCAAATGGATGACAAATAAAGATAAAACACTTATTGCAGTATTATGGACTACTGCTTTCATTAATAACTCAAGAGAAAGATGAATTGTAATTATGAGATGGATGTAAGTTGGCCATGATGGTTAACTCAGCCATATTGTTCCATACTTCCCAAATTTTTTTGTTTGGATCTATATTTTTTGGGACAAATCTTCTAAGTTATGCATCAAGTCATATACCCCTTTACTTTTTTGGTTTTCTGTGACAAGCTAGAGGGGCAGAGCTTCAAAAATATAGAAACTGATGGTTAAGTCAGCCATATTGTTCCACTCTCACCAAAAATGTGATTTTGGATCCTTATTTTGGGACAACATTAAGATTAATGAATCAAATCATCCCTTCATTGTGGGTTTTCTGTAACTAGCTGGAAAGACAATTTTGAGAATATGCTAGAAGATTGCCTTTGATGGAGATCAAGATATAAAGACACTATCTGAAAATGAACAGGCAATTCTTATATGCAGATGATCACTCCGTATCTGACAGCGGATAGGGGACATGACATGTTTTGTCACTTTTGTGTCTTTAAGTTGGGATCCTATCCTCACTTATGGCACACTAACATTATTTATGTCATTAGGGTTATATTTGGGAGACTGATGGAAACCAAGTCTTATGCTGCATGCATGCCCACACTTATGCATGTCAGAGGAAAACCATGTGCATGCACTCATGCATATCAGTTGATTGATTGAGAAGTCTCTGAATCGCTTGTTCGTAGCTCAAGCTAGGATTATTGAACAACCCCTGATAGTTTTGAATCTTTTGATGTCAGCATGTGGTAAGTGGTATCTTGGTAAGTCCTTATGTAGAGCCTCCGGCAGTCTAAGCTAGGAATAGATTGTAGGTTGAATCCTGGTTCGAGCATTTTGTACTGTTTTGATTGTTTTTATAAACCATTCATTTAGGATTGGTAATAGTTGGCTCATCTCCATGGATGAGACTTTGATTGTTGTTATTATACTCTTGAACCCTATGATATCGGTGTAGAATGGTCTTGAAATACTCGTAGACTTTATTGGAATGATTAGTTGTTCATACCAGTAAATGTGATTTAGATAATGATGGTAATACTTGTGAGGTGTATTAATTAATAGATGAAGAAACAGAGCACTCTGAACCATGAAATGTGATCCATGCCTCCAGTTATGTTGAGCTAATGTGAGAAGTACAACTAAATTTCTCTGGTGTTGCTTTTGAGATGAATAGTCAAGCTTGCCCGGAATGTATGACCTTTGGAACTCTTACGCTGCCATATTATCACTTAAATATGTTTTTAGACTCTATGACCATGATCGTGTTACTGTTGTGCCTCATTAGAATTGTTTTCATTACACTGCCAGTTATTCTAATTTAATTAGTAAGTCTGAGATTCCATAACCCGGCTGCTATTGTACATGTGCAGGTATCTTATGCATGATACATTGTTCAGAGATCATGGAGCTTGATACAATTTGGTGCATGGAAGTGGCTTGCTATATCTTGGCACATCAGCTCTACAATCCAAGCCAAAGCTTTGTTATCTTTCCTATATCTATTTTATGGTTACAGGACTGTATCAGTCTTGGGACTCTCGGGGCAACTTGCGTTGACAATTGCAATTGGAGAGGGCACTGCACTTTGTTATTTTCCTCATGCAAATTGTGTATGTATTTACTGTAGGTCTTTTAGTAGGTTTTTTTTTTTTTTTGGGTGTTGGGTGGGGTGGGGGGGGGGGGGGGGGATGGCTTTGCTGCTTAATTTTAGCCATTGGTAGGTAGCCAACTGTATATTCCCTATATTCTTCTCCGGTCTCAATTTAATGCATTGTCCGCTAATTCTTGTGGAGATCTTAGAGCCTGTTTCCTTCATCTTTCTGTATGAATAAGTATAGCCAACGAATAAGTACAGGGCTAGTCTATGAAGTACGGATGTTGTCATGTACCGGACACGACAATTCTTGTGAATGTCAATGTTGTTTCATGTGTACTCTTTTGGTATCTGCTATGTTGTCATCCCCATGTCTTTGTTATTGTCTGTTTGCCCCTTCGTGTTATTTGCATGCGTAATGGATTATGTTCTGGAGCTTTTGCCTTGTAGTGGGTCACGGTGAAGTGCGTCTTTATGCTGTTGAATGAGCTTGCCAAATTGCGTATTTCTCTTGAGATTGTTTTGAGATTATATTGACATCCAAGGTGTTTGATCTATTGCTGATTTCCTCCCTTCCTTTCCCTCTCAAATTCTTCAAAAATCCATCGATTTTGGTAATGTCTATAAACAAGTGCAAATAATCTGATCAGAATTTGGTTGTTTTTCTATAGGCATTTGAGTTCTGTATTCATATTTGTACTAGTATTGGTAATTTGTTGCATATGATATGAATATAGGATATTGGTACAATAGTGGAAATATGCATTCTTGAAAATGGGCATAAAGCATCTTCCAATATATAGAAGATCAAACATATTGTTGCATTATGGTTGTTTGAGATTTTATGTTTTTATTAGTTTAATAGAAGGTAGGATTAGAGTAAAGGTTCCTCTTATTCTTTTTTGTGATGAATACTCAAATTTAGTGTTATCTAACATGGATGTTTGAGTCACGTCCGGACAATGTTTGTCTTTGTATCTATATCCACAGGAAGAAAATCAACACAAACCTAGTGATAATTTTTATCCGAAGGACCATATTTGTAGTGTTCAGTTTTTGACTCCTCGAGATCACGACACATGTCCATTCAATCCCTAACACGTAGCCCTTTTCAGAACTTTGGAGGGAGAGTCTCAGTCCCATTGCAGTTGGAAGATTAGAGAAGGACTCGATTGCAAGTACTCCTATCTTTAAGCAAAATTTACATTTGAACCTAACGGTTATAGTTCCGGAGTGGATTGATCGTAACTACGACTGGACAAAGACTCTTGGATAAAGATGAACGTGTACCCTGCAAATTCAAATCAGGATCTTTAGCTCCAATCGTCTCTAAGATAAGCAGTTGAGATATGACAGATATTCAAATACAACCGGATTCTATAATCTTATCTAAAAAATACCCACATGTATAAATACTAGACCCCTTCCAACGAGAAGAGGGATGATCAACATAACCCAGAAACCTTAGAGCATGAGATAGGGTGATCACTATTGTAATTTTTTCTTAAATTATAGTGGAATCCTCTCTCCCTCTCCGTGGTTTTTTTTTCTTAGGGCTTTCACATAAATCTTTATGTGTGCTCTGTTTGATCTCAGATTTATTTATAATCTCCTCAATTTTGATGCGTGGACAATTTTCTCATGAATTACTCACTGCATTTGGTGTTTTCATTGGGATATTTGAGTCCACACTCAAAGTCCTCCCAATTCCATACTCTTTCACGTACTTAAAAAGGTTTCCACCAACCATGGTCCCCAAGAGCACTACGCGAGCCAGTTAATAGTCTATAATGGGTCCTACCCTGACGGTTACCCCTCGGAAGTCTTCTGAAAGATGGAGGCTCGCCCGGAATGACCGCTCGGAGCTTAATCCTTGGCTACCCGAACCAGTCAATAGCCTATAGTAGGTCCGACCTTGACAACTACCCCTCTTGGAGTCTCCTGAAAGATAGAGGCTCTCACGCAATGACCGCTCGGAGCTCAGCCCGTGGTTATCCGAGCCAGTCATCAACCGATAACGAGTCTTACCCTAATGGGCTTACCCCACAGGAGTCTCCTGAAAGATGGAGGCCCACTTGCAATGACCGTGATTACATTTCATATTTGCATTATTTGCATCACATTTGCACGTTTATCCCTTTGATTATTTTATTTAATTATGCTATTTAACCCTCTTTTTGTTTAATGTGTGTAGTTATTTAAAGAAGGAAGATAAAGATAAGGAAGTTTCTAATTATCCTATCTACATTCAGATTTCATTTAAATAAATTTGAAATCAAGAGGAGACAAGGATTCAGAGATAATCCCTATCCTAATTCAGAGATAAAGGAGATAAATCAACTTAAATCAGGTTGCTTGAGTTCCAAGTCAAAGATAAAGGAGGAATTTAAATTTAAACTCAGATTATAGATAGAGATAACTTGCTTCTCATGTTATCTAGAAAGGATAAAATTTAAATCCAGAGTTTAAATATGGATTCTGAGGATAAATCTCTAGGTGGACGAATAAGATGAAGCAAGAGCCAAAAGTGCATACCCAGACTACCCCACTTTGCCGAGGCAACGCGACAGAAGTCACGTTTACATAGTTTTATGTTGGCGGTTGGCGTGGCAGCTGGGTGTGTGTTCGACTGGGACTCTTCTATTTCCCCTATAAATATAGAGGTAGAGCCAGAGGGAGGAGGCATCTCAGAGATCACAAGTTAGGATTTTCTTTCGTATTATTTTTCTTCCGAATTTTCATAATTTATAAAATTTTAGTTTGATGGATTTGTAAAGAGACGAGGAGCGATTGTAATTGATGGTGTCAGCTTCAATAGAACAAGGTTCTTTATTCTTCTTTCAATTTCATTATTTTCTTTACTTGCTTTCTTTTATTTTTTGCAATCTTCTTTTTCATACAATATGCTTTGCTTAATTTTCATCATGAGTAACTAGATACGCTTTCATGGTTTGCTAATCTCTCCACCACTGCTTCTAGTTCTATGATTGATTAAACTGATTTATCTATGCATGCTTAAAACCCTAGAATTAGCCACCTCCTTGAAGACTTATGATGATTTAAAAGTTACTTTATTCTTGTTAATACTAATTAATAATTTTGCTTATTTTATACTTAGAAAGCTTTGATAGCCTAATATTAGATCTAAACAATTTTTCTTAGGATATGCTTAGAAAGCTTTGATAATTTAATGTTGAATTTGGCTAGTATGTTTCAATTATGGATAGCTTTTCATCTTATATCTCTTGCTTGAAGTAGATCTTTTTAGGAACACTTATTGATTTAACATAAGGTTTAATCCTCATAAACTAGTAAGTTAGTGGTGATAGATCATTAATGGACTGTGAACTTTTCTCCTAATTACAACAAAAACAAATCTTTTTCCCAAACAACTTTTATTTACTCTAAAGACAAAACTGTATCGAAACGCTTTCATCACATCTCTCCCTGAGGATCGACCCGTATAGCCATTACTACTACGGTTAAATTGCAGGAACTCAGAGTCAATCTCACATCAGACAACGTATTCTAAACTCTGTGTTTTCCTCAATCAAATTTTGACACCGTTGCCGGGAGTGAATGGTACAGTTTATTCTTTTAACTAATTAACTTCTCTGTTTCTGTGTGCAGCAGTGGAGAACAAGAAAATTTCTGCAGCAGTGCACATAAAATTATCTCTGGAACTCTTCCTTCAAAGCAGAGCCCAAGGACTCTCAAACAAGCTGCGCAAATGCGGCAATTGCCGCGCAAACGAGGCTCTTTGGAGTCCAATATTGATAAGTTTTCTGTAGTGCTGATTAAAATTGCAAAATCTATCCTCTGCAATTATTTATTTACCTGTTTGACTATTCTGTATAGTGCTAATAACTTAACGTTAATCAATTGGTTGTTTAACTTAAAAAATGATTTAGACTCTTACATCTTAGGGCACATGTCTATTTCTGTGTTACTTACATTACTGTTGAAGAGTGCTGGGAATAAGGTACTATAAATCACCTAGAGGGGGGTGAATAGGTGATGTGCTAATTAAATGCTAAACAATGCGGAATTAAAACTTATTATGTAAATTAAAATATTACACAATATATAACCAAAGATGTTGGCCCAATGGCCTTCCACTCTAGTTTTGATGATGATCAACACTCATGTAGTTATGTTTACTAATATTCTTGTGTTTCTAAGTTTCAGATCATTAACAGGATATTAGTTGGTGATTAGCTTCAACAAGATGATTAGAAGCTATTCATGGTGATTCCGGTGCCAAAGCTTAAAGATCATACCTTTGCACTTGGAGAGTCACGGAGTTTGGACCGAGTCTACTTGAAGATGAAGATCGACAAGAAGACTTAGGTATCTAGTTTAGAGTTTGTGTTTTAGATCCATTTGTAAAGCTTAGTTTAGTTGATATGCTCAAGTGCACAAAACACACACGTTTTATGATTTGATATTTGGTTTTTATGAATAGTTGATCAAAACAAGTTTACATGTTTTATATGTATAGTAGATGTATTCTAGTTATACATACATGTTTTTTAACTTGCTAAACAAACTTATTTTGATATCCCTATTCATGTTTTGGAAAAATCAAGTTTGATAAAAATACAAGTTTTGTTTTTGATAAAATTTGCAAGACACAAAAATAAATTGATATGTTGATATATTGTCTTGAAATTTTTATCACAGGTGTATGTTTTAATATAAAATGATAAAACAAATTTTGTGAATTTTTTAGAAGTGTTAAAAGATTTTTAGAAAATATTTTACACTGTTTTTCTGACCCTGCACTGTGCCTGCCAGGCCAGTTCGGTCGACCGGACCGGTCGACCGCACCAAGTGGCCGGTCGACCGGGTCGGTCGACCGATGTGCACAATCGTGCACGCTGGCGACACATGTAGTCGGTCGACCGGACCAGTCGACCGAGTTGAGAGCCTGCTCTCGGGAATTTTCGGTCGACCGGACCGTCGACCGCTGCTGCCCAACGTCACATTTTTGACCGTTGGCGGTCGACCGGGCCGGTCGACCGGCAGTTGGTCAGACTGCCACATCAGCCTAACGGCTAGTTTTTCCTAGGGGCTATATAAACCCCATCTCTTTGGGATTTTGGCCAAGTTTTTCAAGAAAAAAATACTGGTTTTCTGAGGTGTTTAAAAGAGTTTTAAAAAAGAGTTTGTGGCTTTAAAACTTCTCATCTTTATTTGTTTTGGGTTTTTGGAAAATCAAAGAAAACTAGGTTTTGGGATTTTGATTTGGTATTTCATTTTCTATCATATACAAGAGATTTCCCAAGTAGTTTTTCTTTGTTGCTTGTTTCCAAAAACACTTTGATTCCACACTTGAGCTATATCATCTATCCTAAACTATTAGGATCTTGTTTTTGTGGAAAAAGAAAAGAGAAAAAGAAAGAGAGAGTTTGAGGTTGTTGTTGTAAACCTCTTGTGTTGTAACCCTCCTTTTATTTGTGAATCCCTCTTCGATAGAGGTGATCGGAGTGGTATTGGTTTGGATCCCTCAAGTGTGAGGTGATTGGGATTGTGTTTGTAAGCCTCTTAGGTAGAGGTGTGGTTGTTGGTTGACACCTCTAGTGTGAGGTGTTGTGGTTGTATTGAGAGAGGAGTTCGGTACTCCTTGGGTTGTAAGAAATCCTCTTCGGTAGAGGTTCCCTCGGTGGGAGTTGAGATAGTGGAAATCCTACACGGTGATGTAGGCGGGGATGTAGAGTTGGGTACTCGAACCTCGAAACAAATCTTTGTGTTAGCGTTTGATCCAATTTCTCTCAACTCTCTCTCATTTATATTGTGCAAAGCATCATACTTCATATCATCTTATCATATTGCTTGTGTTGCCTTGCATTATTTCATATTGCTATATCTTTGATTGCTTGGCTTGATTGTGTGTGCACATATTTCATATTGCTTGGATTGCTTGTGTGTGTGCCTAACTTCTACTCATCCAACAAGAGCTTCACATAGCGCCTCAACCCATATCAAGGGGAATCAAGGGGAGTTAGTCCAGAGCCTCGCAAGGGGAATTCGGCTACACTTGTTGTATTGTATTAGTTTGTGCATAATTTGCATTAGCTTCCGCATTTAGCACACTTAGTTTGCATTAAGTCTCTTAGATTAGCACTTTCACCTATTCACCCCCCCTCTAGGTGTTTTTCAATTGGTATCAGAGCTAGTGCTCCTGATACTTAGGCTTAACATCCTAGGAGTGATCCATTTGCTTGCTAATCTCATTTGCATTTGTTTGTTTGCACATTCATATATAGTTTACCATGGACTTCATGACCCCTCCTAGCTTTGACCCTTCCAACATTGATGTTTGGAAGTATAGGATGTCCATGTACCTAAAGACCATAGGTTTGCATGTCTTCCTTGCCGCCACCAAGAGATGTTATCTTGGTGATTGCAATCATATAGGGGCCAATGCACAAGCCCTAGAGGCTATTAGAAGCACACTTCCTAAAGATTATCTTTTATGTGTTTCTAATCTTGATTCCGCTTTTGCAGTGTGGAACAAGTTGACAACAACCACCACCTCCAAGCTTCAATTGCCAATCCAAGAAGAGGAATCTAGTGGAGAATCCGATCCACAATGCTTCATGGTCCAAGGGAATGACTCCCTTGAGGTACAATCGGAAACTCAACTAGATAGTAATGATTGTGCTAGTTCTTCAAATGATTATGTTGATCCCCATGCCTTAAATGAAGAACTATCTATTGTGTGTGAAAAGTTAATAGAAAAGTATAAAGTTTTGAAAAAGAAAAGTCTAGAAATGAAAAAGAAAATAAATGTTTGCATTCTAGACTGACAATGTTTTGCAAGAGAAGGATGAGATTACTAATGAAAGGGACTCATTAAAATCTCAACTTAATCTTGCTTTAAATGAAAATAAAATTTGAAAAATAAAAATGATTGTGAAGATGTTTTGAAGAAAAATGATTCTTTAACTTCAAAACTTGATTTGTTTTAAAAAGTAACCATTCTTTGAAAAATGAAATTGAATTTTTTTCAAAAGAATTAGAAATTTGTTTAAAGAAAAATATTGTTTTGAAAAATAATATGGATGCACATGTTTGCCATGCTAGGGTGGTTTCACCTAGAACACCTATTGCATGCCACACTTCTTCTTTGATTAACAATGATATATCCATGCTTAAGAAGAGTGTGATTGTTTGGGCTCCACTTTGAGCCAATGTGTAGTGGGCCATACACGCTTGGAATTTTTGTTTCGAAAGAAACAAGTTCCTTCTATTCATGCACACCCTACACGGCATACACATGCTCCACACGGACACCATCAACACAAGTATGTTCATGTGTACACATGTACACATTGTGGCCGAAAAGGCCATCTTGGTAAATTTTGTTTTGATAGATTACATGTTGAAAATTTAGCCAAGAAATTTGTTTGGGTTAGAGAAGGGACTAACCCCATGGACCCAACAAGATGTGGGTACCAAAGACCACCCCTCCTATTATTTTTGATGTAGGTGTGGGCTCTCACACGACGTGAGAGTGATGACACCTTGGAGTGGATGCGTTCCGGACTTAAAGGAAATCTATTGGATGCATCACTTTCAAGGGAAGAGATGGTGGAGAGGACCACCAAGTTTTGGAAACAAGGAGAGTTGCCTTGAGGTTTTGGTAACGATTCCTAAACTCCCATGCTTTCATATTCGTTTGTTTATAGCATGTTTTTGATATCTATGGATTAGTATGTTCATTCCATGTTTATTAGATCCTTGACATACACGTATAGTATTTGAGACACATATGCTTATATGAACCCATACTTAGTGTTCTCACTTTAGTTTAAGCTATAATGTACATCATGAATCTAATACATGTGAATTTACATAATAATCATGTTTTAGTTTTCCATGATGACTTTTATCATGATGACTTTTAGATTTGTTTTGATGCTTCATGTTTTGAATATATGTTTAAGTGTTAGTTTTCATTAAGACTAGTTATATACTTGTACATAGAATGGGCCACAAACAAATCTATATATGTTTGGGATTGAATGCTTGTTTGTTCCCATTAGATGTGCTAGTATAGTCTAGTTTGATGATTCATACATTTTAAACTTGTATTCCATTTTGGTATTTGTTCTTATGAGTTTTCATTTCATGTATATGTGTATTTTGCCAAACTTGAAGATATACACGTATACCCCTTGAGTCATTTGCCTTTCATGCAATATCTATTATGGACTCAAAGTGTGTTTAAGGGATATGTATGTATACTTCTTGTGTTGACAAATCATACATATACCTTGAAAAGAATTGGTATCAAATTGTTTTAATGAAAAGCTAAATTTTCATACTTTTCATGCTTTTCATATTTTCATGATTGTCATGTTTTTTTGTGTCAATATTTAACTTCATGTATATGTCCATCTTATCCAAACTATTGACTATACATGAGTATTCTTTTGAGCCACGTGCCTTAATGCATATATTTTGTGGACTCGTTATGTTTTGGATATGTATGTATACTATAGTTTGTATTAGACATACATATGCCTTGAAGATTAGATAGTTTTGATGATTTCGTGTTTTAAGGAATAATTGAGTCTTATTTATGCCTAATTGAACTTGAGTGTTTGATATGATGTGGATTCCATGTTTATGAAAAACAATTTTGTTTTATTCCTTGCTTGAAGGATTTCGTACTAGTTGACAAATTCCATTTAACTAGTTGCGATATTCTTCATTTGGTAGAGTTTTTCAAACAAAACTAAATTTTCAAATCTATTTTTGAAACCCCTACCTTCCAAGGGCGGTAGGATGGGAGATCATTTCATGTATGCCCTAAATTGAAAATCTTTAAAACTTGAATTATGATTGGGTGGTAGATAATATGATGTATACACTTGAACTTATTGTTATGTCAATTGGTATCATTGAACTCTTTCAATTGGTATCATTTTGATCTTCTTGTATACTCATATATGTTTTGTATGTATGTATGCTTTAAATTCCAAGTATATCAATTTCTATGGTATCTATCTTTCATACGTATATATGTTTGTATTTATGCTAGTGCTTGAGTTTCAATTTTGTTTAAATTGATTACTTTTAAATTGTTATCAAGACTATGCATGTCTTTAGTTTGTTTTTCATAAAGGGGGAGAAAATTGATTTTGTACTTCAATTGGTATTTGTACTCCCACTCTTTATGATTAAAAGTTGTTATTTTAAACATATGATATCAACATCAAATTATATGTTTTCAAAATGAAATATATTCTTACAATTGGTATCAAAATTTGTGTTTAGACATTCAAAATTTGTTATGTTTAATTACAATTGGTATTTTCAAAATTTTGTTTAAAGAAAATATTCAAAGTTTGATTTGTATTTCCTATATGCAAGGAGAGCTTAACATCTCTCTTACATATAGATTCATGTTGAGTATATTATAAATTGAGGAGCTTGACAACTCTTCTTTATATGATATACGTGTGTAGGGGGAGCTTCACATCTCCTCTTATGCATTACATAATATGTGTTATGTGAATTAGGGCTTGTCATCCCTTCTTCATGTAATGCATATGTGTAGGGAAGCTAACTTAGCGTCTTCCTCTTCATGAATGTATATAGCATATAACATATATTGATTCTTGTTTATTGGTATCAAGATGCTTCATTGACATATTTTTAATTGATATCATGTTTGTAGTCACCCCTTATTGATTTTGTTTTTGTTTTAGACAAAAGGGGGAGAACATTGTCTTTTATTGTTTTGTTTGACATAAAGGGGAAGAAAGATTTTTACCCCTCATTTTATCTATGTTTTTGATTACCCCTTGTTGATGATTGACAAAAAGGAGGAGAAGAATTTGAGTTTTATTTTTATATATGCATGATTGTGTTTTTGCATATACCAAGTTCATGCATAGGGATAAATAATAAGATATGATGCATGCTTTTGTTTAGTATCATTTGTTTAGTATCATGTGCTTTCATTGCATATCTATTATGTTTATTGTGATGCATGAGTTAAGGGGAGCTTCCTTGAAGCTTATCTTTAATCCATGCATATATAACTCCATGAGTTTTGTCATCATCAAAAAGGGGGAGATTGTTGGCCCAATGGCCTTCCACTCTAGTTTTGATGATGATCAACACTCATGTAGTTATGTTACTAATATTCTTGTGTTTCTAAGTTTCAGATCATTAACAGGATATTAGTTGGTGATTAGCTTCAACAAGATGATTAGAAGCTATTCATGGTGATTCCGGTGCCAAAGCTTAAAGATCATACCTTTGCACTTGGAGAGTCACGGAGTTTGGACCGAGTCTACTTGAAGATGAAGATCGACAAGAAGACTTAGGTATCTAGTTTAGAGTTTGTGTTTTAGATCCATTTGTAAAGCTTAGTTTAGTTGATATGCTCAAGTGCACAAAACACACACGTTTTATGATTGATATTTTGTTTTTATGAATAGTTGATCAAAACAAGTTTACATGTTTTATATGTATAGTAGATGTATTCTAGTTATACATACATGTTTTTAACTTGCTAAACAAACTTATTTTGATATCCCTATTCATGTTTTGGAAAAATCAAGTTTGATAAAAATACAAGTTTTGTTTTTGATAAAATTTGTAAGACACAAAAATAAATTGATGTTGATATATTGTCTTGAAATTTTTATCACAGGTGTATGTTTTAATATAAATGATAAAACAAATTTTGTGAATTTTTTAGAAGTGTTAAAAGATTTTAGAAAATATTTTACACTGTTTTTCTGACCCTGCACTGTGCCTGCCAGGCCAGTTCGGTCGACCGGACCGGTCGACCGCACCAAGTGGCCGGTCGACCGGGTCGGTCGACCGATGTGCACAATCGTGCACGCTGGCGACACATGTAGTCGGTCGACCGGACCGGTCGACCGAGTTGAGAGCCTGCTCTCGGGAATTTTCGGTCGACCGGACCGGTCGACCGCTGCTGCCCAACGGTCACATTTTGACCGTTGGCGGTCGACCGGGCCGGTCGACCGGCAGTTGGTCAGACTGCCACATCAGCCTAACGGCTAGTTTTTCCTAGGGGCTATATAAACCCCATCTCTTTGGGGATTTTGGCCAAGTTTTTCAAGAGAAAAAATACTGGTTTTCTGAGGTGTTTAAAAGAGTTTTAAAAAGAGTTTGTGGGCTTTAAAACTTCTCATCTTTATTTGTTTTGAGTTTTTGGAAAATCAAAGAAAACTAGGTTTTGGATTTTGATTTGGTATTCATTTTCTATCATATACAAGAGATTTCCCAAGTAGTTTTTCTTTGTTGCTTGTTTCCAAAAACACTTTGATTCCACACTTGAGCTATATCATCTATCCTAAACTATTAGGATCTTGTTTTGTGGAAAAAGAAAAGAGAAAAAGAAAGAGAGAGTTTGAGGTTGTTGTTGTAAACCTCTTGTGTTGTAACCCTCCTTTTATTTGTGAATCCCTCTTCGGTAGAGGTGATCGGAGTGGTATTTGTTTGGATCCCTCAAGTGTGAGGTGATTGGGATTGTGTTTGTAAGCCTCTTAGGTAGAGGTGTGGTTGTTGGTTGACACCTCTAGTGTGAGGTGTTGTGGTTTGTATTGAGAGAGGAGTTCGGTACTCCTTGGGTTGTAAGAAATCCTCTTCGGTAGAGGTTCCCTCGGTGGGAGTTGAGATAGTGGAAATCCTACACGGTGGTGTAGGCGGGGATGTAGAGTTGGGTACTCGAACCTCGAAACAAATCTTTGTGTTAGCGTTTGATCCAATTTCTCTCAACTCTCTCTCATTTATATTGTGCAAAGCATCATACTTCATATCATCTTATCATATTGCTTGTGTTGCCTTGCATTATTTCATATTGCTATATCTTTGATTGCTTGGCTTGATTGTGTGTGCACATATTTCATATTGCTTGGATTGCTTGTGTGTGTGCCTAACTTGTACTCATCCAACAAGAGCTTCACATAGCGCCTCAACCCATATCAAGGGGAATCAAGGGGAGTTAGTCCAGAGCCTCGCAAGGGGAATTCGGCTACACTTGTTGTATTGTATTAGTTTGTGCATAATTTGCATTAGCTTCCGCATTTAGCACACTTAGTTTGCATTAAGTCTCTTAGATTAGCACTTTCACCTATTCACCCCCCCCTCTAGGTGTTTTTCAATTGGTATCAGAGCTAGTGCTCCTGATACTTAGGCTTAACATCTAGGAGTGATCCATTTGCTTGCTAATCTCATTTGCATTTGTTTGTTTGCACATTCATATATAGTTTACCATGGACTTCATGACCCCTCCTAGCTTTGACCCTTCCAACATTGATGTTTGGAAGTATAGGATGTCCATGTACCTAAAGACCATAGGTTTGCATGTCTTCCTTGCCGCCACCAAGAGATGTTATCTTGGTGATTGCAATCATATAGGGGCCAATGCACAAGCCCTAGAGGCTATTAGAAGCACACTTCCTAAAGATTATCTTTTATGTGTTTCTAATCTTGATTCCGCTTTTGCAGTGTGGAACAAGTTGACAACAACCACCACCTCCAAGCTTCAATTGCCAATCCAAGAAGAGGAATCTAGTGGAGAATCCGATCCACAATGCTTCATGGTCCAAGGGAATGACTCCCTTGAGGTACAATCGGAAACTCAACTAGATAGTAATGATTGTGCTAGTTCTTCAAATGATTATGTTGATCCCCATGCCTTAAATGAAGAACTATCTATTGTGTGTGAAAAGTTAATAGAAAAGTATAAAGTTTTGAAAAAGAAAAGTCTAGAAATTGAAAAAGAAAATAAATGTTTGCATTCTAGACTTGACAATGTTTTGCAAGAGAAGGATGAGATTACTAATGAAAGGGACTCATTAAAATCTCAACTTAATCTTGCTTTAAATGAAAATAAAATTTTGAAAAATAAAAATGATTGTGAAGATGTTTTGAAGAAAAATGATTCTTTAACTTCAAAACTTGATTTTGTTTTAAAAAGTAACCATTCTTTGAAAAATGAAATTGAATTTTTTTCAAAAGAATTAGAAATTTGTTTAAAGAAAAATATTGTTTGAAAAATAATATGGATGCACATGTTTGCCATGCTAGGGTGGTTTCACCTAGAACACCTATTGCATGCCACACTTCTTCTTTGATTAACAATGATATATCCATGCTTAAGAAGAGTGTTGATTGTTTGGGCTCCACTTTGAGCCAATGTGTAGTGGGCCATACACGCTTGGAATTTTTGTTTCGAAAGAAACAAGTTCCTTCTATTCATGCACACCCTACACGGCATACACATGCTCCACACGGACACCATCAACACAAGTATGTTCATGTGTACACATGTACACATTGTGGCCGAAAAGGCCATCTTGGTAAATTTTGTTTTGATAGATTACATGTTGAAAATTTAGCCAAGAAATTTGTTTGGGTTAGAGAAGGGACTAACCCCATGGACCCAACAAGATGTGGGTACCAAAGACCACCCCTCCTATTATTTTTGATGTAGGTGTGGGCTCTCACACGACGTGAGAGTGATGACACCTTGGAGTGGATGCGTTCCGGACTTAAAGGAAATCTATTGGATGCATCACTTTCAAGGGAAGAGATGGTGGAGAGGACCACCAAGTTTTGAAACAAGGAGAGTTGCCTTGAGGTTTGGTAACGATTCCTAAACTCCCATGCTTTCATATTCGTTTGTTTATAGCATGTTTTTGATATCTATGGATTAGTATGTTCATTCCATGTTTATTAGATCCTTGACATACACGTATAGTATTTGAGACACATATGCTTATATGAACCCATACTTAGTGTTCTCACTTTAGTTTAAGCTATAATGTACATCATGAATCTAATACATGTGAATTTACATAATAATCATGTTTTAGTTTTCCATGATGACTTTTATCATGATGACTTTTAGATTTGTTTTGATGCTTCATGTTTTGAATATATGTTTAAGTGTTAGTTTTCATTAAGACTAGTTATATACTTGTACATAGAATGGGCCACAAACAAATCTATATATGTTTGGGATTGAATGCTTGTTTGTTCCCATTAGATGTGCTAGTATAGTCTAGTTTTGATGATTCATACATTTTAAACTTGTATTCCATTTTTGTATTTGTTCTTATGAGTTTTCATTTCATGTATATGTGTATTTTGCCAAACTTGAAGATATACACGTATACCCCTTGAGTCATTTGCCTTTCATGCAAATATCTATTATGGACTCAAAGTGTGTTTAAGGGATATGTATGTATACTTCTTGTGTTGACAAATCATACATATACCTTGAAAAGAATTGGTATCAAATTGTTTTAATGAAAAGCTAAATTTTCATACTTTTCATGCTTTTCATATTTTCATGATTGTCATGTTTTTTTGTGTCAATATTTAACTTCATGTATATGTCCATCTTATCCAAACTATTGACTATACATGAGTATCCTTTTTGAGCCACGTGCCTTAATGCATATATTTTGTGGACTCGTTATGTTTTGGATATGTATGTATACTATAGTTTGTATTAGACATACATATGCCTTGAAGATTAGATAGTTTTGATGATTTCGTGTTTTAAGGAATAATTGAGTCTTATTTATGCCTAATTGAACTTGAGTGTTTGATATGATGTGGATTCCATGTTTATGAAAAACAATTTGTTTTATTCCTTGCTTGAAGGATTTCGTACTAGTTGACAAATTTTTCCATTTAACTAGTTGCGATATTCTTCATTTGGTAGAGTTTTTCAAACAAAACTAAATTTTCAAATCTATTTTTGAAAACCCCTACCTTCCAAGGGCGGTAGGATGGGAGATCATGTTCATGTATGCCCTAAATTGAAAATCTTTAAAACTTGAATTATGATTGGGTGGTAGATAATATGATGTATACACTTGAACTTATTGTTATGTCAATTGGTATCATTGAACTCTTTCAATTGGTATCATTTTGATCTTCTTGTATACTCATATATGTTTTGTATGTATGTATGCTTTAAATTCCAAGTATATCAATTTCTATTGGTATCTATCTTTCATACGTATATATGTTTGTATTTATGCTAGTGCTTGAGTTTCAATTTTGTTTAAATTGATTACTTTTAAATTGTTATCAAGACTATGCATGTCTTTAGTTTGTTTTTCATAAAGGGGGAGAAAATTTGATTTTGTACTTCAATTGGTATTTGTACTCCCACTCTTTATGATTAAAAGTTGTTATTTTAAACATATGATATCAACATCAAATTATATGTTTTCAAAATGAAATATATTCTTACAATTGGTATCAAAATTTGTGTTTAGACATTCAAAATTTGTTATGTTTAATTACAATTGGTATTTTCAAAATTTTGTTTAAAGAAAATATTCAAAGTTTTGATTTGTATTTCCTATATGCAAGGAGAGCTTAACATCTCTCTTACATATAGATTCATGTTGAGTATATTATAAATTGAGGAGCTTGACAACTCTTCTTTATATGATATACGTGTGTAGGGGGAGCTTCACATCTCCTCTTATGCATTACATAATATGTGTTATGTGAATTAGGGCTTGTCATCCCTTCTTCATGTAATGCATATGTGTAGGGAAGCTAACTTAGCGTCTTCCTCTTCATGAATGTATATAGCATATAACATATATTGATTCTTGTTTATTGGTATCAAGATGCTTCATTGACATATTTTTAATTGATATCATGTTTGTAGTCACCCCTTATTGATTTTGTTTTGTTTTAGACAAAAGGGGGAGAACATTGTCTTTTATTGTTTTGTTTGACATAAAGGGGAAGAAAGATTTTTACCCCTCATTTTATCTATGTTTTTGATTACCCCTTTGTTGATGATTGACAAAAAGGGGGAGAAGAATTTGAGTTTTATTTTTATATATGCATGATTGTGTTTTTGCATATACCAAGTTCATGCATAGGGATAAATAATAAGATATGATGCATGCTTTTGTTTAGTATCATTTGTTTAGTATCATGTGCTTTCATTGCATATCTATTATGTTTATTGTGATGCATGAGTTAAGGGGGAGCTTCCTTGAAGCTTATCTTTAATCCATGCATATATAACTCCATGAGTTTTGTCATCATCAAAAAGGGGGAGATTGTTGGCCCAATGGCCTTCCACTCTAGTTTTGATGATGATCAACACTCATGTAGTTATGTTTACTAATATTCTTGTGTTTCTAAGTTTCAGATCATTAACAGGATATTAGTTGGTGATTAGCTTCAACAAGATGATTAGAAGCTATTCATGGTGATTCCGGTGCCAAAGCTTAAAGATCATACCTTTGCACTTGGAGAGTCACGGAGTTTGGACCGAGTCTACTTGAAGATGAAGATCGACAAGAAGACTTAGGTATCTAGTTTAGAGTTTGTGTTTTAGATCCATTTGTAAAGCTTAGTTTAGTTGATATGCTCAAGTGCACAAAACACACACGTTTTATGATTTGATATTTTGTTTTTATGAATAGTTGATCAAAACAAGTTTACATGTTTATATGTATAGTAGATGTATTCTAGTTATACATACATGTTTTTAACTTGCTAAACAAACTTATTTTGATATCCCTATTCATGTTTTGGAAAAATCAAGTTTGATAAAAATACAAGTTTTGTTTTTGATAAAATTTGCAAGACACAAAAATAAATTGATATGTTGATATATTGTCTTGAAATTTTTATCACAGGTGTATGTTTTAATATAAAATGATAAAACAAATTTGTGAATTTTTTAGAAGTGTTAAAAGATTTTTAGAAAATATTTTACACTGTTTTCTGACCCTGCACTGTGCCTGCCAGGCCAGTTCGGTCGACCGGACCGGTCGACCGCACCAAGTGGCCGGTCGACCGGGTCGGTCGACCGATGTGCACAATCGTGCACGCTGGCGACACATGTAGTCGGTCGACCGGACCGGTCGACCGAGTTGAGAGCCTGCTCTCGGGAATTTTCGGTCGACCGGACCGGTCGACCGCTGCTGCCCAACGGTCACATTTTTGACCGTTGGCGGTCGACCGGGCCGGTCGACCGGCAGTTGGTCAGACTGCCACATCAGCCTAACGGCTAGTTTTTCCTAGGGGCTATATAAACCCCATCTCTTGGGGATTTTGGCCAAGTTTTTCAAGAGAAAAAATACTGGTTTTCTGAGGTGTTTAAAAGAGTTTTAAAAAGAGTTTGTGGGCTTTAAAACTTCTCATCTTTATTTGTTTTGGGTTTTTGGAAAATCAAAGAAAACTAGGTTTTGGGATTTTGATTTGGTATTTCATTTTCTATCATATACAAGAGATTTCCCAAGTAGTTTTTCTTTGTTGCTTGTTTCCAAAAACACTTTGATTCCACACTTGAGCTATATCATCTATCCTAAACTATTAGGATCTTGTTTTTGTGGAAAAAGAAAAGAGAAAAAGAAAGAGAGAGTTTGAGGTTGTTGTTGTAAACCTCTTGTGTTGTAACCCTCCTTTTATTTGTGAATCCCTCTTCGGTAGAGGTGATCGGAGTGGTATTGGTTTGGATCCCTCAAGTGTGAGGTGATTGGGATTGTGTTTGTAAGCCTCTTAGGTAGAGGTGTGGTTGTTGGTTGACACCTCTAGTGTGAGGTGTTGTGGTTTGTATTGAGAGAGGAGTTCGGTACTCCTTGGGTTGTAAGAAATCCTCTTCGGTAGAGGTTCCCTCGGTGGGAGTTGAGATAGTGGAAATCCTACACGGTGGTGTAGGCGGGGATGTAGAGTTGGGTACTCGAACCTCGAAACAAATCTTTGTGTTAGCGTTTGATCCAATTTCTCTCAACTCTCTCTCATTTATATTGTGCAAAGCATCATACTTCATATCATCTTATCATATGCTTGTGTTGCCTTGCATTATTCATATTGCTATATCTTTGATTGCTTGGCTTGATTGTGTGTGCACATATTTCATATTGCTTGGATTGCTTGTGTGTGTGCCTAACTTGTACTCATCCAACAAGAGCTTCACATAGCGCCTCAACCCATATCAAGGGGAATCAAGGGGAGTTAGTCCAGAGCCTCGCAAGGGGAATTCGGCTACACTTGTTGTATTGTATTAGTTTGTGCATAATTTGCATTAGCTTCCGCATTTAGCACACTTAGTTTGCATTAAGTCTCTTAGATTAGCACTTTCACCTATTCACCCCCCCCTCTAGGTGTTTTCAAAAGAGTGAGGCCGAATTCTCTGTGAAGGGTTCTGAACTTCTCCTCAAGATTCCTCTAGACTAAGAGTTGAGGTGCTACTATATCTCTCTTAGTTCAATAAAGTGTGAGCACAAATACAATATCAAGCATGTAAAAAATAGGTAAGGAATAAGAGCATACAAGATATTAAACAATTCCAAGCATGTATATCTATTAAGTACAAGTAAATATCAAGCATATAAAGATGCGAACAATATGAGCATGCAAGATATAAATACAAGATAGAGAGATAAGCAATCACAAATACGAGAGAATTTTTTGGAGTTTCGGGCTACTTGCTCTACGTCTCCGCCTTCACCGTAATGAAGGATTTCCACTAAAAATGATCCCGTAAGATCACTCGGTGCCGCAAAACCTACAATGAGCTCTCTCAAGAACTCTTGGTCCCGCAATCTCTCATTTTTTCCTGCAAGAACAATACACGCGAACCCGCAAGCTCACCGAGGCCGCAACCTCTACAACTCCTCAAAATACAAAGGTGAAACACTCTTGATCACCAACAAATACTCTCATAAACAAGGATCCTATTAGGATTGGATATAGCAATGAAAAGCTCAAGCTTGTGTGAGAAAAACTAGATAGATGAAAAAGTAAAAAACTTAAGAAAAAACTTAAGAAATCCTTTTGAAAAAGTCAAGAGAAACACTGTTGATAAACTTCTCTTTTGATATGAAAATGAAGCTCCAAAACTTGTTGAGAAACTCTGTGGAAGATAGGAAAATAGGCTCTTATAAACACTTGTGAAAATCTTAGTAAAAAACTGGTCAAAAATCTCATATATATATATATATATATATATATATATATATATATGGCCCAGAAAAATATAACCGTTTGGCTCAGAACGCAGGCCAGATTGGCTTGTCGGTCGACGGCCCAGTCGACCAGCCAATGGTCAAATTTTTGACCGTTGGGGTTGCCGGTCGACTGCTCGGCCGACCGCACCCAAAAACAGAGAGTAAGACTCTTGGTCGGTCGACCGCCCAGTCTGCCGAGCCAAACCCAAAAGTGGGCTTGAGCCATTCGGTCGACCGGTCGGTCGACTGCTAGTTGGGCTCGTGCACATGTGCACGTCGGTCGATAGGTCAGTCGACCGAGCTAGCCTGCGGTCGACTAGTCGATCGACCAAAAACCCAATTTTCAGGGATTAAAAACCAACTTCATAAACCCATAAAATTTCATTAAATCCTCATAAATTTTACAAAAATAAGTTCATATAAATACTTTAAAGTACAAATATGTGTGATAAAAAATCAACACATTTTACAAACAATTGTACTATTTTTGCGGTAAAAAAAATATAGGCAAAAACCAAAAATCGTATTTTTCAAAATTCAAAGATTGAAATGAAAATCCGATTTTTCTATAAACTTGTATAAATACAAAAATAAGATATTGAAATACATTTGAAGCATAGTGTGCATGGATAGAGTCCAATACACATAGTAATGATATATAGTTCTTTTTGACAATAAAATCCAAAATAAGTTTTGATAAAACAAAACTTAATACATGAACTAGATACATCAAAATAAGTTATCTAAGTATATGATGCATAAATACATACGCATTGATCAGTCACATATATTGCATACATATTGTCACATTACCATGCTTATTATCTAAATAAATCATATTAATAAGTCTTATTTTTCTTTATAAAATGCAGGCCCCATTGCTAAAGGATAGGAAAGAGAAACGAGCCCAAAAGCCCATTAAATTCTGATTTAATTTAGAATAAATTCAAAATCAGGAAATCAAGGAGGATCTTGGAAATCAAGAGGTTGAAAATCGGTTGAAATGAATCTTCCTAAAACAAGTGGTTAAAGCCAACAATCAAAAATCGTTTCATCAAATTCAGGAGTTGAAACAGTGAATCTAGCAAGACAAAAGGGAGTCCAAAGCCACGCAACCGTATCTCCACCAGGATGTGGCCACATGGCCACATCCTGGTCGCGGATCCGCGGCCCAAGCCACGGATCCGTGGCTTGTTGGTGGAGATAAGGGGAGCGTTTGCAACGCTCCCCTTATCTCCTCACTCATTTCCTCTGGGGTTTTGTCTATAAAAGGCAAGGTTTTATACAGAAAAAGGGACCGGAACTTAGCTTTAGCTTTTATCTTTGTTATTTAAGGTTTAGGCTCTTTATTAGATAGTATAGAAGTTATATCTTTGTTTTATAATTTGTAGTTCAGTTCAAATACCAGTGAGAGAGAGGAATTGAGCGATTGTAATCTGAAGATTGAAGTGACATCAATAAAAGGAATAAGTTTTCTCTTCTTCCACTCCAGTTCACGGGTATGTTTTGCTTAATTTACATGTATTATTTTTCATCTTTCACGAGTAGCTAAATTCATTTTCAGGGCTCACTATTATTCCTCTCTCCGATCCCTCTTCTTTTTTGAATGGTTTTGATGAAAAAACCCAATGAATCATTTGCATGCCTAAACTAAAGCCTTTCTTCTTTGAAAGTATTTTTGAAGGCACATGAGGATGGGTTTGAATTTCTAAACTTCTCTTTCTTTTAAAACTTCTCTTAAGCTTGTTTTTATTTCATACTTGAAATACTTAATGATTTAACATTGAACTCAAAATGATTTCATAAAGAAAAGAGTTAACTCCTCCAAACTATCTTATTTGCTTTACTTAAAACTTTCTAAAACTAAAGCTTAAGTTTTTGCTATGATTAAGTTGAGGCATTTTGAATTTCAAGAGAAGAATATATCGTTGAGTAGTGAAATAGAGAGCCCAGATCTTCTTCTTATATTAAAAACAACAAATCACTCTTCAAGCTTTTAAATCTCCTTTTCCAAAGCCTTCTCTAAGTTTACAAATTTTCTTTTAATCATTTCCCTTCTCCCCATTCTCTTTTTCAACTTAAAATAAAGACACCAACTTCATTCTTGTTACTTAACAAAAGCACCAAAAAGCTTCTATCGCATTCCTTCTCGTGGACACAACCCGTTATCCCAAAGCTACACGGTAATTCCTTTCACTTTCATTTTTCAATCAATTTTTGGCACCGTTGCCGGGAGGAACGGTAAGTAACTCTGTTTAAAGTTTACATTTTTGGTTAACTTTCTTCTTTGTTTTTGGTGTACAGATTTAACAACAAGGAATTTTTGCTGCAGTGGACATATAAGTGACCCTGGACTCTGTTCAAGAAAGCAGAGCCCAGAAGCCCTTAGATTTGCTACATTCTTGTGGCAATCTGAGTGAACTACTAACCTGTATCTTCTATAGGTTGGCTGAATTGTATAGTTTAATCTCTGTAGCATTTATTTTCTTATTTGATTCACTGTATATACATTTCTAATACAACAGTAAAAAGTTGATTGTAAATGCTAAAAATGATTTAGACTTTGCATTTAGGCACGTGTCTATTTCATTACATTTTCTATTTACTGTTGAAGAGTGCTTGAGCCAAGGTATGTGTGCATAGCATTTAGTATAAGGTTCATTCTTGTATGAAATATTGCTTGAGTGTTACTTTTTTCTATATACTTGTACACTGCATTAAATTAATTTAAGGGCTTGTCCTATAAACAAGATAAGGTGGGGAAGTTATTACCCTCCCTTAGCCCACAAACAATCTCCTCACTCACTAACCAAAGCCTAACTAAAACTGAGTAGCCCTATGGACATCTCAGACTCAAATAGGAGACTGACCTAAGGAGAAAGTTGATTTGAATCTGACTCTTGCCAAATCAGTGACTAAGGTTGGCGATTGAGGGGCGAAACCCCGAAGGCTGGTGGTTTGACTTAATTAGGCCCGTCGCTTCTACGCGGTCTAAGGTTTACCATAACTTAGGTTAGATTTTTTTCTATTGTTTTCTTATTTATTTATTTTTTCCTTTGTTTGTGCTTTATTGTGTGATATGACTTATAACAATAATTTTTCTAATTTAATGGTAATCCATATTGCACCCCAACCTCCTTTTTAGATATTATCAATCCGGCATATCATAACTTTAACCAACCTAGTGTGCCGGATTGGTCTTATCTGAATCAATATAACACATGCCCCCAATCTTATAACTATAATTTCCAGAATAATTTTAACTCTTCACAGAGTCAATGAGGATTCACCTCCCTCGAGTCCAATTTTCACCAACTTGTCCTCCTTATCAACCTTATCCACAATATTTTCAAGAATCATACTCAGTTCCACCAGTTCAAAACAGAAAACCATCAATATTGAAAATGAGTATGTGTGAGTCCAAGCAACAATCACAAAATCTGACGGACTCACAATTTCATCACGAATTCCAAAATAACACTTCATCTTTTCAAGTCCAATCATAACAAAACGATGAACCAATCAACTATGAAAAGATGCTTGAAGCCATGACTCAGGCTCAAATCGCTTGTAATTATGACATAGATATGATGGTCCAAACTCTCCGTTCTCACCGTTTGATCATTTCTGATGTCGCTAACCATTCTGTTAGAGCTGAAGAGTCATGTTGTTTTGAAAAACAAGATTCCATTTCAGTACAACCATTTGATCTTGCCCAAACTCTAAATTTTGAAAATGACATTGACAGTTTGGCAAGCTATCCCTTTCCTGAAATTAAACTTGAGAATGAATATGATCCTGAACCTCAATTTGGTGATTTAATTCTACTTCCTATTTCAATAATGACTCCCGTATCTTCACCTGATTTCAATCTTTTTCCCGAGTCAACATTGGATCCTATGCCAATTCATCATGAAATTGAATCACCAATCTTTTATGATCATCATATTGAACTTAACCAATTTCATGCTTTTGAAAGTCCCATTGACCAATTGGCAAGTTCTCATTTTTATGAAATTGAACTCAATGAGAAATGTGAACCTAGATTCTCAAATCTGTGATCCAGTTCAAATTCTCGAATCAATATTGACTCCTGTTTTATTACCTGACTTGAGTAATATTTTAAAGTCAGTTTTGATTCCCACACATGTCCTTCTTGAACTTGAATCACTAATATTAAGTCACATTCTATTGTGGGAAAATGAATGCGCACTTGAGTTTCAACTTCTTGATTTGGACCCACTTCTTGAACCGATCTCGACTCCTGAATCTTTAATTGACTTAAGTCACTTTCCTGAGTCGGTATTAGTTTCCATACTTCCTAAGTCCAAGTTAACCATTCCATCTTTTCACACTCCATTTTGGGACAAGACGGTTGACAAAATTGACTCCGAAATTAATTATGAAATTTGAAAATTAGATGGGGTTAAATTTTTAATAAAAACTATTCATATATACATCATTTTAGTGGGTTATATAAGAGAGATTTCTGGTGGGTTCCTCCGAACTCCATAAGAATTCGATTGGGCTACATTTCGTGGACCAATCAGACGACCACCGGAACCACCACCTTAAGGTAATATTTTTTTTTCCTTTCTTCTTTTTCATGCATCTATGCATTAATTCATACATTGAGGACAATGCATGAGATAGGTGTGGGGGAGGGTCTAACATAACTTAGGTTTTTTTCTTTTTATAAAAAAATAAAAAAATAAAAATTAACATTTTCTTTACTCTTAAAAACTTTTTGAAAATAGAAACAATATTTTGACTTATTTTTTGAAAGAAATTAAGTCAATTCTAAGGAATAGGAGAATCATAATTAGGATTTCTTATATTTGGTCAAAATAAGATTATTTGTTTGATTTCTAAGGATAGGAGAAAGTTTGAAAAGTAATTTAGTCTTGATCTTTAACTTGAAGAAATATGCACACCTTATACACTTACATACTTAGGATTCAAAAACAAAGATTCTTATGGCTTATGAAAAAAAAAGAAAAAAAATATCTATAAAAGATGAACAAATCTAATTATTAATTAGCTAGGTGCTTTGGCCTAAGTAAGCCTTGGTATTTATGCGAAAGATGATTAGATAAGTTTGAGAAAAATATTATATATAAAACCTCTGATTAAGTTGGGTATTTATGCCTAGCAAAGCATAAGTATTCACGCCTAAAAGCGGTTCATATAATAAAATCCTTAGTTTTGTGGCCTTGTTTGCTCGAGTCCTTAAGTCCTTGGGGTGTTTTCTCACCGGTGCCCTAAGACCGTTTGGTTTGAGAGTCACCGATTAAAGGCTCGTTACATGGTTATATTAGAAAGCCTAATAGAATTAAGGAATAATATCACCAAAAATAAAATAAAAAATATAATAAAAAATAAATAAATAAGGGAGTTAGAGTTAAAGAACCCTTAGTCAAAATTTTCATGGTCACAAGGTGCATATGACTTAAGATAAAGTAATAGACTAGATGAAAAGTACAATTTGACTCTTTACTTTAATTGATAACAAATTTTTGAATAGAGACTAAGTTTAGGAATGAAAAATTCGATTTTCCTATAATTTATAGATTACTTAAAAACTTACAATAATATTTCAAATATTTTACTTTCAAAATGTGTTTTCAAAATACTAACATTTTTTTCTTTCTTTACGGATTTTGTGGGTGTAATCCGCTGAAAACTCGTCCTCAAGGGGAAACCTAGAGGTTTAACGGCTTGTTACACAGGCTCAGTGCAATCGAATGACATGCGAAAGTGGTCTAATAATTTTTTGTTTAGTTATTTTGCTCGAAGACAAGCAAAAGATAGGTATGGGGGTATGATCGGTCGCTAATATTGCACATTCATTATCATATTCTCATACTTATTATAAAATAAACTCTGCTTTTTTAATTATTATTTAATTTATTTTCATGCCCATTCCTAAAGGAGAGGGAAGAGAAATGAGCCCAAAAGCCCATTAAATTCTGATTTAAATCAGAATTAATTCGAAGTCAGTAAATCAAGGCAGATCAGATTGGTTCAGATCGGTTGAAAATCAGTTAGAATAAATCCCTACAAATCAATCAATTGAAGCCAAAGATCAAAGGCCATTTCGTCAAAATCCCAGACTTAAACTGTAAATCCAGCTGAAGATAAAAGTAAATCGCGAAGCCAGGGAGTACCACCAACAGGTGTGGCCACCTAGCAGAGAGTAGAACTGAGGCTAATTTGTAGAACTCTCCCACGTTGGGTTTTGCCTATAAATACTGGGATTTTCAGAGCGTATAGGGGACGACCAAGCAGAGAGTAGAACTGAGGTTAATTTGTAGTTTGTAACTTAGGTTTTTGCTTTTCTTTTTATGTAATTTTTAGTTTTCATTTATGTAATTCAGAGGAGATCAGACTTTCATAGGAGAATAAGAATGAAGCTTGTGCTGAGAGTCACACCGGTGTAAGTTGTTCTTCCTTTCTCTTATTGTTATGAAATCGAATCTATAGTTACCTTTTTATGTACTTTGTTTTTGTGTTCTTCTTCTTCTTCTTCTTCTTTTCTACTTCACTCATTCTTGTACCAATTGCTATCCAAGTAAGTCTTATAGCATCGAAAGAGCCTTGCCTTTGCGAGTGCCACCGATATCTCATGACGATGGATTTTAGTCTCAAGTCTGTATCATTTCATGCTTGTTTTGTCTTGATGATGTAATATGAAAGAGGCGAGAATCAACTCTTGTAGGCTATGCGCTGATTGCCTCCACTTCAAGGTAACATCGTCGCAAAAGATTCAAGGTAAGCTTTTGGTCAAAGGAGGTAAGCAATTATTTTTGATTTCTTTCTTTTAACTTTTAGTGTAAATTATCACACCACAATCTTCCAAATCTCTTTCACTCTTTTTCAGTATTTTTTGTACATATCACTTCTATTTTCTCCACCTTCTCATTCTACCACCTTCTCCCTAACTCACTTTAACCTAATTTTTCTCTTTTTCTTTACAAGAACTAAAAGAAAAATTTTAGCCATCCTTTGTATCTTAAAAGAAAACTTATTAAAAAAGCTTCCATCACTAGTCCCTCCTTATGGATCACGATCCGCATAGTCACTTGCTATCGCAGTAGAATTGAGCACTTGCACATCTCTATTTTAAAGTTCTGAAATTTTGTATTTGTGTGCTGGTCAATCCTCAATCAATTTTGGCGCCGATGCCGGGGAAGGAACAGTGTAATTGTATTCTAACAAGTTTGGTGTCTTATTTTAGGGACGTCAAGATTCAGATTGAGCATTCAAGCTTTGCAGGAGAAGACTTGTTATTCTGTGCCCCTACTCTTGAAAGTAGGAAACAGAATTTCAAGAAATTGCATTGCAAAAGTTGAAATTTCTTTGTTAGACTACTAAAAACTCTTTTTTGCAGGACATATTGCTTGCAAAAATAAAGTTTTTGTGTTATTATTCTTACTATATCTGATATTCACAATCCCTGTTTTAATCCAACAGTAATCTGAGTGATTGTTAATTGTTTAAAAAAATGTTTAGACTTGCATTCTAGGCATTTGTCTAATTATGTTTATTTTACAATTACTGTTGAAGATAGCTGGAGACAAGGTACATATGCATAGCATATAGTTTAGGAGACATTCTTGGGTGATATTTGCTTTTGAATGCTACTTTTCTGTATCTTGCACACTTTGCACAATCAATTCTAAGGGCAAAACCCAAATCAAGATAAGGTGGGGAAGTCATTACCCTTTCTTAGCCCACAAACAATCTCCAAGCACGCCCACCCTAAGCCTAAGTAAAATCTAATAGACGTTGGCCTTAGGGACATCTCGAACTCACTAGGAGATTATCCTAAGGGGGAAGGTGTTAGAATTTGACTCTTGCCAATCAATGTCTAGGAAAGGGATTGAGGGGCGAAACCCCAAAGGCTGGTGGTTTGGCTTAATTAGGCCTATCGCTTTTGCGCAGTTACCTCCCACCAATCTTGCCCTGACCTCGCTGATTAGCTTGTGGTCAAAGTCTGCATTATACCTCCTGTGGACAATCAAGCAGTTAGGAGTTGTCTAGGTTAAGGTTACCTTAGACTAGGCTTGGTTGATTACTCTTATTGACTATTGATAAACTTGTTTGTGATTGTGATTGTGTTTGTGCATGCAAGTGTGGTCAAGAGTCCCTAATTCATTTAGGTTGACTAGAAACACATCAACACCTAAGTTCAAAGCAAGACCAGATCTTTATGGCTCAACCAACATCTTTGCAGGATAGGTTCTATCCTATTATAACTTCACTTTCATCTTGCATCCAACTTCCATCGGTTGGTGAATACAATTTTGAGTTCAAGCCTCAGTTCATCAACACACTCCCCAAGTTTTATGGCCTAGAGTCCGAAGATGCTTATTTCTTCATAAGAGAATTTGACGAAGTATGTCTAATGATGAAAATCTCACACCTTATAGATGATGCTATTAGGTTGAGATTTGTCCCTTTCGCTTTTAAAGACTTAACCAAGAAATGGCTTTACAACTTAGCGGCCGGCTCTATCACATCTTGGGATGGTTTCATCAAGATCTTCTTGAAGAAATTCTATTCAGTTCATAAGATCGCTCTCATTAGGAAGAACTTCATGCAATTCAAGTAAGAACCTAGTGAACCATTTTGGAGGTACTTTGAATGCTTTAAAGACCTCCTTGTCTAATGTTCTCATCATGGAATAGAGAAATGGCAACAATGCCACATTCTTTATGACAGTTTAGACTATTCGACCAAGACCCTCTTAGAAAGCATGTGCCAAGGGGGATTCTTACAGAAGGATGAAAATGAAGGATGTGATTTATATGAGAATCTAGCAGAAAAGACCATCCAATGGGAACCTACTAGTGAAAGCTCGAGGAACTCAAACTCCATCTCTTCAAAAGGAGGTCTCCATTCTTTTGAATCATCCATAACTAATGAGGCTAAGTTAGATAACCTAGCAAGAAGACTTGAAGCTTTAAAAACTAAGGAACCAAGTCCAGTCAATCAAGTCAGCCCAAACCAATTTCCAACTCTGGGCTGTATTTACTATCAAGCCATGAATCATGTGTTTGAGGAGTGTCCTGTGTTTCAGGCTCAGCAACAATACCCTGAACTGATGAATGCGGCCTTTTCGAGGCTGAACAATAATCCTTACGCACCAACGTACAATCCTGGCTAGAGAAATCACCTGAATTTCTCATGGAACCAAAATAACAATGACCTCTCACGGCCAAATCATGCAAGCACTTCCATCATGCCAAAATTCTTCCAATCATCAACCCAAAATTTTCAATTTCCATCATAATTCTCCCAACCATCCATCTAATTTTTCAAACTATCAACAAAACTTTCCTAACCAAACTCCACAATCTTTCTTTCAGAATCCTCAATTAGAAAGGAGAATGATTGACTTTGAGAGAAACATGAAAAGATACATGAAGAACCAAGTTTCTCTCATGCAAACTATACAGAGGCTAGAGGTTCAAATGAGCCAATTAGCCACTCCACAGAATGGGAGACAAAAGGGTACCTTGCCTAGTCAGCCAATAACCAATCCTAGGAATTCTCAACAAGCTCATTTGGCTGAGGATCAATCATTAAATCAATGTAATGCTGTTCATACATTGAGGTCAGGAAAGAAAGTTGATAATCAAGTGTCAACACCAACCAATTTCATTCAGCACAACCGCAATCAAGCATCCACCTCATCTAATCCCACTCCTCCTAAATCTGACAAATCTGAAAAAGATAAGTCAACCAGTCAGGTGCACCAGCCTATAGTACCATTTCCTAATAGGCTGAAAAACAACAAGCAAAATCCACACATGGATAAGATAATTGAGATATTTAATCAACTGAAGATAAATTTGCCACTTCTTTATGCCATCCAACAAGTCCCATCCTATGCTAAGTTTCTTAAGGACATGTGCACCAAGAAGAGAAAGACTAATGTACCCAAAAAGGTCTTCTTAGCCACTAACATTAGTGAGCTACTGTCGGGTCTGATCCCTATCAAGTACAATGATCCAGGTTGTCCCATCATTGCTTGCACCATAGGACAAGCCGAGATTAGTCGTGCACTTCTTGATTTGGGAGCAAGTATCAACTTGCTTCCGTTCTCAGTTTATCAACAACGCGGTTGGATGATCTTTGTCCAACTCGAATCACTATCCAACTGACTGACCGTTCAGTTAAAGTTCCAAAAGTGGAAATTAATGATGTCCTTATCCGGGTCGGGGAGTTTATTTACCCTATTGATTTCATAGTTCTAGAGACACAACCTGTGTCCAATCGTAGGGCTTAAACTCCTATTATCCTAGGGCGATCATTCCTTACTACTGCCAATGCCATCATCAATTGTAGGAATGAGTCCATGAGGTTAACCTTTGGGGACATGACTAGAGAAGTCAATGCCTTCAACCTAGAAAAACAACCCTGTGATGTTGAGGACCAAACATTTGAAGTCAACATCATAGAGAACTTAATAAGTGAACACAGAGAATAATTGGAATTAAAAACTGAGTGTGACTTCAGGATAGAGTCTGACGACTTTAATCTTGATCAGGTTTTTGAGTCTGCTGTGAATTGGGCCTCGAACCTTATTTCACCAAATATGGAGCCAACTAATTTAACTCATCCTCCAGTGAGCCTTCCTCTTCCTTAGAATTGAAAGCCTTATTTGCCCATCTTATGTACGTCTATCTAGGCGAACAAGAGAACTTTCCTGTCATCATTACCTCCCATTTAAATAACAGGCAAGAAGAAGACCTTAAAGCAATTCTAAGAAAATATAGGGAAGCTATCGGTTGGACTATGACTGGTATAAAGGGATTAAGTCCAACCATCGTTTAACATCGTATTCATCTCAATGAAGATGCCACACCTAAAAGAGACCCGTAGCGTAGGTTAAACCCTATAATGCAAGAGGCTATTCATGCTGAAATTGTGAAACTCATAGATAATGGGATAACATATCCCATTTCTGATAGCCAATGAGTCAGTCTTGTCCACGCGGTTCCAAAGAAATCTGGTTTCACCGTAGTGGAAAACGAGAAAAAAGAGTTGGTCCAAACTCGACTTTCCACGAAGATCCGAGTTTGCATTGACTATAGGAAACTTAATGCTGCAACTCGTAAGGACCATTTTTCACTCCCCTTCATTGATCAAATGCTTGAACATTTGGCGGGCCACGAGCATTACTGTTTCTTGGACGATTACTCGGGATATAATCAGATTCCTATTGCTCCTGAGGACCAAGAAAAGACTACGTTCACATGTCCATTTGGGACATTTGCTTATAGTCGAATGCCTTTCGGCTTGTGCAATGCCCTAACAATATTTCAACGTAGATGTTGAGTCTTTTTTCTTATATGGTAGAACGATTCTTAGAAATCTTCATGGATGATTTCTCTATCTATGGAGATTCATTCACTCAATGTCTCCACCATTTAGAACTTGTCCTCCAACGTTGTGCTGAGAAAAATTTGACACTGAACTGGAAGATATGCCACTTCATGATAAAACATGAAATTGTCTTGGGTCATGAAATCTCCAAGAAGGGAATTGAAGTGGATAGAGTAAAGATTGAGGTTATTGCTAAGCTTCCTATGCCCAAATGTGTGAAGGATATTCGATCCTTTTTAGGACAGGCCAGTTTTTACCAAAGATTTATAAAGAATTTTAGCAAGATTGCTAGCCCTTGACTAATCTGTTAGTTAGGGACGCGTCCTTCACTTTCGATGCTGAATGTATGAATTCTTGGGAGAAGCTTAAGAGAGAGCTTATTTCTACAGCTATCATATCTGCACCGGATTGGTCTAAGACGTTCGAAATCATGTGCGATGCTTCTAAATTTGCCATAGGCACTGCCCTAAGATAACGCATTGATAACAAGCAGCACGTGATTTACTACTCTAGTAGGACTCTCAACAATGCTCAATTGAACTACATTACTACTGAGAAGGAATTCTTCGCAGTAGTGTTTACCTTAGAGAAATTTCGTCGAGAAATTTCGTCCCTACCTATTAGGGTCCAAAATCACCATTTTCACTGATCATTCTACGCTTAGGTACCTCATGATGAAGAAGGATGCCAAGGTCTGACTCATTCGTTGGATCCTCCTTCTTCAAGAATTCGATCTTGAGATTCGAGATAAGAAAGGCGTAGAAAATGTCGTTGCTGACCACCTCTCACGTATCCCAAATTCTCCATGCAACGAATTGCCTATAAATGAGGACTTTCCTGATGAAAATCTCTTAGCTATCTTTAGGGAATCTTGGTTTGCTGATATAGTGAATTACTTAGTCACAAACCAAACTCCGTCTCATTGGTCTAAAAACGATATATACCGGTTCTTATTCCAAGTCTGGTATTTCTTTTGGGAGGAACCGTATTCTTTTAAGTACTATTTTGACCAAATCATTAGGAGATGCATTCCCGATGAAGAGGTTAAGTGTTTTATCCTTTTGTCACGAACTTGCATGCGATGGACACTTTGGTCCCCGCAAGACTGCTGAAAAAGTGCTACAAAGTGAGTTCTATTGGCCCACTTTATTCGAAGATGCTTATGAATTTTGCAAGACGTGCCCTAGATGCTAGATGGTAGGAAGGATCTTAAAACGAGATATGATGCCCCTTAACCCAATTCTAGAAATAGAACTCTTTGATGTTTGGGGCCTCGACTTTATGGGTCCATTTCCTAATTCATTTGGAAACCAATACATATTAGTTGCTGTGGACTATGTGTCCAAGTGGGTAGAAGCTATTCCTAGTAGAACTAACGATAACAAAGTTGTCATAAAGTTTTTAAAAGAGAACATTTTCTGACGCTTCAAAACCCCTCGTGCTATCCTCAGTGATAATGCACTCACTTTTGCAATAGATTCTTTGAAGCTCTTATGCAAAAGTACGCCATAACTCACAAGTTGTCCACACCTTATCATCCTTAAACCAATGGGCAGGTTGAGGTTTCCAATAGACAAGTCAAGCTTATCTTGGAAAAGACTGTGAACCAAAACCGGAAAGATTAGTCTATCAAACTTATAGATGCCCTATGGGCCTACAGGACCGCTTTCAAGATGATTCTAGGGATGTCTCCTTATAGGTTAGTCTATGGTAAAGCTTCCCACCTACCTGTTGAATTAGAGCACCAGGCCTTATGGACAATCAAGCAGTTGAATTTCGACTTGACTAAGGCCGGTGACCTTCGAAACTACAAATTTTCAAATTAAAGGAGTTAAGAAATGAGGCCTATGAAAATGCTAAGATCACTAAAGATAGAGTTAAGATTTTTCATGATAAACACATCATAAGGAAAACCTTTATCCCTGAACAAAAAGTCTTACTCTATAATTCTAGGCTTCTTCTTTTTCGAGGAAAATTAAAATCAAGATGGACTGGGCCATTCGTTGTCAAAATCGTGTTTCACACGGTGCTGTAGAGATCAGTGACACCAAGAATGGAAATGACTTTAAGGTAAATGATTAACGCCTTAAACCTTTATTGGAATCGGTGCCGGTAAATGAAACGGCTATGGGTCTTTTCGACCTAGTGTATCTGTAACTTTCCTCTTTTACATTTTATTTCATGCATCTATACATTTCTTTCATACAATGGAGACAATGCATGAGATAAGTGTGGGGGAGGGCTCTAACATGACTAATATAACTAAAAAAAAAGACAACAAAAAAAATATATTTATAAAAAGAAAAAAACATTTTGAAAGATAAAGAACAATATTTTGATATATTTTTTGTAAGAAATTAAGTCAATTTTAAGGAATAGGAAAATCATAACTATAATTTCTTATACTTGGTCAAAATAAGATAACTTGTTTGATTTTCAGGGTTAGAAAGAAATTGACGAAAGTAATTTAGTCTTGATCTTTACCTTGAAGAAATATGCACACTGTATACACTTACACACTTAGGGTCAAAGAAAAAAAATTTTATGCCTTATATATATATATATAAAATAATATATGCAAATCTAATTATTGATTAGCTAGGTGCTTTGACCTAATCAAGCCTTGGTATATATGTAAAAGATAATTAGATAAGTATGAATATATATATATATATATATATATATATATATATATATATATATATATATATATAATTCTCTGATTAAGCTGAGTATTTGTGCCTCATGAAACATAAGTATTTACGCCTAAAAGGGGTATATTTTATAATAAAAACCTTGGTTTCGTGGCCTTGTTTGCTCGAATGTTTAAGTCCTTAGGGGTGTTTTCTCACCTGGTGCCCTAAAACTATCCAGTTTGGGTGTCACCGACTAAAGGCTCGTTACATGGGCAGATTAGAAAGCCTAATGGAATTGAGGAATAAAGACCACCAAAAATAAATATTAATAAGGCATAGGAGTTAATGTTAAAGAACCCTTAGTCATACTTCACAGTCACGATGATGCATATGACTCAGGGTAAAGTAACAGACTAGATGAGAAATACAATTTGACTTCTTATTTTGACTGATGACATGTTTTTGAATAGAGACTAGGTTTAGGAATGAAAAGTTTGATAATCCTATAACTTATAGATTACTTGAACTCTTACAAATATACTTCAAATATTTTCTCTTTTCAAAATGCTTTTCGAAAATACTAACATTTTTTCTCTTTCTTTATAGATTTTATGGGTGCAATCCACTGAAAACCCTCACGAGATAAAACTCATCCTCTAGGGGTGACCTAGAGGTTTAACGGCTTGTTGCACATGCTCAGTGCAATCGAGTGACCTGCGAAAGTGGTCTAATAATTGATTAGGATTAGTTTGGTGTTTTGCTCGAGGGCGAGCAAAGATAAGTGTGGGGGTATGATTGGTCACATATATTGCATACATATTGTCACATTACCATGCTTATTACCTAAATAAATCATATTAATAAGTTTTATTTTTTTTATAAAATACAGGCCCATTGCTAAAGGATAGGAAAGAGAAAACCCCAAAAGCCCATCAAATTCGGATTTAATTCAGAATAAATTCGAAATCAGGAAAATAAGGCAGATCTTGGCAAATCAAGAGGTTGAAAACCGGTTGAAATGAATATTCTCAAATCAAGTGGTTAAAGCCAACAATCAAAAATCGTTTCATCAAATTCAGGAGTTGAAACAGTGAATCCAGCAAGACAAAAGGGAGCCTAAAGCCACGCCAACCGTATCTCCACCAGGATCTGGCCACTTGGCCATATCCTGGTCGCGGATCCGCGGCTTGTTAGTGGAGATAAAGGGAGCGTTTGCTCCCTTTATCTCCTCACTCCTTTCCCTCTGGGGTTTTGCCTATAAAAGGTAGGGTTTTGTACAGAAAAAGGGACCGGAACTTAGCTTTAGTTTTCTCTTTGTTATTTAAGGTTTAGGCTCTTTATTAGATAGTATAGAAGTTGTATCATTGTTTTATAATTTGTAGTTCAGTTCAAATACCAGTGAGAGAGGAATTGAGTGATTGTAATCTGAAAATTGAAGTGACATCAATAAAAGGATCAAGCTTTCTCTTCTTCCACTCTAGTTCACGGATATGTTTTTCTTAATTTACATGTATTGTTTTTCATCTTCCATGAGTAGCTAAATTCATTTACTGGGCTCACTATTATTCCTCTCTCCGATCCCTCTTCTTTTTTGAATGGTTTTGATGAAAAGACCTGATGAATCATTTGCATGCCTAAACTAAAGCTTCTTCTTTGAAAGTGTTCTTGAAGGCACATGAGGATGGGTATGGATTTTTAAACTTCTCTTTCTTTTAAAACTTCTCTTGAACTTGTTTTTATTTCATACTTGAAATACTTGATGTTTAACATTCAACTCAAGATGATTTCATAAAGAAAAGAGTTAACTCCCCCAAACTATCTTATTTGCTTTACTTAAACCTTTCTAAAACTCAAGCTTAAGTTTTTGCCATGATCAAGTTGAGGCACTTTGAATTTCAAGAGAAGAATATATCGTTGAGTAGTGAGATAGTGAGCCCAGATCTTCTTCTTATATTAAAAATAACAAATCACTCTTCAAGCTTTTAAATCACCTTTTTCAAAGCCTTCTCTAAGTTTACAAATTTTCTTTTAATCATTTCCCTTCTCTCCATTATCTTTTTCAACTTAAAAGAAAGACACCAACTTCATGCTTGTTACTTAAAGAAAGCACCGAAAAGCTTCTATCGCATTCCTCCTCGTGGACACGACCCGTTAGTTCAAAGCTACACGGTAATTCCTTTCACTTTCATTTTTCAATCATGCATGAAATCCAATATATATATAAATCATGTAAACTTGCTTTGATGAATCTATTCATGAAACCGAAAGATGTATTCTTGAAACTGAAAATCAAAACGGTTAACCTAAAAACTAAAATTATTTAACATGAAAAATAATATAAATATTTTGTGTGTGTGTGTGTGTATGAGCTTGTGCAATCCATAACTAATCTATTCTTTATATTTTATCTTAAAATAAAAATCTTAAACTTACAAACTTAGACTCAAGCCTTCTTGAAAATCTTCTTCTCCATCTCAACTTGATCTAAACTTGATGAATGAGCTACTCCTCTTGGAGTACTTGATGTGATCTTGAAACGCGAACTCTTGAATCAACATGTGATTGTTTCAAAACTTGACTTCAAATCGTTTTTTGAAGCTAAACACCGACTAAGATCTTGATTGAATATCTAAAGCTTAATAAATATAAGATCATTAGTACTATAACTACATGAGTTAATCATCATCAAAACTAGAGTGATGGGCCTTTGGGCCAACAATCTCCCCCTTTTTGATGGTGACAAAACTCATAGAGTTATATATGCATGGATTAAGATAAGCTTCATAGAAGTTTTCCCTTAACTCATGCATAGCGTAAAACATATAGATTTTCAATGAAGCTCATAAACTAAACAAACATAAATATATAGGTAAAATAAAAACATAGCATGTATATATAAACTCTAAATTTCTCTCTTCCTTTTTGTCAATTCATCAATAAAGGGTAAAGAAAAATAAGGTAAATATATATGTGATATAAATCTATAAAGATGAGAGACTATATAGTTAACTCTCCCTGCATATATGCATTACATGAAGAAAGAGATGACTAAACCCTAACCCATATAATCATAATATACAATGTATAGACGTTGATGTTAAGCTTCCCCTATACACGTGTACCACATAAAAAAAAGAGGTCAGGTTCTTCTTTATATACTACACTCATCATGAATCTATATATAGAGGAGATGTTAAGCTCCCCTTGCATATAAGCAATACATATCAAAACAAATTTTAAAAACCAATTAAATTTTTTTTTGATACCACTTGTAATCAATAAAATCAATTTTGATACCACATGAAATTAATTAAACAAATTTTGATACTACTTGAAAGCAAAACAAGATAGAATTTTTTTTTGATAAGCCGATAGAAAATATACTAGTAGATAAACATATATATTATCAAACATAAACATGAAATCATTTTAAGTCAAAGAACTTTTCTCCTTTTTTTAAATAATCACAAAACTAATGCATAAGCTTGTGGGAAACAAAAGCAAATATTTTGAAGTAAAATCAAGCGTAGCATGAAATCAATTGTGCTATAAAACACGTATGATTAATGTAAAATAAGCACAATCAATCATATATATGTATGTATGTCAAAAAAAATGCCACTTGAAATTTAACACATACATATATAGAAAAACTTGAATGAGTATGCAAAAATGAAATAACATGGGAATCATGTATATAACTCATATCATCCACCCTATCATGCACAAGTTAAAAAATATTCATTAAGGCACACAAGGCATGATCGCTCAACCAACCGCCCTCTAAGGGTAGAAGTTTTCAAAAATAAGGTTTTAAAAATAATATAGCTAGATTGAAAATACTACCAAGTAAAAAATAAAGAACTAGTTTAAAATAGTTTTGAAAACTATTTAAAGATCCTTCAAACATGAAGCCAAATCATATATCTCATGAACAAGCTAATTACACAAAAATTGTCACTCAAGATCTATATAACACATACATGCTCATGAAAGTAAAGTCATGAATATAAAAAATGAGTGCACAAGAATTATGTGAATAACATATTCAGGAAAATAAATCATAAGGCTCAAAATAAAGACTTAATGAAATATTTTTTCTAAAATATGATATATCATATAACCATACAAGAATCATCAAAAGTAGGACATGCAATGTACAATCAAATAAAAAAATGAGTACACAAAAGAAATAAAACATGTATAGCATGAAGAACAAGTGTAACTCAAGAATTGTACATGTATAATATAAGTTTTAATAAGATTTGCATATGAACAAATAATATAAACAAATAAATCAATATATGCTTTAAAATAAAGCATATAAAAACATGGATCTACTAAAAGAAATAGGCATGTAAAACCATTTGAAAATATGAAAAAAGTTTTTCAAAAAAACATGCATAGCTTACAACCAATCAACTCAACATTAAGCACAAAATAATATATGATTGAGTTTAGGTTACTATACTAGCATATAAGCATTTAAAATATTTTTAAAAGTGGAGGATGAAATGGTTACCAATACCAATGTAGATAATCTATTTCTCCTAAACAAGTGGTCCTCCCACCAAAACTCCTTAATAGCGATGCATCCATGATGTGTCCGTCAAGCTCCGATTGCATTTACTACCAAGGCACCAATTCTCTCACGTTTTGTGAGAGCTCACACCTACATCAAAAATAAGTGATGTGAATTTTGGTACTCATATCTTTTTGGGTCCATGAGGGTCAGTAGCATTGGGAACTCAAACATTTTTATTTACAAAATTTAAAGAATTTAATCTGTCAAAGCAAAATTTTACAAGATGGCCTTTGCGGCCGCAATGTATACATGTGTACACTCTAGCATACATATGGATGGTATGAGTGTGAGCATGGTATGCATGTATATGCAATGGAGGATGTCCATGCATGTGTGAAACTTGTTTCTTTCGAAACTTAGACTCCAATCTACTATGATTAAAAGCATATTGGCTCAAGGTTGAGTCTAAATAATCAATTTTATTTTTCAAAACATGAAACTCATTTTTGTTAATAGAAGATAAAGGAATAATAGCATGAGAAACATGGCAAGAATGAGAATTAAAATCATTTTTAAGACTATTAAAAGAAATAGATAAATCCTTCTTTTCTTTTAAACAAAATTCTTTTCTTTTGAAAGAGAATCAATTATGTTTTTCAATGAATTGTTTCCTTTAAAAATAACATCCAATTTTGAAGACAAGGAAGCATTGTCCTTTTTTAAAAAATTATTTCATTCAACAAAGAAGCATTTTCCTTCTTTAAACTATTTTTCTCAACATTCAATAAATCATATTTTTTAAGAAGCATTTTACAAAGCAAAGCAAGCTCATCATATGGTATATATTCATCAAGCTCGGAATCGGAATTTACCTCAAGAGGTCATCCCCTTGGACCATATAGCACATGTTGAAAGTATCACTTCATTGATCCGAGTCACTCTCCTTGTCATGTGGCGTTTGTTCACTAAGAATGATAAGAGTGTTCCAAATTACAAAGCCGAATCAATGTTAGAAACCCTAGAAAAATACTCATCATTTAGGGTTGACTTTAAAGCATGAAAGGTTTTGCATTAGCCTCAAGATATTTGCCATTAACAAAATAGGATTCTTTAATAGCGACAAGATAAACATGAATACCAAGGGCTTTGAGGTACATACACATCTTAACTTTCCAATATTAGAAGTTAAGAATATCAAATATAGGAGGTTAATGAAATCTATGTGTGTGTATGCAAAATTGTTATTAGCAAACAAAACGATCTTTAACTCTAGGTTGTAAGACTCAAATCAAGAGCACCAAGCTCTGATACAACTTATAAATACCTAAAGGGGATGAAAAGGTGATATGCTAATCAAATGCCAAACAATACAGAATTAAAAACTTATTATGTAAACTAAAACTATCACACAATGTATAACCAAAGAGTGAAGCTGAATTCTAGGTGAAGGGCTCTGAACTTCTCTTCAAGATTCCTCTAGACTAAAAGTTGAGGTGCTGGTATAACTCTCTTGGTTTAATACTAGTGTGAGCACAAACACAATATCAAGCATATAAAGAATAGGTAAGGAATAAGAGCATACAAGATATTAAACAATCTCAAGTATATATATCAAATAAGCACAGGTAAATATCAAGCATATAAAAATGTGAACAATATGAGCATGCAAGATATAAGCACAAGTGAGTTGAGAGATAGATAAACAATCGCAAACGCGGGAGAATTGTTTCAAGGTTCGAGCCACTTACTTTACGTCCCTGCCTTCACCGCAATGAAGAATTTCCATTAAAAATAATCTCATAAGATCACTCGGTGCCGCAACACCTACAACGAGCTCCCTCAAGAACTCTTGGACCTGCAAGTCCCTTACTTGTTCCCTCAAGAATAACACACGCGAGCACTCAAGCTCGCCGAGGCCGCAACCTCTACAACTACTCAAAATACAAAAGTGGAACACTTGGTGATCACTTCTTTTGATCACCAGCAAATACTCTGACAAATAAGGATCCTATTGGATTAGATATAGCAATGAAAAGCTTAAACTTGTGTGAGAAAAACTAGATAGATAAGTGATTGAGATTTCACCTGCACAAAAAATATAGAATTTCAGAATTTTAAAATAGAGATGTGCAAGTACTCAATACTACCGCTATAGCAAGTGGCTATGCGGGTCGTGATCCACAAGGAGGGACTAGCGATGGAAGCCTTTTTAATAAGTTCTCTTTTATGCTACAAAGAATAGTTAAAGTTCTTCTTTTAGTTCTTTAAAAGAAAATAAAAAATAGAGTTAAAGTCATGTTGGGAAGAAAGTGGTAGATAGAGAAGGTGGAGAAAACAAAAGTGATATGTACAAAGAAATTGAAAAAGAGTGAAAGAGATTTGAAAGATAGTGGTGTTGATAATTTACACTAAAAGTTAAAAGAAAGAAATTAAAAATAATTACTTACCTCCTTTGACAAAAGCTTACCTTGAATCTCTGGCAATGATGTTACCTTGAAGTGGAGGCAATCAGCGTATAACCCATAATAGTTGATTCTCGTTTCTTTCATATTACATCATCAAGACAAAACAATCATGAAATGATACAGACTGAGACTAAAATCCATCGTCAAGAGCTATCGGTGGCACTCACGAAGGCAAGGCTCTTTCGATGCTATAAAACTCACTTGGATAGCAATTGATAAAAGAAAGAGAGAAGTAGAAAAGAAGAAGAACACAAAAATAAAGTACATAAAAAGGTAACTATAGATTCGATTTTATAACAATAAGAGAAAAGAAGAATAACTTATACAGGTGTCACTCTCAGTAAAAGTTTCATTCTTATTCTCCTATGAAACACTGATCTCCTCTGAATTACATAAATGAAAACTAAAAATTACATAAAAAAAAACAAAAACCTACACTAAAAAGAATGAAAAAGTGGACTAAATTCTATCTCTACATTATCGTTTCCTGTACGCTCTGAAAAACCCAATATTTATAGGCAAAACCCAACGGGGAGGGGCGTACGAAGATAGGGGGAGCAAACGCTCCCCTAACTGTTGCAACAAAGCTGTAGAAATGCGGCCTTGACCGCATTTCTGCGGCGTAGGTGTGGCCAGGTGGCCACACCCAAATGCTGGGTGTCCCTGGTTTTGAGAGATTATTTTATTCGATTCTACATTTCTTGTTTCAGCTCTTAGATTTGACGAAACGGCCTTTGATCATTGTTTTAACCGATTGATTTGAAGAGATATTTTTAACTGATTTTCAACCGATTTGAACCGACCTGATCTGCCCTGATTTGCTGATTTCAAATTAATTCTGATTTAAATCAGAATTTGATGGGCTTTTGGGCTCGTTCTCTTCCCTCTCCTTTAAGAATGGGCCTACAAATAAATTAAACAATAATTAGGAAAAAGCAGAGTTTATTCTATAATAAGTATGAGAATATGATAATGAATGTGCAATATTAGCGACCGATCAATGAGAAAGTGGAAAACTCAAGTAATCCTTTTGAAAAAGTCAAGAGAAATACTCTTTATAAACTTCTCTTTTGATATAAAATGAAGCTCCAAAACTTATTGAGAAACTCTATGAAAGATAGGAAAATAGGCTCTTGAAAACACTTGTGAAAATCTTAGTGAAAAACTGGTCAAAAACCCCATATATATATCCTAGAAAAATATAGTCGTTTGGCATAGAAAAATGGCCAGATTAGCCTATCGGTCGACTGCCCGGTTGACCAGCCAACGGTTAAATTTTTGACCGTTAGGGTTGCCGGTCGACCGTCCGGTCGACTGCATCCAAAAATAGAGAGTAAGACTCTCTTGGTCAGTCGACCGCCCGGTCGACCGAGCCAAACCCGAAAGTGGGTTTGAGCCAGTCGGTCGACCGGTCGGTCATTCGCTAGTTGGGCTCGTGCACATGTGCATGTTGGTTGACCGAGCTAGCCTGCAGTCGACCATAAGCAGCCCAAAAACCAAAATTTCTGGGTTTAAAAACCAACTTCATAAACCCATAAAAATTCAATAAATCCTCATAAATTTCACAAAAATAAGTTCATATAAATACTTTGAAGTACAAATATGTGTGATAAATAATCAACACATATTACAAACAATTGAACTATTTTTGCGATAAAAAAATATGGCAAAAACCAAAAACCGTATTTTCCAAAATCCAAACATTGAAATAGAAATTCAATTTTTCTATAAACTTTTATAAATATAAAAATAAGATATTGAAACACATTTGAAGCATAGTGTGTATGGATAGAATCTAATACACATAGGAAATGATATTTACTTGTTTTTGACAATAAAAATCAAAATAAGTTTTCATAAAAATAAAATTTAAATACATGAACTAGATACATCAAAATAAGTTATCTAAGCACTTGAAGCATAAATGCATATGGATGAAATTCAATATACATATAAACTTATTTTGATGAAATCTATCCATGAAATCGAAAGATGTATTCTTGAAACTCAAAACCAAAACGGTTAAACAAAAAACTAAAAGTATTTAACATGAAAGATAATATAAATATTTTGTGTGTTTGTGTATGAGCTTGAGCAATTCACAACTAATATATTTTTTTATATTTTATCCTAAAATAAAAATCTTAAACTTACAAACTTGGACTCATTTTCTAGAAAATCTTCTATTGAAAATCTTCTTCTCCATCTTGACTTGATCCAAACTTGATCCATGAGCTAGACTCCTCTTTGAGTACTTGATGAGATTAAGCGTGAGCTCTTGAATCAACATGTAATAGCTTCAAAACTTGACTTCGAATCTTTTATTGAAGCTAAACACCGACTAAGATCTTGATTGAATATCTGAAAATTAATATACACAAGATTATTAGTATTATAACTATATGAGTTAAACATCATCAAAACTAGAGTGATGGGCTTTTAGGCCAACAAGTACGTTCGCATTGCATTTAGATTAGGAAAGATTTTTGGTTGATTTATAATTGCTTTGAATGAATTTTTATCTATATACTTGCACATGTGCACTTAAATGACTTGAGGGCAAAACCCGTAAACAAGATAAGGTAGGGGAAGTCATTACTCTTCCTTGGGCCACGAACCACATCCATTGCACTGACAATGCAATCATAACCTAAAATTTGAATAGATGTTGGCCCTAGGACAACTCGGACTTACTAGGAGATTCTCCTAAGGAGGAAGTTATTAGAAAGTTATTAGAATTTAACTCTTGCCAAATTTGTGACTAAGGTAAGTGATTGAGAGGCGAAACCTTGAAGGTTGGTGGTTTGGCTTAATTAGGCCCGTCGCTTTTTGCGTGGATAACTTCCGCCAATCTCTCCACCTACATGGCCGATTAACTCGTTGCTCGATTTTGCAAAATACCTCTTGCATATAATATATAGTTAGGAGTCATCTAGGTCTAAGTCTGCCTTAGAATAGGCTTGATTAAGTTTTTTTCTCTTTGATTGACTGGGTGATCTTATTTTTATTAATTGTGCATGTCAGCTTGGTCGAAAGACCCAGCTACATCTAGGCTAATTAGAAACAGTTCATCACCCAAATCCGATCCAAACATGACAAAATCAATATCCCTGCAGGATAGGTTCTATCCTATTAGGACTTCTCTGCCATCTTGCATTCATCTTTCTGAAGCCGATGGTGACACCTTTGAGCTAAAGCCATAATTCATTATCATTCTGCCGAAATATCATGGTCTAGAGTCCGATGACACATACTTCTTCATAAGAAAATTTGAAGAGGTGTCTCTCATGATGATAATACCACAGTTAGGAGATAATTCTATTAGGTTACGCTCTGTCCCTTTCGCCCTCAAGGACCTATCAAAAAAGTGGCTACACAGTTTAGCTGCTGAATTAATTAAATCATGGATGATTTCGTCAAGGCCTTCTTGAAGAAATTTTACCCTACCCTATCCATAAGACCGCTTTTATCTGGAAAAATATAATGCAGTGTAAGCAAGAAACATCTGAACCATTTTGAAAATACTTTGAACGCTTCAAAGATCTCCTTACCTAATGCCCCCATCAAGGCCTAGAGAAGTGGAGGTTATGCCAAATTCTCTATGATGGTTTAGATTATTAAAATAAGACTCTATTCGAAACCATGTGTCAAGGAGATTTTTGAAAAAGGATGAACATGAAGGGTGAGAAATATATGAAGATTTAGCGGAGAAGACCATCCAATGGGAATCAACTCCCGATAAATCTAAGAATAGTAATCCCACCTCATCAAAAAGAGGTATTCATTCAATAGAGACATCCATAGCAATGGTTGCTAAATTTGCCAGCATCTTACAAAGACTAAATGCCTTAGAAACTAAGGAACCAGACCCGATAAACCTAGTCGCCTAACATAATCCACATCTGTGGGCTGAACTTACTGTCAAGGTATAAACCATGTGTTGAAGAGTGTCATGTTTACCTTGCTCATCAAGTGTTACCTGAACATATGATGCAGCCTTCGCAAGGCCTAACAATAATCCTTATGCACAAACATACAATCCTGGTTGGAGAAATCACCTGAATTTCTCATGGAGCCAAAACACCAATGATCAACCTAAGCCCAACTTCTCCAATAATTTCTAGCCATCTCATTATCAATAATATTTTCCCAACCAAGTTCCACCACCTTCTTTTCAAAATCCACAAATGGATACAAGATTCTCCAATATGGAAAGAAAGATGGATACTTACAATAAGACCCAAGAAACACTTATTCAAGCCATGATTAAGTTAGAGAATCAATTAAGTCAGCAAGCTAATCCAATTAGTGAAAGATCCAAAGGGACTGCCTAGTCAACCATTGCCAAATCCTAGAAACTTTAGGCAGGCCAATGAAGCTCAAGATCCAAATCAGTGTAACTTGGTTCATACATTGAGGTCGAGAAAACAAGTTGATAATCAAGTATGAATGCCATCGAATCCAACACAAGCATCCACTTCTTCTAGTCCCACCCCGCCTCACTCTAAACAAAAAGATAAGTCAGCCGAGCAGATGCATAAGCCTATAACCCCATTTCTGAATAGGCTTAGGAATAATAATAATGCACACATGGAGAAAATATTTGAGACATTTAATCAAGTAAAGATTAATTTACCTCTTCTTGATGCAATACAACAGGTCTCTATTTATGCAAAATTCCTTAAGGATATGTGCACCAAGAAGAGAAAAAGTAATGTACTTAAGAAAGTTTTTCTAGCCACTAATATTAGTGAGCTATTGTCTAATTAGATCTCTGTCAAGTACAAGGATCTCGGTTGCCCCACCATTTCTTGCACAATAGGTCAAGCTGAAATTAATCGAGCACTTCTTGATTTGGGGGCAAGTATCAATTTGCTCCCCTACTAGTATACAAACAACTTGGATTGGGCAAGCTTAGCCCTACTCAAGTTATAATCCAGTTAGCTGAGCGGTCAATTAAAGTTTCAAAGAGTGAAGTAACCGATATCCTTACCCGGATTGGGGAATTCATCTGCCCAGTCGATTTTATTATTTTAGAGACCCAACCAGTTTCTAATCCTAGGTCTCAAACTCCAGTCTCCTAGGGCGTCCGTTCCTCGTGCTACCAATGCAATCATAAATTGTAGGAACATATCCATGAGATTGACTATTGAAGACATGACTAAGGAAGTCAGCGTCTTTAACCTAGGAGAATAACCTTGCAATATGGACGATCAACCTTTTGAGGTAAACCTCATTGAGAACTTGACAAGTGAGCACAATGAGGAGATAGATGTCGAGTTAGAATCCGAGGACTTAAGCCTTGATGAGATAGTTGATAGGTAGTAAAAAATGCATATTTATCACTACATTTACTATCATATTTCCCTATTTATTCTTATAATTATGCACTATTACTAATGTTTATTATTTAATGTGTGCAGGCCTTGAGTAATTATTTAAATAAAGAAATAAAGCCTAAATGAAGCTCAGAAGTCCAAAAAGCCCATGTACAAGCCCATGTGCAAAAGTTGCAATTACTAAAAGAAGAGAAAAGGGATGGACTTCTACTAAACCCTAATTGCTTGCAGGACAAGGCTACAGATAAGGGGAGAAGAGTGCAAAGATAACAAAATCGTTTTAAAAGATTTGAAAGATTTGGATTTAGGGTAACTTGCTTCCCAAGTTATCCGAATTTTCAAAATATAGAGTCGGTATGCACAATTCAGAAGAATATTCCCAGATGGACAGACCAGAGGAGGCCACGCGCGAGAGCGCGTGGCCAGGGACCAAGATATGGCCGCAGAAACGCGGCTAAAGCCGCGTTTTCGCAGCTCCCTGGATAAGTTTGATCTTCAGTTTTTGTGGGAGAGTTATACCGGGACTCTACGTCTTCCATCTCCTATAAATACCCTTGCAGAGCAACAGAGAAGGTCGTCGAGTACAGAAACAAATTTAGGGTTTTCTTAGGCTAATTTGTAGATTGTAACTTAGGTTTTTTTTAGTTTTCTTTTATGTAATTTTTATTTTATGTAACTGAGAGGAGAGACGAGTTTCATGGAGGAAGGAGATCAAGCTTGTACTGAGGTGACATCGGTGTAAGTCTTTTCTTCCATTGTTATAAGAATCAAATCGAAGTTCTGTTTCTGCTTTATTCTTGTTTTGTTTTTGTTTCCCTCTTTTGTGTTTGTTGATCCAAGTAAAACCGATAGCCTCGAAGTTTCCTTCTCCTTGCAAGTGCCGTTGATAGTTTATGGTGATGAATATCTATTTCCATGGTAGCGTAGCTCGCCTTTTATTCGTAGTATAGATTGGGAATAGGGAAGATCTCATATTCCATGCTTCGCTCGCCTTCAAAAAAAGTACATCGTTGATACGGTTCAAAGGTAAGCATACGCCGAAGAGGTAAGTATGTTTTTAGTTTTTAGTTTTCTTTCTTTTATTTCTTTAGTTTAGATTACCAACACTACAATATTCCCAATCTCTTTCATTTTTTTTGTAAATATCGTTGTAAATATCATTGTAACCTAAAAGAGAACTTACTTCACAAGTTTCCATTGCTAGTCCCTCCCTGTGGATCACGACCCGCATAGCTACTTGCTATAGCGGTAGAATTGAGCACCCTGCACTATTGTTTTAAAAGTTTTAAAATTTTGTATTTTTTGTGCAGGTAAAATCTCAATAAAAATTTGGCGCCGTTGCCGGGGAGGGACGGTAAGTTTCTCTCTAAAAAAAAACTAATTATTGATTTATTTATTCTTTTTGTTCGCAGGATCAGAGAACAGGAAAACTAACAGCAGCAAAGGACATATAGCAACTCTGTGCCTCTGTCCTCGAAGGCAGAGCAGCAGAGCCTACTACAGAGCCGCGTTTGCGCAGCAATAGCCGCGTTTCTGCGGCCTGTGTAGTTCACTACTCACTCTGTTTTCTGCAGGTTTCTGCAAATTGAAAAATTTGTTTACTGCTCTGTTAACTTTTCTCTGTGATCACCCTGCACACTGCTAATTAATTAACAGTAACCTATTCGTTGAAAAATAAAAAAAATTAGACTCTTGCATATAGGCACGTGTCTATTTAATTTTTTTAATTTCTGTTGAAGAGTGCTGGAGACAAGGTACGTTCGCATTGCATATAGACTAGGAAGCACCCTTGGCTGATTTACTACTTTTGAGTGAATATTTGTCTATTGTTTACACGTGCACTAAATTGACTTAAGGGCTTGTCCTATAAATAAGATAAGGTAGGGATTTCATCACCCTTCCTTGGCCCACAAACAATCTCCTCACTCACTAACCCAAGCCTAACTAAAAATGAGTAGACGTTGGCCCTAGGGACATTTCGGACTCAATTAGGAGATTATCCTAAGGGGGAACGGTGTTGGAATTTGACTCCTGCCAAATCAGTGTCTAGGAAGGAGATTGAGGGCCGAAAGTCCGAAGATTGGTGGTTATTTAATTAAGGAACGTCTTTGACGGAAAATCTCCCACTAATCTTGCCTTGACCTGGCTGATTAGCTTGTGGTCAAAGTCTACATTATACCTCCCGTGGACAGTCTAACCAGTTAGGAGTCATCTAGGTCATAGGTCTGCCCTAACTTAGGTTAGAATTTTTTCTTTTTTGTTTGCTTATTTGTTTGTTTTTTTGTTTGTGTTTTATTGTGTGATATGACTTATAACAATATTTTTTCCAATTTTAATCTATATTACACACCAACCTCTTTTTCGGATATTACCAACCTGGCATATCCTAACTTTAACCAACCTAGTGTGCCGGAGTGGTCTTATCCGAATGAATATAACCCATGCCCCCATCTTATGACCATAATTTTCACAACGATTTCAACTCTTCACAGAGTCCATGGGGATTCACCTCCCCTAAGTCCAATTTTCAACCAACTTGTCCTCCTTATCCACCTTGTCCACAATATTTTCAAGATTCATACTCAGATCCACCAGTTCAAAATAGAAAACCATCTATCTTGGAAATGATAAGTATGCATGAGTCCAAGCAACAATCACCATCAATCTTGGACATGATGATGCGTGAGTCCAAGCAACAATCACAGAATCTGACCGACTCATAATTTCATCATGACTGTCACAAGAACACTTCATCTTTTCAAGTCCTATCACAACAAAATGATGAACCTATCGACTATGAAAAGATGCTTGAAGTCATGACTCAGGCTAGAATCGCTCGTGATCATGAAATAAATATGATGGTTCAAACTTTACGTTCTCACCGTTCGGCCCTTTCTGATGTCGCTAACCATTCTCTTAGAGCCGAAGAGTCACATTGCTTTGGAAAACAAGATTCTATTTCAGTACAATTATTTGAACTTACCCAAACTCCAAATTTTGAAAATGACATTGACAGTTTGGCAAGTTATTCCTTTCCTGAAATTGAACTTGAAAATGAATATGATCATGAACCTCAACTTAGTGATTCAATTTACTTCCTGATTCAATAATGACTCCGGTGTCTCCACCTGATTTCAATCTTTTCCCTGAGTCAACATTGGATCCTGTGCCAATTCATCATGAAATTGAATCACCCATTTTTGATGATCATATTGAACTTGACCAATTTTATATTTTGAAAGTCCCATGGATAAATTGGCAAGTTCTAATTTTTATGACATTGAACTCAATGAGAAATGTGACCTAGATTCTCAAATCTGTGATCAAGTTCAAATTTCCGAATCATTATTGACTCCTATTTTGTTACCCGACTTAGGTAATATTTTAGAGTCAATTTTGATTCCCACACCTATCATTCCTGAACTTGAATCACCAATATTAAGTCACATTCCATTGTGGAAAAATGATTGTGGACTTGAGTTTCAACTTCTTGATTTGGACCCACTTCTTGAACCAAGCTCAACTCCTGAACCTTTACTTGATTTAAGTTACTTTCCTGAGTCGGTATTCGTTCCCGTACTTCTTAAGTCCAAGTCAATCTTTCCATCTTTTCACACTCCATTTTGGGACAAGGCGGTTGACATAATTGACTCTGAAAATAACTATAAAATTTGGAAATTAGATGGGGAGGAATTTTTAAAAAATGTTCATACAGACATCATTGTAGTGGGTTATACAACAAAGATTTCTGGTGGGTTCCTCCTAATTCCACGAAAAGTAGATTGGGCCGCATTTCGTGGACCATTCCGACCACCACCGGAACCACCACCTTAAGGTAATATTTTCCTTCCCTTTCTTCTTTTACATGCATACATGCATTCATTAATACATTGAGGACAATGCTGTTGGCCCAAAGGCCTATCACTCTAGTTTTGATGATGATCAACTCATGTAGTTATATTTGCTAATGATCTTGTTTAATTAGTGACAGATTCTTTATCAAGATCTTAGTAGGTACAAAGCTCAACAAAGGATTAAATGTCAAGATTTGGAGCTAGCACGGGGTGATCCAAGGAACTTTGGATCAAGCTTGGACCAAGTCAAGAAGATGAGAAGCCTTCAAGTGAAGACTTCAAGAAGATGAAGACTTGTGTCTAGGTATAAGATTTTTATTTGTTTTAGATAAAAATGTAAAGGATAGATAGTTGGTGGATTGCTCAAGTCTATATCACACACACACTCTTGATAGAACTCTTGATAGAATGATTTTCATAAAAGATTTTCCTAGTTAAGAAAAGATTTTTATTTTGTGATAAAATACAATTTGTTTTTGGTATTCATGTATACATATCTTATATCCAAAACCATGTTTAGAGCCTTATGTCAAAAACTAGATATTCATCTTATTTGTGTAGTGGATCATATCCATACACACTATGCTTTAAAAGTATATCTTGTTTTTGTATTTGATGAGATTTTCCTTATGACAAAATATCTACTTTGGGTTTGGTAATTTCATATATACATATCCTTTAACCAAAACAAGTTTAGTGTTTTATGTCAAAAACTAGATATTTCATCTTGATTGTGTGGTGGATCATATCCATACACACTTTGCTTTATAAGTTCAAAATATCTTGTTTTTGTATTTTGTGAAGTTATGGAAAAATAAGTTTTAGAAAAACACATTTTTCTAAAAACAGTTTTTATTTTGAATGAAACTATTTTTCTGGATTTACTGTGAATTTCTGGGATTTTATTAAGCCAAAAGACCAATCCTTAATCCCTATTTTCTGGTTCTGCCAGTTCTGATTTTTCAGAACTGACAGAGGCCGGTCGACCGGGTCGGTCGACCGGACGTGCACGACGTGCACGCCAGTGTGCACTGGAGATCGGTCGACCGGGCCGGTCGACCGTTTCAGAGAGCTTTGCTCTCGGGAATTATCGGTCGACCGGGCCGGTCGACCGACAGAGAGTTTACTCTCTTCTCCAGTTGCTCGGTCGACTGGGCCGGTCGACCGGAGGCTGCAACGGTCGGATTTTTGACCGTTGCCGGTCGACCGGACCGGTCGACCGGTAGCTCTGACAGAGCTCAACGGTCAGATTTTTCTGGCCTCTATAAAAGGGGGTTTTGTCATTGTTTTAAGCCAAGATTTTTGGAGACCTTAGAGCTAGTTTTTCCCAGTCTTTCTGAAGGGTTTTTCTCCACAAAATTAGAGTCAATACTTCCAATTAAAAGGAGAGTTTTATCAAAGAGTGTAAAAGAGATTCTCTTGTGTTTTTCACCAAAGATTCTTTCCTTGCTTTCTCACACAAACACTTGAGCATCCATTGAGCTATCCATTCTATAGGTGTTGTAGTGAGAGTTTTTGTAAGGTGATCAAAGTGTTGTGATCACCAAAGACTTGTTCTTTGTTCTTTGAGGAGACGGGCAAGTGTGCTCGTTGTGGTGTGGAGTTCGGGTGTGAACTCTTGTGGTGCGAGGTGCGGCCTCGGCGAGTCGGTGGACTTGCGTGTGTAAGGGACTTGGGAGTCCGAGGGCTTGTAGGTGTTGCGGCACCGAGGAGAGATCCATTGGGATCTTGCATAGTGGAAATCCTTCGTGTGTCGAAGGCGGGGATGTAGAGCAAGTGTGCTCGAACCTCGAAACAAACCCTTTGTGTTTGCGATTGCTCACTCTTGCTCCCTCTCTCTCTTTGTCTCTTTTATATCTTGCATTCAATTATTGTCTATCTTTATATGCTTGATATACCCTTGTGCTTAATTGTTATATAATTGCTTGGGATTGATTGTCTAACACTTGTATTCAACCAAGAGAGCCAACGCGGCACCTCAACCCATTCAAGGGGAATCTAGAGGAGTTTGTCCAGAGCCTCGCAAGGGGAATTCGGCAACACTCTTGTGTTATACATAAGTGTTCTATTAAAAGAAGTTTAATTTGATCATCTTAGTTTTAATTCCGCATTATTTGTTCATAAGTGACCATTAAATTAGCCATCACCTATTCACACTCCTCTAGGTGATCTTACAATTGGTATCAGAGCTAGTGCTCTTGATTTGGGTCTAACAACCTAAGAGTTAAAGATCCTCCTTTAGGCTAATCACAATATTTTTGTACACACACACCTCACCATGGACTTCATGTCACCACCCACCTTTGATATTCTTAACATCCAAATTTGGAAGGTTAAGATGTCATTGTACCTCAAGGCCTTAGGATTTCATGTTTATCTTGCCATATCTAATAATGCATATTGCTTAAATGGTAAGAATTTGAGGCTAATGCAAAAGCCCTTCATGCTATCAAGTCAACCCTAAATGATGATTATTTATCTAGGGTATCTAACGTTGACTCGGCTTTTGTAGCTTGGAACATCATCACCTCCCTTGGCGAAAAGGATCTATATTATGCCGGGAGTGATTCGGACGTGGAAGCAACACCTCCAACGCATGCTTTATGGTCCAAGGGGATGACCCCCTTGAGGTAAATTCCGAATCTGATGATGAGGACATGTCATATGATGAGCTATCTACTTTTTGTCATCTATTGCTTGAGAAATATGACATGATTAGAAAAGAAAATAAAAATCTGAAAAAGGATATTGCTTGCATGCATGTAGAACATGACTCTTTTAGAGGTAACATTGCATGCTTGGAAAAAGATAACAAGAATTTGAAAAAGAACATTGATTGCATGCATGTAGAAAATGATTCTTTTAGAAATAAACTTGCATGTTTAGAAAAAGAAAATAAAGTTTTGAAAAATGAGAATGTTTCCTTATTTTCAAAATTAAATGATTTATGTGAAGGGAACACTATTTTGAAGGATAAGATTGATTTGGTGGAAAAACAAAAGGAAATCGTTTTTCAAGAAAATAAATCTTTAAAAAGAAAATTTGTTGAAAAAGAAAAGGATAATGTTTTTCAAAAGAAAAAGAAAAATGATTCTTTATCTCACCATGCTTTACATGCCACAACTAATGAGATTAAGAATTTGAAAAATAAGATAGAAAATTTGAGCTCTAATTTGAGCACATGTGCATTCTATCATTCTAAGTTGGAATCTTTGTTTCAAAAGAAACAAGTTCCCCATGCTCATGCACATACACATCATGCTCATGCTTATGTTGCACATCACGATCACAATCACACTCATAAGCATCATGATAGGGTGTACACTTGTACACATTGTGGTCGCAAAGGCCATTTAGCAAAATATTGTTTTGATAAGAAGCATAACTTATATTTTGCTATGTCTAAAGGATTTTGGGTTCCTTATAATAAAGCTAACCCCAAAGGACCCAAGAAAGTATGGGTACCAAAACCCCCACCTTTTGCTTGTGATGTAGGTGAGGGCTCTCACAAAACGTGAGAGGGATGGTACCTTGGTAGTGGATGCACTTGGACATGATGGATATACTTTTGGGTTGCATCGCTATCAAGGAGCCTTGGTGGATCAACCACCATGCTAGGAGCTTTGGAGTTGGTAACAATTTCTAAACTCCTATTTTATTTTTTGTACATGCTTTTATTTTCATAATATCATTCATAGCATGTTCATGTTTTAAGATTTTATGTGCTTCATGTGGCATTTACATGCTTAAATGTAGAATGTGTCAAAACTTGTATTTATACATATATGAATAGTGAACTACAATTGACTTATATATATTTGAACTTCATGCTCATTTGTATTCACTATATGCATGTGTATAGGCTAGTTTTGATGATTCGGTCATTTATACTTGTTATGCCTATCTTTGATTTTACTCATGTATATGTGTGTTTAATTCAAATCTAATAAATATACATGTATACCCGTGAGTCTCTAGCTTTCATGCAAATATTTGATAGACTCTTTTTCAATTTTGGGATATGTATGTGTATTGCTTGATTTGTATAATTCATACATATACCATGAAGATTGTAGTTTTTAATAAAAATGATTTTGTTTTGATAACAATGATTTCTATGTGATTTGAGCTTCAATGACAACTTTCATGAAAATACTATTTACATAACCTTTGAACACTCATCTTTTATTCAAAAATATATTTATGAGCTTTATGGACTATGAGTGCTTGGATTTTTATGTACTTAGTCTCATTCATGAAAAACATATGATTTGACATATTTGAAGGATCTTTAACTAGTTTTCAAAAACAATTTATACTAGTTATGTATTCTTCAAATAGTTTTGAGATTATCACATGATTCAATTTTTCTTAAAATTTAATGCTTCATGATTTGAATATTAGTTTATATGTTAGTTTTTGTCAACACTAGGATTTATACTTGAACATATCATGGGCCTCAAAAAGATCTATTAGTAAGTGTGCTTAAATGCTTATTTGAACCCTTGAAATGTACTTGTATTGCTTAGTTTTGATGATTCATACATATTTAAACTTATGTTCACCTTTTGGATTTGATTTATGATCATGTGCCTTTTATTTCATGTATATGTGTATTTTGCCAAACCTTAAAATATACATGTATAACTCTTGAGTCTTTTGCCTTCAATGTAAATCCATTCATATAGACTCACTTGAGTTTAAGAGATATGTATGTATATTTCATGTATTGTCAAAACATACATATATCTTGACATATAGATTTTGTTTTCAATGATTTAATAAAAAAATGTGAGATGATTTTGATGTTTATGATTTTCTAAGGAATATTGTACCTTATTGCCATTTTCATGATGCCATGTTTCACATAACATTAGTACACTCACTTCTTTTGAAACTATTTGGACTTTATAGATTAGAGTGTTTGAGTGTTTTGTGTTTCATTGCTATTTCATGAAAATCCTTAGATTTATTCCTTGATAGAAGGATTTCGTACTAGTTGTTAAACACTCTCATTTAACTAGTTCGAATTCTTCATGTGTTGTTAATGCTAAGCTTAATTCAAATCTTATTTTTCAAGCTTATGCATTAGATTTTAAAATGGTATCAATATTTTTTATTTGATATCAAAGAGAAAATTCAAAATTTGTTTTATGGGAAAAATTCAAAATTTGTTTTGATAAAATAGAATTAATGATTTTGTTTTGATGAGAAAAATTCAAAATTTTTGATTTGTATTGCCCCTCCTTGACTTCTTTATTTTTGACATAAAGGGAGAGAAAATTTGTTGATTTGATTTTACTTTGAACCCTTTGTTGATGATTGACAAAAGGGGGAGAAGTATTTGTGTTTTTGTTTTGATATATATGCATGATTTCCTTACTTAAGGGGGAGAGGGGAGAAGTATTTGTCCTTCTTACTTAAGGGGAATTTGTATTTATGCATATGTGTTTTGATTTATGCAAATAGGAGTAAAAAGATTTTGATTTATGCTTGTTGCATCTCCATATTTGCATCCATATTCATGTGCTTCATGATCATATTTATTATTTATTTTGTATGCATGAGTTAAGGGGGAGCTTCTTTGAAGCTTTACTTTAATCCATGCATATATAACTCCATGAGTTTTGTCATCATCAAAAAGGGGGAGATTGTTGGCCCAAAGGCCTATCACTCTAGTTTTGATGATGATCAACTCATGTAGTTATATTTGCTAATGATCTTGTTTAATTAGTGACAGATTCTTTATCAAGATCTTAGTAGGTGCAAAGCTCAACAAAGGATTAAATGTCAAGATTTGGAGCTAGCACGGGGTGATCCAAGGAACTTTGGATCAAGCTTGGACCAAGTCAAGAAGATGAGAAGCCTTCAAGTGAAGACTTCAAGAAGATGAAGACTTGTGTCTAGGTATAAGATTTTTATTTGTTTTAGATAAAAATGTAAAGGATAGATAGTTGGTGGATTGCTCAAGTCTATATCACACACACACTCTTGATAGAACTCTTGATAGAATGATTTTCATAAAAGATTTTCCTAGTTAAGAAAAGATTTTTATTTTGTGATAAAATACAATTTGGTTTTTGGTATTCATGTATACATATCTTATATCCAAAACCATGTTTAGAGCCTTATGTCAAAAACTAGATATTCATCTTATTTGTGTAGTGGATCATATCCATACACACTATGCTTTAAAAGTATATCTTGTTTTTGTATTTGATGAGATTTTCCTTATGACAAAATATCTACTTTGGGTTTTGGTAATTTCTTATATACATATCCTTTAACCAAAACAAGTTTAGTGTTTTATGTCAAAAACTAGATATTTCATCTTGATTGTGTGGTGGATCATATCCATACACACTTTGCTTTATAAGTTCAAAATATCTTGTTTCTGTATTTTGTGAAGTTATGGAAAAACAAGTTTTAGAAAAACATATTTTTCTAAAAATAGTTTTTATTTTGAATGAAACTATTTTTCTGGATTTACTGTGAATTTCTGGGATTTTATTAAGCCAAAAGACCAATCATTAATCCCTATTTTCTGGTTCTGCCAGTTCTGATTTTTCAGAACTGACAGAGGCCGGTCGACCGGGTCGGTCGACCGGACGTGCACGACGTGCACGCCAGTGTGCACTGGAGATCGGTCGACCGGGCCGGTCGACCGGAGGCTGCAACGGTCGGATTTTTGACCGTTGCCGGTCGACCGGACCGGTCGACCGGTAGCTCTGACAGAGCCCAACGGTCAGATTTTTCTGGCCTCTATAAAAGGGGGTTTTGTCATTGTTTTAAGCCAAGATTTTTGGAGACCTTAGAGCTAGTTTTTCCCAGTCTTTCTGAAGGGTTTTTCTCCACAAAATTAGAGTCAATACTTCCAATTAAAAGGAGAGTTTTATCAAAGAGTGTAAAAGAGATTCTCTTGTGTTTTTCACCAAAGATTCTTTCCTTGCTTTCTCACACAAACACTTGAGCATCCATTAAGCTATCCATTCTATAGGTGTTGTAGTGAGAGTTTTTGTAAGGTGATCAAAGTGTTGTGATCACCAAAGACTTGTTCTTTGTTCTTTGAGGAGACGGGCAAGTGTGCTCGTTGTGGTGTGGAGTTCGGGTGTGAACTCTTGTGGTGCGAGGTGCGGCCTCGGCGAGTCGGTGGACTTGCGTGTGTAAGGGACTTGGGAGTCCGAGGGCTTGTAGGTGTTGCGGCACCGAGGAGAGATCCATTGGGATCTTGCATAGTGGAAATCCTTCGTGTGTCGAAGGCGGGGATGTAGAGCAAGTGTGCTCGAACCTCGAAACAAACCCTTTGTGTTTGCGATTGCTCACTCTTGCTCCCTCTCTCTCTCTTTGTCTCTTTTATATCTTGCATTCAATTATTGTCTATCTTTATATGCTTGATATACCCTTGTGCTTAATTGTTATATAATTGCTTGGGATTGATTGTCTAACACTTGTATTCAACCAAGAGAGCCAACGCGGCACCTCAACCCATTCAAGGGGAATCTAGAGGAGTTTGTCCAGAGCCTCGCAAGGGGAATTCGGCAACACTCTTGTGTTATACATAAGTGTTCTATTAAAAGAAGTTTAATTTGATCATCTTAGTTTTAATTCCGCATTATTTGTTCATAAGTGACCATTAGATTAGCCATCACCTATTCACACTCCTCTAGGTGATCTTACAATTGGTATCAGAGCTAGTGCTCTTGATTTGGGTCTAACAACCTAAGAGTTAAAGATCCTCCTTTAGGCTAATCACAATATTTTTGTACACACACACCTCACCATGGACTTCATGTCACCACCCACCTTTGATATTCTTAACATCCAAATTTGGAAGGTTAAGATGTCATTGTACCTCAAGGCCTTAGGATTTCATGTTTATCTTGCCATATCTAATAATGCATATTGCTTAAATGGTAAGAATTTTGAGGCTAATGCAAAAGCCCTTCATGCTATCAAGTCAACCCTAAATGATGATTATTTATCTAGGGTATCTAACGTTGACTCGGCTTTTGTAGCTTGGAACATCATCACCTCCCTTGGCGAAAAGGATCTATATTATGCCGGGAGTGATTCGGACGTTGGAAGCAACACCTCCAACGCATGCTTTATGGTCCAAGGGGATGACCCCCTTGAGGTAAATTCCGAATCTGATGATGAGGACATGTCATATGATGAGCTATCTACTTTTTGTCATCTATTGCTTGAGAAATATGACATGATTAGAAAAGAAAATAAAAATCTGAAAAAGGATATTGCTTGCATGCATGTAGAACATGACTCTTTTAGAGGTAACATTGCATGCTTGGAAAAAGATAACAAGAATTTGAAAAAGAACATTGATTGCATGCATGTAGAAAATGATTCTTTTAGAAATAAACTTGCATGTTTAGAAAAAGAAAATAAAGTTTGAAAAATGAGAATGTTTCCTTATTTTCAAAATTAAATGATTTATGTGAAGGGAACACTATTTTGAAGGATAAGATTGATTTGGTGGAAAAACAAAAGGAAATCGTTTTTCAAGAAAATAAATCTTTAAAAAGAAAATTTGTTGAAAAAGAAAAGGATAATGTTTTTCAAAAGAAAAAGAAAAATGATTCTTTATCTCACCATGCTTTACATGCCACAACTAATGAGATTAAGAATTTGAAAAATAAGATAGAAAATTTGAGCTCTAATTTGAGCACATGTGCATTCTATCATTCTAAGTTGGAATCTTTGTTTCAAAAGAAACAAGTTCCCCATGCTCATGCACATACACATCATGCTCATGCTTATGTTGCACATCACGATCACAATCACACTCATAAGCATCATGATAGGGTGTACACTTGTACACATTGTGGTCGCAAAGGCCATTTAGCAAAATATTGTTTTGATAAGAAGCATAACTTATATTTTGCTATGTCTAAAGGATTTTGGGTTCCTTATAATAAAGCTAACCCCAAAGGACCCAAGAAAGTATGGGTACCAAAACCCCCACCTTTTGCTTGTGATGTAGGTGAGGGCTCTCACAAAACGTGAGAGGGATGGTACCTTGGTAGTGGATGCACTTGGACATGATGGATATACTTTGGGTTGCATCGCTATCAAGGAGCCTTGGTGGATCAACCACCATGCTAGGAGCTTTGGAGTTGGTAACAATTTCTAAACTCCTATTTTATTTTTTGTACATGCTTTTATTTCATAATATCATTCATAGCATGTTCATGTTTTAAGATTTTATGTGCTTCATGTGGCATTTACATGCTTAAATGTAGAATGTGTCAAAACTTGTATTTATACATATATGAATAGTGAACTACAATTGACTTATATATATTTGAACTTCATGCTCATTTGTATTCACTATATGCATGTGTATAGGCTAGTTTTGATGATTCGGTCATTTATACTTGTTATGCCTATCTTTGATTTTACTTCATGTATATGTGTGTTTAATTCAAATCTAATAAATATACATGTATACCCGTGAGTCTCTAGCTTTCATGCAAATATTTGATAGACTCTTTTTCAATTTTGGGATATGTATGTGTATTGCTTGATTTGTATAATTCATACATATACCATGAAGATTGTAGTTTTTAATAAAAATGATTTTGTTTTGATAACAATGATTTCTATGTGATTTGAGCTTCAATGACAACTTTCATGAAAATACTATTTACATAACCTTTGAACACTCATCTTTTATTCAAAAATATATTTATGAGCTTTATGGACTATGAGTGCTTGGATTTTTATGTACTTAGTCTCATTCATGAAAAACATATGATTTGACATATTTGAAGGATCTTTAACTAGTTTTCAAAAACAATTTATACTAGTTATGTATTCTTCAAATAGTTTTTGAGATTATCACATGATTCAATTTTTCTTAAAATTTAATGCTTCATGATTTGAATATTAGTTTATATGTTAGTTTTTGTCAACACTAGGATTTATACTTGAACATATCATGGGCCTCAAAAAGATCTATTAGTAAGTGTGCTTAAATGCTTATTTGAACCCTTGAAATGTACTTGTATTGCTTAGTTTTGATGATTCATACATATTTAAACTTATGTTCACCTTTTGGATTTGATTTATGATCATGTGCCTTTTATTTCATGTATATGTGTATTTTGCCAAACCTTAAAATATACATGTATAACTCTTGAGTCTTTTGCCTTCAATGCAAATCCATTCATATAGACTCACTTGAGTTTAAGAGATATGTATGTATATTTCATGTATTGTCAAAACATACATATATCTTGACATATAGATTTTGTTTTCAATGATTTAATAAAAAAATGTGAGATGATTTTGATGTTTATGATTTTCTAAGGAATATTGTACCTTATTGCCATTTTCATGATGCCATGTTTCACATAACATTAGTACACTCACTTCTTTTGAAACTATTTGGACTTTATAGATTAGAGTGTTTGAGTGTTTTGTGTTTCATTGCTATTTCATGAAAATCCTTAGATTTATTCCTTGATAGAAGGATTTCGTACTAGTTGTTAAACACTCTCATTTAACTAGTTCGAATTCTTCATGTGTTGTTAATGCTAAGCTTAATTCAAATCTTATTTTTCAAGCTTATGCATTAGATTTTAAAATGGTATCAATATTTTTTATTTGATATCAAAGAGAAAATTCAAAATTTGTTTTATTGGAAAATTCAAAATTGTTTTGATAAAATAGAATTAATGATTTTGTTTTGATGAGAAAAATTCAAAATTTTTGATTTGTATTGCCCCTCCTTGACTTCTTTATTTTTGACATAAAGGGGGAGAAAATTTGTTGATTTGATTTTACTTTGAACCCTTTGTTGATGATTGACAAAAAGGGGGAGAAGTATTTGTGTTTTTTGTTTTGATATATATGCATGATTTCCTTACTTAAGGGGGAGAGGGGAGAAGTATTTGTCCTTCTTACTTAAGGGGAATTTGTATTTATGCATATGTGTTTTGATTTATGCAAATAGGAGTAAAAAGATTTTGATTTATGCTTGTTGCATCTCCATATTTGCATCCATATTCATGTGCTTCATGATCATATTTATTATTTATTTTGTATGCATGAGTTAAGGGGGAGCTTCTTTGAAGCTTTACTTTAATCCATGCATATATAACTCCATGAGTTTTGTCATCATCAAAAAGGGGGAGATTGTTGGCCCAAAGGCCTATCACTCTAGTTTTGATGATGATCAACTCATGTAGTTATATTGCTAATGATCTTGTTTAATTAGTGACAGATTCTTTATCAAGATCTTAGTAGGTGCAAAGCTCAACAAAGGATTAAATGTCAAGATTTGGAGCTAGCACGGGGTGATCCAAGGAACTTTGGATCAAGCTTGGACCAAGTCAAGAAGATGAGAAGCCTTCAAGTGAAGACTTCAAGAAGATGAAGACTTGTGTCTAGGTATAAGATTTTTATTTGTTTTAGATAAAAATGTAAAGGATAGATAGTTGGTGGATTGCTCAAGTCTATATCACACACACACTCTTGATAGAACTCTTGATAGAATGATTTTCATAAAAGATTTTCCTAGTTAAGAAAAGATTTTTATTTTGTGATAAAATACAATTTGGTTTTTGGTATTCATGTATACATATCTTATATCCAAAACCATGTTTAGAGCCTTATGTCAAAAACTAGATATTCATCTTATTTGTGTAGTGGATCATATCCATACACACTATGCTTTAAAAGTATATCTTGTTTTTGTATTTGATGAGATTTTCCTTATGACAAATATCTACTTTGGTTTTGGTAATTTCTTATATACATATCCTTTAACCAAAACAAGTTTAGTGTTTTATGTCAAAAACTAGATATTTCATCTTGATTGTGTGGTGGATCATATCCATACACACTTTGCTTTATAAGTTCAAAATATCTTGTTTCTGTATTTTGTGAAGTTATGGAAAAACAAGTTTTAGAAAAACATATTTTTCTAAAAACAGTTTTTATTTTGAATGAAACTATTTTTCTGGATTTACTGTGAATTTCTGGGATTTTATTAATCCAAAAGACCAATCATTAATCCCTATTTTCTGGTTCTGCCAGTTCTGATTTTTCAGAACTGACAGAGGCCGGTCGACCGGGTCGGTCGACCGGACGTGCACGACGTGCACGCCAGTGTGCACTGGAGATCGGTCGACCGGGCCGGTCGACCGGAGGCTGCAACGGTCGGATTTTTGACCGTTGCCGGTCGACCGGACCGGTCGACCGGTAGCTCTGACAGAGCCCAACGGTCAGATTTTTCTGGCCTCTATAAAAGGGGGTTTTGTCATTGTTTTAAGCCAAGATTTTTGGAGACCTTAGAGCTAGTTTTTCCCAGTCTTTCTGAACGGTTTTTCTCCACAAAATTAGAGTCAATACTTCCAATTAAAAGGAGAGTTTTATCAAAGAGTGTAAAAGAGATTCTCTTGTGTTTTTCACCAAAGATTCTTTCCTTGCTTTCTCACACAAACACTTGAGCATCCATTAAGCTATCCATTCTATAGGTGTTGTAGTGAGAGTTTTTGTAAGGTGATCAAAGTGTTGTGATCACCAAAGACTTGTTCTTTGTTCTTTGAGGAGACGGGCAAGTGTGCTCGTTGTGGTGTGGAGTTCGGGTGTGAACTCTTGTGGTGCGAGGTGCGGCCTTGGCGAGTCGGTGGACTTGCGTGTGTAAGGGACTTGGGAGTCCGAGGGCTTGTAGGTGTTGCGGCACCGAGGAGAGATCCATTGGGATCTTGCATAGTGGAAATCCTTCGTGTGTCGAAGGCGGGGATGTAGAGCAAGTGTGCTCGAACCTCGAAACAAACCCTTTGTGTTTGCGATTGCTCACTCTTGCTCCCTCTCTCTCTCTTTGTCTCTTTTATATCTTGCATTCAATTATTGTCTATCTTTATATGCTTGATATACCTTTGTGCTTAATTGTTATATAATTGCTTGGGATTGATTGTCTAACACTTGTATTCAACCAAGAGAGCCAACGCGGCACCTCAACCCATTCAAGGGGAATCTAGAGGAGTTTGTCCAGAGCCTCGCAAGGGGAATTCGGCAACACTCTTGTGTTATACATAAGTGTTCTATTAAAAAAGTTTTAATTTTGTCATCTTAGTTTTAATTCCGCATTATTTGTTCATAAGTGACCATTAGATTAGCCATCACCTATTCACCCCCCTCTAGGTGATCTTACAAATGCATGAGATAGGTGAGGGGGAGGATTTACTAACATACTAACATATAGATACTAACTAAAAAAAAAGGGACAATATTTTGACTTATCTTTTGAAAGAAATCTAAGTTAGTCTTAAGAATTAGGAAAATAATGATTAGGATTTCTAAAAACTTGGTCAAAATAAATAAAATGTTAAATTTTTAGGTATAGGAGGAAAAATTGAATAAGTAATTAGTCTTGATTTTTACCTTAATGAAATGTGCATACCTAATACACTCACACATCTAGGATTCTAAGACACAGACTCTTGTGCCCTATTAAAAATAATACTAAAAAAAATTAAGATAGATACATGTGCCTCAAGAAGCATCAGTATTCACGCCTAAAGGTGATTTTATAAATAAAGTCCTTAGTTTTGTGGCCTAGTTCACTCGAATCCTTAAGTCTGTGGGGTATTTTCTCACCCAATGCCCTAAAACCGACCGTTTTGGGAGCCACCGACTTTAAGTTCGCTACATGGGTGGATTAGAAAGCCTAAGGAAACTAAAAAAAAATTACTTATATATGTATTAACACATCTAATAGTCAATTAGTTAGGTATGAGGGCCTCAAGAAGCTTTGATACTTACACGAAAGAAGATTAGATGAGTTATACATATTAAAAAAAAAAGAATATTAAGAGGCATGAGAGTCCAAGTTAAAGAATTCCTAGTAAAGATTCACAAGGATGCATATGACTTAGGTAACGAAAAAAGCTATACAAAAATTCAATTTTGATCCTTACCTAAAATGGATAACAATTTATTATATAAAGACTAAGTTTAAGAATGAATAAAAATGATAATCCTAAAAACTTATAGATTACTTAGTCTCTTTAAACATATTTCAAATATTTTCTTTTTTGGATTTTGTGGGTGTAATCTGCTGAAAACCCTCACGAGACAACACTCGTCCTCTAGGGTAACCTAGAGGTTTAACGGCTTGTTGTACATGCTAAGTACAATCGTGATTCCTACGAAAGTGAGTTAGGATAGATTAGTTTTTCTTTCTTATTCTTTTTGATTTTTACTCGAGGACGAGCAAAAAGATAAGTGTGGGGGTGTGATAGGTAGTAAAAAATGCATATTTATCACTACATTTACTATCATATTTTCCTATTTATTCTTATAATTATGCACTATTACTAATGTTTATTATTTAATGTGTGCAGGCCTTGAGTAATTATTTAAATAAAGAAATAAAGCCTAAATGAAGCCCAGAAGCCCAAAAAGCCCATGTGCATGCCCATGTGTGCAAAAGTTGCAATTACTAAAAGAAGAGAAAAGGAATGGACTTCTACTAAACGCTAATTGCTTGCAGGACTAGCTATAGATAAGGGGAGAAGAGTGCAAAGATAACAAAATCGTTTTAAAAGATTTGGAAGATTTGGATTTAGGGTAACTTGCTTTCCAAGTTATCCCAAATTTCAAAATAAAGAGTCGGTATGCACAATCTAGAAGAATATTCCTAGATGGACGGACCAGAGGAGGCCACGCGCGAAAGCGCGTGGCCAGGGACCAAGATATGGCCGCGGAAACGCGGCAGAGCCGCGTTTTCGCGGCTCCCTGGATAAGTTTGATGTTCAGTTTTTGTGGGAGAGTTGTACCGGGACTCTACGTCTTCCATCTCCTATAAATACCCCTGCAGAGCAACAGAGAAGAACGTCGAGTACAGAAACAAATTTAGGTTTTTTCTTAGGCTAATTTGTAGATTGTAACTTAGGTTTGTTTTAGTTTTCTTTTATGTAATTTTTATTTTATGTAACTGAGAGGAGAAACGAGTTTCATGGAGAAGGAGATCAAACTTGTACTGAGGTGACATCAGTGTAAGTCTTTTCTTCCATTGTTATAAGAATCAAATCGAAGTTCTGTTTCTGCTTTATTCTTGTTTTGTTTTTGTTTCTCTCTTTTGTGTTTGTTGATCCAAGTAAAACCAATAGCCTCGAAGTTTCCTTCTCCTTGCAAGTGCCGTTGATAGTTTATGGTGATGAATATCTATTTCCATGGTAGCGTAGCTCGCCTTTTATTCGTAGTATAGATTGGGAATAGGGAAGATCTCATATTCCATGCTTCGCTCGCCTTCAAAGAAAGGTACATTGTTGATACGGTTCAAGGTAAGCAGACGCCGAAGAGGTAAGTATGTTTTTAGTTTTCTTTCTTTTATTTCTTTAGTTTAGATTACCAACACTACAATATTCTCAATCTCTTTCATTTTTTTCATTGTAAATATCATTGTAAATATCATTGTAACCTAAAAGAGAACTTACTTCACAAGCTTCCATCGCTAGTCCCTCCCTGTGGATCACGACCTGCATAGCCACTTGCTATAGCGGTAGAATTGAGCACCCTGCACTATTGTTTTAAAAGTTTTAAAATTCTGTATTTTTTATGCAGGTAAAATCTCAATCAATAGTCAATTCTACAATTGAGTGGGCATCGAGCCCAAGTTCATTAGATCCGGAGCCAACAAGCTTGACTCTTCCATCTCTTGAGTCATCCCCTTCCTTAGAACTGAAAGCCTTGCCTAAAAATCTCAAGTACGCCTACTTAGGCGAACAAGAGATTCTACTAGTCATCGTGGCATCCCATCTGACTGACGGGCAAGAAAAAAACCTTATTACAGTCCTTAAAAAACATAGAGAAGCTATTGGTTGGGCAATGACCGATATATAAGGATTGAATCCGACTATAGTTCAATAGCGAATCCATCTAAATGAAAGGCAAAACAAAAGAGGAATTCACAGCGTAGGTTAAACCCTATTATGCAAGAGGCTGTTCGAGCAGAATAGTGAAACTATTAGACAATAAGATAATTTATCTCATTTCTGATAGTCAATGGGTCAGTCCAATCAACGTGGTCCCTAAGAAATTCAGTTTTACCATGGTAGATAATGAAACCAAGAGTAACTCAAAACACGACTCCCTACAAAGGTTCGGGTTTACATTGACTATCGAAAGTTAAATGCTGCCACTCACAAAGACCATTTTCCTCTTTCATTTATCGATCAAATGCTTGAACGACTAGTCGGCTACGAGTATTACTGCTTCTTAGCCAGTTAGTCTGGGTACAATCAAATCTCTATAGCTTAGGAGGATCAAGAGAAGACAATGTTTACTTGTCTATTTGGGACATTCGCTTATCACCGAATGCCTTTCGGTTATGCAATGCCCCCCCAATATTTCAACGGTGTATGTTAAGCTTATTCTCCAACATGGTCGAAAGATTCTTAGAGATTTTATAGATGATTTCTCCATCTATGGAGACTCATTCGATCAGTGTCTTTACCATCTTGAACTTGTCCTCAAACGATACACCAAAAAGAATTTGACTTTAAATGGAGAAAAGTGCCACTTCATGGTACAACATGGGATTGTACTAGGTCATGAAATTTCTAGAAAACAATTGAAGCGGATAACGCGAAGATAGATGTCATAGCTAAGCTTCCCATACTCAAATGTAGGAAGACATCCTATCTTTTTAAGGACACGCCAGATCTTTGTAGTTTTTTTAAGGACTTTAGCAAGATTGCTAGACCCTTAGCTAACCTTTTAGACATTCTTTATCGTTATGTCTACTTCGTCACTCTAAATGACAAAATTTTGAGTACGATAATACCTAATCAATTATATCTAGTTCATCACCTCTGAACTGACAAATACTTGGATCTCACTTTGATGTCATGTCCAGTTTGTCACCACTGAACTGCAAATGTTTCGAGTTTGCTAATTCCAAATCGGTTATGTCTAGTTTGTCTATGAACTAACGAATATCCAAATATCATCCTTCCTTTTGTCATTATTCTAGTTCATCACCTCTGAATAACAAAGCTCCGAGTCTGGTAATTCCTAATCAGTAATGTCCAGTTCTTCACCTCTGAACTGATGGATATCCAGACCTTACTCTCTTCACTGTTATGTCAATTCCATCACCTCTAAACAGGCAAATTTCTAGATCTACCCTCTTTTATCCCCATTGAATTCTTATACTTATATGAATTAATTTTGTTCCTACCTTTGAATAATTTCAGTCACAATTTTAATTCCTTCAGGAATTTTCACCTAGTGAATTTTCACCTTTTCAACTCTTTTTTAGAACTTGCTTGCCAAGTTTTCCTTTGAAAGACTTATAATACCTATGGTAATTGCATAAACAAAAAGAAAAGAAGATATTGAGAAGAGTAAATTAGTCAAACAAAATTTTTATTGATTCAAAAAAAAGAGAGATACATTGATTTCGTTACATTAAACTTGTCTCTCATATGATCTAAATTTATTCTCAAGAGAAGATAATTTTTGTCTCTTATTCCCTTCAGCCCTGGTGAGGGCCTGAGACTTCAACTTTTCTTGATTAGAGGCCGCCATCTGAGCCAAGTGAGCCTGGATCTCCGTCAACACTACTTTCCTCTCTATCTCCAGCTGATGGACTTGATTGCTCTAGGAGTTCAGCTGTTCCAGCCGAGCAGTCTCCTCTACATACACTGTCTCAGCTTTAGATAAGAGAAAGTTGGACCTTTTTATCATTGCCTCCGCCTTTTCAATTTATTCATTACCAGAGGCGAGTGCACTATTGAGGCATCAATGGCATCGGTAATCTGACCTTTTTAGTCTCTAGAGATTTTAACTCTTGGGACACCGCCTCTACTTCCCCTTGCGTCTCTTGTATGCCTTCTGCATCTGTTCAGTGAGACGCCCTAGCTCCTCTTCAATGGATGAAGTCAGATCTGAACTATTTAAGCAACGCCACTCGCTTACGTCCTTCTCGAGATCTTTCTCCATTAGCTCTAGGTAAGAGGCCTGATCAAATCCCCTAAAGTCCCTGACATTTTCTATGTTCTGGGAAAGAACCATCTTTAGAAATTCAAATGGGGTGGTCAAACCCTTCAAGCCAATAAGATGCATTGCTTTAAACTCTTGAAGAAGCTGTTGACCATCTCCCTTATGAACTTCTTCTCCACTTCATTCACCCCCCAACGAGCGGGTGAGCCTTGAAGGAGAGGTCTCCATGGGTTTGATGGTCACGATCATTGAAGGCATCGCGGGGCAGCCATCAGCAAGCAAAGGAGACTGTTAACAGATGAGGAGGAGTTTTCATAGATACAAGGCATCATCAGCCACAAGAGAGGTAAGACTGGTGACCATCTCGGAAGAGGCTGGCTCGATGACCAATGTAGAAGAGGCAAGACTGGTGATCATCTCCAAGCTAGTGACAATCGAAATCGAAGATACCAGAGGGGTGGAGACCGGCTCACTGATGTGCTTAGGTTGAGACTCATCTGCTTCATCACTGGTTAATTACTCATCAATTTTGCATATTTTACACTACGTTCCCATATTTATTTTAAATAAAACTATGCTATTTAACCTCTTTTTTAATGATGTGCAGGTTAATTACTAATTGTTTTAGGAGAAGGAAAAGCCCCAAAAGCCCAAAAAAGCCAAGGAATCCAAGTAAAATTCAAAGTCAAAATTAATTATTTTTCAAGTCATGAGAAGAAAAGAATGTTTTCAGAAGATCCATAGTTCAAAGCAGAATTTGGAAAACATACCTAAAGATAACTTGAAGTGGCAAGAATACAGAAAAAACTCTGAGTCATAACATGACTTAGATGCCATGTTTTCTCTCCTAGAAAGCCGCAGAAACACGGCTATTTATGGGCCACTTGGTTGGCGGTGGGTGTGCAACTTTAATTCAGAATATCCCCTGAGTTTCTTCTATAAATATTCCATTAAAGGTAGAGGCAGAATTATCATCCAGAGATAAAAAGTTAGGGTTTAGTTTATTTCAGTTTTCTTCTAAATTTAAGTTTTTAATTTTCTATGTTTAGATCAAGTGATTTTGTGAGAAAGAAGGAGCAGTTGTACTTGAAGGTGACAGATTCAATACAAGGTTTCAGTTCTTTTCTCAATTTTCTTTTGTTTATTACTTGCTTTTTAATTATGCAACCCTTTTATTTTCTTTGCTTTGCTTTAATCATGAGTAACTAAATCGGTTCATAGCTTGCTAATCTCTAAACACCACTACTTCTAACTCTTTACTTGAATATCTGATTGAATCATATGTATGCTTTGTAATTATGCAAGTGCTCTTAAAGGCATATGAGAATAGATATTATTTTATTATTTGCTAAAATTAGTCAATTATTTATCTTATTCTATACTTGGATTGGCATGATAGTTTAATGTAAAATTTTGATTAAGTGTTGATACAAGCAGGAATTTTTACTATCTTATATGTCTTGCTTGATGCTTATGCAACTCCAAAGTGATTTCATTTGAAGTGCTCAAAAGTTAGTAAGTTAGTAGTGTGTTAGATGATTAGTAAGCTTTGACCTTTCTCATATTTTCTGAAAACAAAATCTCTTTTCTTTTTAGTTATTTTCAAAACCTTATTTTTTTAAAACCATCTAAATCTTAAATAAAAACTTAACAATTTTCATTTTCTGTTCTTTCCTTTTTTCGTTTTTGGTTTCTTAAATAGAGAAGAATAGTACCGAAACACTTCCATCACATCCTTCCTTGTGGATCATGACTCACATAGTCATTGCTACAACGGTTAATTTACAAGAAGCCAGAGAAACACTCATGCTTTCAAATAACATCTTTCTAAACTCTTGGTTTTTGGATAATTACACATAGTGGAAGGAATAAACTCCGCCTCAGTGATCACCATCGAATCATTAGTGGATGAGGGCCGATATTGGATTACGCTATAATATAAAACATCAATCCCAGTGAGATCCAACATGATGGGAGCATCTGCCTCCTCCTGAGAGGGCCCTGGTATTTGAGCAGTTAACCCCGGGGTCTCTGCAAAATTCTGAAGATTAGAAGTAGTATATGAGAATTAACTGATAAAAGACTGTTATCATTATTATCTAGAGAAGGCAGGAGCTGAAGTTACAATAGTAGTAACCTCAGTACTGAGTATCCCACCTAGGGCAGCCTCAGTGTAAGCATCCCTCGTGGTGGTAGCTTCAGTAGCAACAGCTTCCTCAGTAGCTAGCTTGCCAGTTGGTGGATAGATAGTTAGCCCTTCATCTCCTAAAACTGTCAGGATCTCCACGTCCTCAGTTTTATCACCCTGAATAGAGCCTCACCTTTGCCAAAAGTGACGATGACCTCAGTAGAGGGACCAACATCTAGTACTTGGTCTCCATGGACTTCAGAGACAAAGTATGTCACTTTATTATAATGGAAGAGATCATCAATGCCTCCTTCTCCTCCACTTGTAGCTCCTTTAACTGCATCTGAGTTTAGAAAGCAAAGTGATTAGTCATGGAAGTAAAAGGATAATGAAAAATTGTATAAAGAGGTAGTCTTACCTGAAGCCTGAGCCAGTTGCTCTGAGTCCCTTTTCGAGTAGACAACTTGGTGATTAAAGGATTTGGGGAAACATGTGCCACTGACTCACCCTCTCCAGCTGGAGAGGCCTCGTGGGCATGTCGATGAGATTTCTTCACCACTTGTTTCTTCCTAGGTTTAGGAGGGGGAGAATCCTTCCGCTTCCACTTGAAGTGGACGTCGGTTTTTTTTTATTCTTCTTCTTTTTTCCCTCAATCAGGGCTTTGCTTGCCCCACTAGGAGCTCCCTATAACATCTTCAAAGTGAGGGCACTCGGCATCTGAGGCTTCGCTGCGGCTTTCGCCAAGAACTCTAGGAGGCCCGATACCCGAACCCGCTTCCCTTGATCAAGCTCTATCACCTTCAGCCTTAGTCGTTTAGAAATGAGCTTGATTCCTGATGAGCTGATACTGGACTCTGGCGAGTTGAAATTTGAAGCTTAGTACTGGCAGAATCCTAACTTCAAAAAAAATAGGAGTTCTTAGTGGCATGTAGAGCCGGACCTTGGTACAACCCATGATGAAGTATCTCTAGGTACTTGCACCATCAATCATGCTGCCCATGAATGCTAGGTGGGAGTTAGGGTTGCCAATATAGAGCTGGTCATACCTGAACTGTCACGCGAAGTGGCTGGGAACGTAAGCCTCCAAGTAACATATGTCCCCGCAATAGTACACTAAGTGGGATGGTCTGATGGTGATCAACCATTTGAATATACCTTGCCCTAGTGAAGTTACCACGTCTATGATGCCGCAGAATTCTTCAACGTACCCAACACTCGGAATGTGAGGGAAGCACTGGAGAGGCTGTATGCATCATAGCAGCGTATTAGCTTTTGGACCCCTGCCAAATCTTCTGCTCCGACTGAGAACTCTCAAAGTGTTAGAGATGCGCGAAGCGGATGCCTTTCAGTGATTTCTCTCTCCGGTTGAATAATAACTGGATAGTGCAAGGCGAACCACACCATCAAGTACATGTAGGCCAACACCACCCTAGGACACGGCCCATCATGGGATTGAACTTGCCCTTTCCCCTCTTTGTGGCTGGTGGCCTGCAAAATGCTTCTGTCAACACCCGAAGACCGCGCTGGATGTTAGCACACTATGATGGGGAGCAATCTGAAGGGTCCACTGTAGACTAGGTAAACAGCTGGGAAGAGAACAAAATGGGTGATTCCATCATGTGATGGAGATGGAACCACACACTTCTTCAGCCATACAGACAAGAGGCCTGCTAAAAGGGCTTTTCGAGAT
>JAVJIF010002480.1:0-361495 GCA_038442645.1 Agave tequilana | reverse complement strand
AAGATTTGGGAAGAGCTCTAATGACTTTTAGATCTTTTGGTCATTGTCAATCTTGTCACCTAAAGAGGATAAACCATTAGTAATCTTGGTGAAACGAGTAAGCATTTCATATATACTTTCATTTTCAAGCATGTAAAAAATTCTCATATTGAGGAACGGAGCAAGTTAATTTTGGATTTCTGACTTGCGACGTCCCCTCATGAGTAATGATAAGAACATTCCAAACTTCATAAGCTGATTTGCAATCAATCATACGAGAAAGATCCATCTTCATTTAATGCTTATATAGGTGCATATTAGGCTCTAGCATTGGCCTCATAGTCCTTAGCGGTTGCTTCGGACCATGTACTCTCATCATCGTGAGGTTCAACAAATTCTTTTGTAATAGATTTGCAACTCTAACTCCTAGGAACTTTAGGAATAGGTTCATTTGACCTTCCAAATGGCAAAGTTCAACCCATCAAATTTGGGTGGGGACTTGATGCTAAAGAAGTCAAGTGATGCCATGAAAATAGGTTTAGTGCACAAACAAATAAAATATGCAACAAAATAAATATAGCCAAATAAGAAGGATCTCCCTAAGGTGGTTAAACCAAAAGCTAGGGTTAGGCTCTGATACAATTTAAAATCACCTAGAGGGGGGGTGAATAGATGATGGCTATACTTAATGGAAAATAATGTGGAAATTAAAAATAAATTAGCAATAAACACAAACGATTAGATAGATCTTGCAATAGAGTCAGCAATATAAGTGCAAATAAAGTAAGAGAGTAGAGTTTAGAGAGATTGTTGATAATCGCAAACACAAGAATATGTTTCGAGGTTCGAGCTACCGCTCTACGTCCCCGCCTTCAAACACGATGAAAGATTTTCACTATGAGCGATCCCACCGGATCGTCAATCAATTATAAGTTCTCACTAAAACTCTTCGGACACAACTTGTCCTCTCTCACGGTTCCGCAACACCAACTTGGAGCTCACTAGCTCGCTCGAGGCCGCAACCTCTACAACTTTCAATCGAAGAAAATGGTGATCAACACTTGACCACAAAGGTAGTTCACAAGCATAACCCTACAACAAAGATGAGAAAATGAAACACTTGAGATTGTGTAGTGCTAAATATCAAGTAGAGAAGTAGAGGAAATGGCTCAAGCTAAAAATACTAAAGCTTTGAAAATAGTTAGCTCAAGAAAATTCTTTTTTTTTTTTTTGCAAAGAGGCTAAACTTTAAAAAAAATTGAGATTATGAGGCTTGTAAATCTTGTTCTTGAGTTGTTTCATACTCCCCCTATTTATAGGGAATGAAAATGAGGTTAGAAAACCCAATAGATCCGTTGGGAGAAGACCAACAAAAGACAAAATAAAAACTAGTCGTTGGGAGCCAACTCAGCAGATTTCTCGACCGTCGGTCGACCGCCAACGGTCGGATTTCTGACCGTTGGGAAAGCGATCGACCGGACGGTCGGACCGTTGATCCCAACAGAGAGTAAAAACTCTATATTGGTCGATCGGAGAAAATAGAGAGCACTGCTCTTTCTTCCGGTCGACTGGTCGATCGACCGAAGTGCACTCGTGCACTTTGGTGCACGTTGGGCCGACCGCCCAGTCGACCGATAGAGCAGTTCAGCTCTGCCAGCGGTCCTCAGCCGGTCCAAAAAATAGGATTTTGAATATATTTTGAAGTCAAAATTTTTCCAATAAAATTTATTTTGATATTTGGATACAAAATAGAGTCCTAGGGCTTAGAGTAAGTGGAGTGTGATCATAGATCAACACCAAATGATTAGAACTATCTTTTGATAAAAATCTTTTCTAAAGACAAAAACTGGTTTTTCCAAAACTTGTTTCGAAACCTGATTTCTGAAACTTGTTTTTCTGAAACTGGGTAAGAAACCAAGTAATAGAGTTTGTATGAAAACACTAAAGGATTATGAAATGTGTGTATGTGTGCCAATCCCAAAAGGTATCAACTTCTTTCATCTGGTTTTGACAAGTATCTATAAATCCTAACTAAAATGGAAAACGGTAAAGATACAAATCTTGAAACAGTCTTCTTGATATGCTTGATCCTTGAGCTCTTCTAGAGTGCTGGCTCTGCGATCTAAATCTTCTTGGCTTTCAAATGTGTGAATCTTGTGTTGGAGCCGAAATGTAACATAAGTTTTTTTTCTTGAAACTTAATTAAATACTTTTGTTAATACCTAACTACATATGGTTTGTTATCATCAAAACTAAGGGCAAATGGCCTTTGGCCAACACAACCATCCCTTGAAAGTGATGCATCCAAAAAAATTGATCTTTAGGCTCGGATCACATCCACCATCAAGGCATCAATACCCTCACGTCAAGTGAGAGCTCACGCCTACATCAAATACAATAGGAGTGGATTTTGATACCCATACCTTTTTAGGTCTATGAGGGTTAGCACCTTTCCTAACCCAAACAAATTTATTTGCAAAATTTTTAACATTTATTCTATCACAACAAAACTTTGCAAGGTGGCCCGTACGTCCACAATATGTACAAGTGTACACATTGGCATACAAATATGTGTGTGAGCATGATGAGCATGTGTATATCGTGATTGGTGTGTATGAATATGTGAAGCTTATTTTTTAAAAACATGAATTTCAATTCTTATGATTCATAGCATATTGGCTCAAAGTGGAGCCCAAACAATCTACACCTTCCTTCAACATGCAAATATCATTATTAATACCTGAAGAAGAAGTAGAGCATGCAGTAAAAACACAAGAGGGTGAAGTTATAGTAGCATGGTTAACGCGTGTGCTTCAAAAAATCATTTTTCAAAGAAATATTTCCTTTGAAACTAAATCTAGTTCTTTTGAAATTAAAAACAATTTTATTTTTCAAAGAATCATTCTCTATTAAAACAATTTTAAGTTTTGAAGATAAAGCCTGTGTTGACACTTTAAAAAAGACAAGATTCTTACTGGCCTGAACAATGTCTAAACTTGTTGACATTTACAAAAGACAAGTGACAGACAAGTTGACGACCAGTCCTAAACCCATCTCCGAGGGACAAATCAGCAACTTAGACTCTACTGATCCAGTGAAGTAGACAGTGAGCCCAGATTGTCTTTGAACAGACCTCAGCAGGTCTAAGATGCTAGGTTAGCTCAACACTTAGCATCACATGAGCCCAAAGGGATAGCCTCGTCTGAGAGACTAAGATCGCCCCAACTTCGCCTTGGAGCCGTTCAAAGCTCCATCAGGAAGCTAACTTACAGCTTCGCCTGAAGTGCTCAAGTTAACTCCGCAGAGAGTTAGCTTCGCTCGAAGCCACATGCAACCGCGCGATGGTCGGTAGCTTCGCCATAGATGATTATCCAGCTCCGCTGAAGAGCTTTCTTCTAACTTCGCCAGATGCTTCTTCCAGCTCCGCTATGAGCTCGACGCGGGCAGCTCCGCTGCGGGTCTGTTATGGTCAACCTTTGACCAATTAAATCTCCAGATGAGATCAAATTTATTCAGGATCAAGATCAAATCTAATCGAGATCAAATCTGAGATTAAATTTGGCAGTTGTTTGCCATATTCTCTTAACTCTCCTAAAACGAGTAAGAGGATCAGGGGAGATCTTCCAATTATATGGAAAGAATCAAAACAGATCAGGAGGACCGACCTACCTGCTATTCCTAGCTTCGCAGAAGCTAATTCTAGCCTCGCAGCAAGGCTACTTTCCAGATTTGACTCAATCTGTTTCCAGATTTTCAGGGACAATTATACCCCTGCTCTCCTATAAATAGCCCACCAAGGGTACAAGGGAGAGAAGAGACGCAACACACACGCACAGGCAGAGAGCACGCAAGAAAAAGAGAGGCGGCTTAAATAGAGATCTATTCTCTAGCTTTCGAGAATTCAGAGAATTCAGAAACTACTTCTCCAATCAGGGTGCTGATACCCTATTACCTTCCTTCCTCTCAAGGAATTTCTGGAGCCAGGCGAGAAGGAATTCCCAAGTGAAGGCAGTTTGAGAAGTAACGAGAAGGTTCTACCAACCCTCTGTTCTCCGATTCCCCGAACCAGGCGAGAAGGGATCTTATCGATCGCATCGTCAAAGGGACAAAGTGGTCGCGCGCTGACCAGACTCCTATCGGCACACTTCTGCAGAATCTCAGAGGAGATCTGTAACACCCCGTCCCTGGAATACGTACTTAGTTGCGTATTCAGATTTCTCGATCGTTATTTTTCGATTTGCTTCTTGTATTTATTCTGTATTATGAATTCTTTATATGATTGTTTTGTCTTGGATTTGGATTCGTGGATTCGGAGTCAACCTTAGATTGAACGAAGGCCCGATCCCAGAGTATTGCTCGGTTTGGACATTCTGGTATTCCGATTTGACCGATTTCAGTTTTAAACATCATTTTCCAATATTCTAGATTTATCATGATTTTCTGGAATTTTCCTCAATTAAGTTGAAAATCTTCAAAACCGGTGTCGGCCAGTTTCGTTGACCGATTTCCAGATTTTTAATTTACAACGGCTTGGAATTTCTAAAAGTGCCTTTAGACATTATTTCTTAAAATCATATTTTCTATCTAAATATATTTTCTGGGATTTATCAAATTTTATTGAAAACCCGGCCAATCCGGCATATACCGAGATTGACGGTTGACCTTATGATTTTTATCTTGAAAGGAGATTGAATCTTTGAAAACCGATTTCACATAAATCGTTTTATAATATTTATGATTTTTGTGAATTTTTGGGAAGCTTTCCGGATTACTTCATTTTTGGGCCTTTCCGGTGTTTTCCCAGATACCGAGGAGATTGTCCCATATATTCCACTCTGTCTCTTCCCATTTTCTCTCTCCTTCCTTAAACGCGGATCTCACCAACCTGGGATTCCGCATTTATTGCAAAGATCCTCCCCATCCCGCATTTAATGCACTTCAGATCAAATCCCATCAAGTATCATGACTCTCTCTCCTCTGTTGAAACGCAGCTTTTGGCCTTCTCTAAACGCAGCCTTAATCACTGCGTTTAGCCCATTTGGCCCAAACGCAGGTTGTGTGCTGCGTTTGTGGGTGGGAAACGCAAGTACTCTTCATATATTTCCTTTGTTTCAAATGGAGTGCATCATTATTTAATCTTCCATTCTCTCTCTTCATTAAATGCTTCCTTTCCAAAGCATCATTTCCAAGACACCCCACCCCTCTCATCATCATTGTTGGTCAAGAGAGAGAGGGAAGGGCTGCGTTTCATGTAGGAAACGCATGAATCCTTCCCTTGTTCCTTTTGTCTTATATAGTGTGCAAACATCACTTTATCCCTCTTCTCTCTCTTCATTTAATTCTCTTCCAAATGTCATTTCCAAGGCATTTCCACTCCCTTCTCCTCATCATGACCAGCCATGTGGCAAGAGAAACATCACATCCCTCCAACTTTACAAAAAACACCCTCACCTTTATTTATTTGCATCACTTCATAATCCAACTCCTATAAATACCCCCTCTCCTTCTCTCTCTCTTCATTTACTCCTCCTTCTTCTTCTTTGCTTCCTGCAGCTAACAGAGAAGCCACCAAGAGAGAGAGAGCTTCTTCTCTTGTTTCCTTTGTTCACCAAACTCCACCACCTTCAACCTTTCTCCATCACCTTGAGGACGGCCAACTCCTTTTGGATTGGGGGCCGTGCTTTTCTTCTCCGTTGACAAGACTTAGAACCGGCTCCTCCTTTCGGATTGGGGCCGTGTTTCTTCTCCGGCGGCAAGACTTAGGGTCGGTACCCTCCTTTTTGGATTGGGGCCGAACTTCCCTTCGTTGGACGCGGCATAGATCTTGTTAGGCGAGTAATCTCGCTATTCGCTTGCTTCGTATTTTATTGATCACGCGAGTGCTTTTCCTCGCCAAGGACTTGTATTTTTATCAACAAACCATAACTCTTAATAACTGTCTCTGCTCACTGTTTTACAGTATTAATCGACTTGACCCATGCATAAATCGACTAAACACCACTTGAAATGCACCACTTTCTTGAAATGCAACACTTTTCCTGAAAACGCACCACTTGAAACGCACCACTTGAAAAGCAACACTTTTCCTAAAAACGCACCACTTGAAACGCACCACTTGAAATGCACCACTTTCTTGAAATGCAACACTTTTCCTGAAAACGCACCTCTTGAAACGCACCACTTGAAATGCACCACTTTCTTGAAATGCAACACTTTTCCTGAAAATGCACCACTTGAAACGCACCACTTGAAATGCACCACTTTCTTGAAATGCAACACTTTTCCTGAAAACGCACCACTTGAAACGCACCACTTGAAATGCACCACTTTCTTGAAATGCAACACTTTTCCTGAAAACGCACCACTTGAAACGCACCACTTGAAATGCACCACTTTCTTGAAATGCAACACTTTTCCTGAAAACGCACCACTTGAAACGCACCACTTGAAATGCACCACTTTCTTGAAATGCAACACTTTTCCTGAAAACGCACCACTTGAAACGCACCACTTGAAATGCACCACTTTCTTGAAATGCAACACTTTTCCTGAAAACGCACCACTTGAAACGCACCACTTGAAACGCACCACTTTCTTGAAAACGCACCACTTTCCTGAATAATCTTGATTAATTGTTATGGTTAGTTATTTCTTTGATTATGAACATTTTCCTTGGGTCATTTATTATATATTGCTATTTGTAAGACTTGTCACTTGCTTAATATCACCATCCTGTCATGCTATCACTTATCACCCAGCATGATCTACTTGACTTGTGATTATCATGTTTACGGGAATCTTGCCTTGTTATCTTATATGGAACTAAGTGCCACACAGAGCAAAGTGCCACACCACACTCGGTGGGGGCCACCTCTTGAATCCGTGGGGGCCACCTCTAGAATCCATCCCCTCAGAACAAAGTGCCACATGGAACAAAGTGCCACACCATACTCGGTGGGGGCCACCTCTTGAATCTGTGGGGGCCACCTCTTGAATCTGTAGGGCTATCCCTGTTATGATCTGTTATTCCCGTAATCTGATAATATTGATAAGCTACAACTTGCACGGGGAATGGGAGGAAGTGATGGATGCCGGAATGATGCCTTGCTTATAGTAATGGAATACCTGAACTGACGATTCGTGTTAGTGGGACTTTGGGCCCACAGAAGATGCGTGTTAGGGGGACTTAGGGCCTCCAAGCTGGTCCCAGGTGTATGGGAACTACTATAAGAAGCGCTATCAGTTCTCCATCTGCTTCCGTTATCAACCCTCGACTTGCTTATATATGGATGTATGTGGGTTGGCTGTACACCAGGACACATACCGAGATATATGAGTCAGACGAGTAATAATAATAGTATAAGACTCTTGTTATGATCTCTGTTATGGTACCTGTACTAGACTCCTATTATGATGCTTGTTATAACTCCTGTTACGTATTCCTGTTATGACCCCTGTATCGGATACCTGTTATGATTCTAGTTTTGATGCCTGTTATGACTATCGTGTGATTTGCAACTCTGATTCTATACGCTTAGATATTCGGTGGCATGAGATAAGGGTATATAGATGAGGGTTTCCTTGTTTGGATTATTCCTTCGATGTACTAGCCTCATGGGACCGTGACCTAAGCGTATACAATCAATCTTGCTTGTAATCAACTTTATCCTGGATTTCCTGTTTTATGGATATTATGTTTTACTCGTTCATACCGGCTATACTTGTGTTCTAAACCCTGTTTTCTGAACTTGATATCCTTTGTTGTATTCACATTGTGTTCACCCTGGCTCGCCACCTGGCTTTTGCATTACACTCGCCTGGGGAGTTTCATCTGACTCCCCTGGATTCTCATGTCCAGGTTTCGGAGCTTGGAGCGTGTGGATTCTCCCTGTTGCTGATCAGAGTGGCGCAGCGGTAGCGTGGATCTCCTGCAGACTATCTGGAGCTCTATCCTTCCAGGCCCCTGTGTGCCTCTCGAGTTTCCGTGTAGTGAACTCGTGAGTGCCTTTATACTGTTTACTCCTGTATATTCCTTGTACTCTCGCAATTGCGCCTATCAGGTGATGTAATATTATTGTAATATCGGATCACCTTTGGTGATAACTCTGTAACTGTACTCATGTGTTGGAATGTATAATGCACCACTTGCTTCCGTACTCTGATTCTTGCCAGTACTGATGCTTAGCGTATATACGTGAGGGTATTTCTGACCTACGTATATACGTCGCAGTGACGTCCCCGTACCAGCAGGGATCGGGGCGTTACAGGTTGGTATCAGAGCCTAGGCTCTTACTTCCTCAGTACGTCCAGACGGCAAATTAATGGTAAAGCAATTTGCAACTGGAATGCATGAGTCTTGGTTATACAATCCAACTACAAGTGCAGAGTTATCTATCTCTTCCTTCTAATCCATTTCTGGTATCCTGAAACCTCCAATCTTTTCCCTTCCAGTTCCTTCTTGTTACCCACTCCAACCAACTCAAATATGGAAAGACGGGGAACTCGCAATGGTCCTAGTACCTCTCAAGATGGACCCAACAGGGACAGTGATGGTATGATGAGGATACTTCAGGGGATGATGCAGAGTCAACAGCAGCAGACAGAGCTTCTACGCCAAGGACTGTTGGTTGCACCCCGGGAACGGAGGCCAGGCAATGTGTCAGACTTCAGGAGATTACAGCCGGCAGTGTTTTCAGGTACAGAGAAGCCCCTGGATGCAGAGCAGTGGCTGATAGACACAACAGATCTTTTGAAGGCAGCCCGAATCCCCGATGAGAACCAAGTGGAAGTGGCCAAGATTCAGCTAAGAGATGTGGCCAGAACCTGGTGGTTGGCAGAAGAAGCAACACTGGAGAAACCCATCACATGGGATCAATTCTCAAAGGGTTTCTACGAGAGGTTCTTCCCGACAACAGCTCAAAAGGAAATGGAAGAACAGTTTATCCGTCTGCAGCAGCGCAACCGGTCAGTGGATGAGTATGCTGCCGAATTCTTGAGGCTCAGCAGGTTTGCTCCCTACATGGTGTCAGATGAAGAAAAACGGGCCAGCAGGTTTCAGCAAGGGCTGAAGATGGATGTCCAGATGTTCCTTATTCCTCAACAGCTGAAGACATACTCCCAGGTTCTCTCCATTGCCCGTGAAGTAGAAAGGGGACTGGAGAGGAAGAATGAGAGTCAGGTGCAGAGCAAGTCAGTGAAGAGACCCTTCCAGTTGATGAATGAGGAAGATGCAGCCAGGACAACCCATGGTCCGATGATCAAGCGACCGTTCCAACCTCCCCCTCAGCAGATCATATGCAATTTCTGTCACAAGCCCGGACATTATAGGAGAGATTGTCGAATGGCCAATGGACTATGTTTAGCATGTGGGACAGGGAGACATGCAATAAGGGATTGCCCGTTCAGAAGGGTAGGGAATATGGCACCAGTTAGACCAGCACTTCCAGCCCCACCTCTTCCAGCTCCACCACTGAGAAGGAACCCAGAACCAGTTGATCGAAGAGCTCCATTTCCACCCCAGCAGTATGATCACCCACAGAGAGGAGCAAGACCCAGAGCAGACTATGGCAGAGGCCAAGTTCACAACATGACGGCAGAGGTATCAGATGAAGCAGCAGCAGAGTATGAAGCTCAGTACCAGGAGCAGGAACCTTGAGGATGTCACTGTACAAGCAACCCCTGACCTTTTGTGTTTTGAGTTGGTTACCTTTGTCCAGCTAACCCTGATCTTTTGTACATTGGGTTGGTTACCCCTCTAAATATTCCACCTTATCCTGTTTTCGTTGTCCATCCTGGTCCCTTCTGTGTTCATCTTAACCCTGTTTTGGTTTTATGAAGCCCTTATTCCAGTCTTTGTCCTCCTTGTGTTCAATTTGCCCCTTATCGAAATTGCGAGGACGCAATTTTTTGTAAGGTGGGTGGATTGTAACACCCCGTCCCTGGAATACGTACTTAGTTGCGTATTCAGATTTCTCGATCGTATTTTTTCGATTTGCTTCTTGTATTTATTCTGTATTATGAATTCTTTATATGATTGTTTTGTCTTGGATTTGGATTCGTGGATTCGGAGTCAACCTTAGATTGAACCGAAGGCCCGATCCCAGAGTATTGCTCGGTTTGGACATTCTGGTATTCCGATTTGACCGATTTCAGTTTTAAACATCATTTTCCAATATTCTAGATTTATCATGATTTTCTGAAATTTTCCTCAATTAAGTTGAAAATCTTCAAAACCGGTGTCGGCCAGTTTCGTTGACCGATTTCCGGATTTTTAATTTACAAACGGCTTGGAATTTCTAAAAGTGCCTTTAGACATTATTTCTTAAAATCATATTTTCTATCTAAATATATTTTCTGGGATTTATCAAATTTTATTGAAAACCCGGCCAATCCGGCATATACCGAGATTGACGGTTGACCTTATGATTTTTATCTTGAAAAGGAGATTGAATCTTTGAAAACCGATTTCACCATAAATCGTTTTATAATATTTATGATTTTTGTGAATTTTTGGGAAGCTTTCCGGATTACTTCATTTTTGGGCCTTTCCGGTGTTTTCCCAGATACCGAGGAGATTGTCCCATATATTCCACTCTGTCTCTTCCCATTTTCTCTCTCCTTCCTTAAACGCGGATCTCACCAACCTGGGATTCCGCATTTATTGCAAAGATCCTCCCCATCCCGCATTTAATGCACTTCAGATCAAATCCCATCAAGTATCATGACTCTCTCTCCTCTGTTGAAACGCAGCTTTTGGCCTTCTCTAAACGCAGCCTTAATCACTGCGTTTAGCCCATTTGGCCCAAACGCAGGTTGTGTGCTGCGTTTGTGGGTGGGAAACGCAAGTACTCTTCATATATTTCCTTTGTTTCAAATGGAGTGCATCATTATTTAATCTTCCATTCTCTCTCTTCATTAAATGCTTCCTTTCCAAAGCATCATTTCCAAGACACCCCACCCCCTCTCATCATCATTGTTGGTCAAGAGAGAGAGGGAAGGGCTGCGTTTCATGTAGGAAACGCATGAATCCTTCCCTTGTTCCTTTTGTCTTATATAGTGTGCAAACATCACTTTATCCCTCTTCTCTCTCTTCATTCAATCTCTCCAAATGTCATTTCCAAGGCATTTCCACTCCCTTCTCCTCATCATGACCAGCCATGTGGCAAGAGAAACATCACATCCCTCCAACTTTACAAAAACACCCTCACCTTTATTTATTTGCATCACTTCATAATCCAACTCCTATAAATACCCCCTCTCCTTCTCTCTCTCTTCATTTACTCCTCCTTCTTCTTCTTTGCTTCCTGCAGCTAACAGAGAAGCCACCAAGAGAGAGAGAGCTTCTTCTCTTGTTTCCTTTGTTCACCAAACTCCACCACCTTCAACCTTTCTCCATCACCTTGAGGACGGCCAACTCCTTTTGGATTGGGGCCGTGCTTTTCTTCTCCGTTGACAAGACTTAGAACCGGCTCCTCCTTTCGGATTGGGGCCGTGTTTCTTCTCCGGCGGCAAGACTTAGGGTCGGTACCCTCCTTTTTGGATTGGGGCCGAACTTCCCTTCGTTGGACGCGGCATAGATCTTGTTAGGCGAGTAATCTCGCTATTCGCTTGCTTCGTATTTTATTGATCACGCGAGTGCTTTTCCTCGCCAAGGACTTGTATTTTATCAACAAAACCATAACTCTTAATAACTGTCTCTGCTCACTGTTTTACAGTATTAATCGACTTGACCCATGCATAAATCGACTAAACACCACTTGAAATGCACCACTTTCTTGAAATGCAACACTTTTCCTGAAAACGCACCACTTGAAACGCACCACTTGAAAAGCAACACTTTTCCTGAAAACGCACCACTTGAAACGCACCACTTGAAATGCACCACTTTCTTGAAATGCAACACTTTTCCTGAAAACGCACCTCTTGAAACGCACCACTTGAAATGCACCACTTTCTTGAAATGCAACACTTTTCCTGAAAATGCACCACTTGAAACGCACCACTTGAAATGCACCACTTTCTTGAAATGCAACACTTTTCCTGAAACGCACCACTTGAAACGCACCACTTGAAATGCACCACTTTCTTGAAATGCAACACTTTTCCTGAAAACGCACCACTTGAAACGCACCACTTGAAATGCACCACTTTCTTGAAATGCAACACTTTTCCTGAAAACGCACCACTTGAAACGCACCACTTGAAATGCACCACTTTCTTGAAATGCAACACTTTTCCTGAAAACGCACCACTTGAAACGCACCACTTGAAATGCACCACTTTCTTGAAATGCAACACTTTTCCTGAAAACGCACCACTTGAAACGCACCACTTGAAACGCACCACTTTCTTGAAAACGCACCACTTTCCTGAATAATCTTGATTAATTGTTATGGTTAGTTATTTCTTTGATTATGAACATTTTCCTTGGGTCATTTATTATATATTGCTATTTGTAAGACTTGTCACTTGCTTAATATCACCATCCTGTCATGCTATCACTTATCACCCAGCATGATCTACTTGACTTGTGATTATCATGTTTACGGGAATCTTGCCTTGTTATCTTGTATGGAACTAAGTGCCACACAGAGCAAAGTGCCACACCACACTCGGTGGGGGCCACCTCTTGAATCCGTGGGGGCCACCTCTAGAATCCATCCCCTCAGAACAAAGTGCCACATGGAACAAAGTGCCACACCATACTCGGTGGGGGCCACCTCTTGAATCTGTGGGGCCACCTCTTGAATCTGTAGGGCTATCCCTGTTATGATCTGTTATTCCCGTAATCTGATAATATTGATAAGCTACAACTTGCACGGGGAATGGGAGGAAGTGATGGATGCCGGAATGATGCCTTGCTTATAGTAATGGAATACCTGAACTGACGATTCGTGTTAGTGGGACTTTGGGCCCACAGAAGATGCGTGTTAGGGGGACTTAGGGCCTCCAAGCTGGTCCCAGGTGTATGGGAACTACTATAAGAAGCGCTATCAGTTCTCCATCTGCTTCCGTTATCAACCCTCGACTTGCTTATATATGGATGTATGTGGGTTGGCTGTACACCAGGACACATACCGAGATATATGAGTCAGACGAGTAATAATAATAGTATAAGACTCTTGTTATGATCTCTGTTATGGTACCTGTACTAGACTCCTATTATGATGCTTGTTATAACTCCTGTTACGTATTCCTGTTATGACCCCTGTATCGGATACCTGTTATGATTCTAGTTTTGATGCCTGTTATGACTATCGTGTGATTTGCAACTCTGATTCTATACGCTTAGATATTCGGTGGCATGAGATAAGGGTATATAGATGAGGGTTTCCTTGTTTGGATTATTCCTTCGATGTACTAGCCTCATGGGACCGTGACCTAAGCGTATACAATCAATCTTGCTTGTAATCAACTTTATCCTGGATTTCCTGTTTTATGGATATTATGTTTTACTCGTTCATACCGGCTATACTTGTGTTCTAAACCCTGTTTTCTGAACTTGATATCCTTTGTTGTATTCACATTGTGTTCACCCTGGCTCGCCACCTGGCTTTTGCATTACACTCGCCTGGGGAGTTTCATCTGACTCCCCTGGATTCTCATGTCCAGGTTTCGGAGCTTGGAGCGTGTGGATTCTCCCTGTTGCTGATCAGAGTGGCGCAGCGGTAGCGTGGATCTCCTGCAGACTATCTGGAGCTCTATCCTTCCAGGCCCTGTGTGCCTCTCGAGTTTCCGTGTAGTGAACTCGTGAGTGCCTTTATACTGTTTACTCCTGTATATTCCTTGTACTCTCGCAATTGCGCCTATCAGGTGATGTAATATTATTGTAATATCGGATCACCTTTGGTGATAACTCTGTAACTGTACTCATGTGTTGGAATGTATAATGCACCACTTGCTTCCGTACTCTGATTCTTGCCAGTACTGATGCTTAGCGTATATACGTGAGGGTATTTCTGACCTACGTATATACGTCGCAGTGACGTCCCCGTACCAGCAGGGATCGGGGCGTTACAAGATCTACTTGTAATCTTTTGTGTTACTTGTAATTTAGCTCCTCGACACTTTTTTTGTAAGTTTTTCCCTTTGCAAAATCAATGGAAAACAAGATGGTGACTCCGCTGGGGACTGAATTATCCACTGTTGAGAATCAAGAGTCGCAATGCGATGAATAGACCTTCAGTTTTATCTCTGAATTCAAGGAAGCCGGTGTAGCCAGAGCCTCTCTGGCTAAATCTTCAAAGCAAGTCTCTGTGAAAATAGATGAGGCTCTCCGCGAGCCTACCGCGGTCTTCTGGCGCAACAAGGAAGTAGGCCCACAATGCAAGCTTATCACTTTTGAGAACCTGGTCGTTCACTTTGACCAAGAAAATTTTGAAGAAATCCTCTCTGGGGGTGGTCTAATGCTCTATGCACGGAAGCATAGAAAGGTCTCCATGGCCAAGGTTTCAAAACAGAAACCAGAAGTAGAATCCTGCCGACACCCCTCAGCCTCGCGTGTGGCTAGTCAGGTTCCCTACGAACCTAGGTCCCCTTTATCAAAGCAGATGTGAAGGCCAAAGCAGAAGGCTCTGTATAAAGCTTCAAGCGTAGCTACGCCACAAGTGTGTGTCTCTTGTGAAGAAAAAGGCAAGATGCCTGCCTGCTCCAACGAGACTGCTAGCCGCGAAGTCACAACGGCGACCATGCCTTCGCCTAATTCAAGAGCAGCAACTCCTCGCGCCAGCCTCGTTTTCATGAGCGAAGCTATTGGACCTCAGGGTACGCATGATGTTCGTAGCCGCGAAGCTCGAACCAAAGCACCATAGTGTACTAAACTCGCTCTTTGCAGCGAAGCTAAAGGATTGCCCCTAAGTGCTGATAGCGGTGCTTATGCAGCTTTAGCGCCCAAAGGCGTTTCCAAAGCTTTTAGCCGCAAATTTAGAGCCAAAGCACTATCTAAGGCTGATCATCTTCACAGCAACATAGCGAAGAAAGCACCACAGCGTACTTCGCTCCCCAGTCCATCAAGCGCTAAGCTCGCGCTTTGTAGCGGAGCTAAGGGATTGTCCCCAAGTGTTGACAGCAGTGCTTATGCAGCTTCAACACCCAAGGACATTCCCAAGGTTCTTAGCCGTGAAGCTAGAGCTGAAGCACTATTTAATGCTAATCCCCTCTGTGGTGATAAAAGGAGCAGGACATCGTCCTATGCGCAATCCAACAGAGCCTCTACGCTAGTTCGTTTAGGCCCAACTGGGTCAGACTTGCGGGAATTCTTGACAAACAAACGGAAGTCAGAATCTTTTCAAACTTCTCCCTCCTATTGCTAACAAGTGGGATGTCAGCTGGTGACGGTCCACTCAGTCCATTGCCAGTTAGGACCAATCCTCGCCACTCCCCCAGGCCGACGATCAGTTTTTGATCGACTGTCAGTGCAGGCCCCGGTGAAACATCGCAAAAGGAGCGTAGTACGAGATCTACCCTCTGCATCCGTTAACATGATCGAAAGAGGACGAGGATGCGTAGGGGCAGATGAGCATCCCACGACACTCCCTACAGTTCCCCAGATCTGGATTATAGCCCAGACTTGGGCGAAGTCTTGGTACATGAAGAAGGTGTCTTCCGAAATACCAGATCTAGGGTTGCAATACCATATAGTTATGAACAGCCATCTTCCTCAACTGCAGTAACCTCACCAGAATCAATGAAAGGGTTAGTCCAATGGTCTGATGAAGAGGATGAAGACAGTGGGTATGCCTCTTTGGCGATAGTCAACTCAGTGCGAACAGACAGAGTATCAGTGAATATGGCTGATAACGGTAATGATGACCTTCGTCGACGCGTGGAAGCTCAGGAGCAAACGTCCAAGAATCAAGAGATATCTCACAAAACCTCCAGTCTTAGTAGCTCTCACATCAGGAAAATCATTCTTGCTTTATGTGAAAGCTATGGACCATTCTCTTGGTGCCCTGCTTGCTTAAAAAGATGACAACGGTCACGAATAGGCCATTTATTATCTGAGCAGGACTCTGATAGGAGCAGAATCTCGCTATAATCTTATTGAGAAGGAGTGCTTAGCTCTTGTCTTTTCCATTCAGAAGACACGATATTATTTGGTCGGCCAAACCATACATGTCATCTCCAGGGTGAATCCTTTACGTCTTCTCATGATGAAGCCAGGATCATTGAATTCAAGATTAGCTAAATGGGCGCTTCTTTTGTCTCAATACGACATGATCTTTATCCTTCAAAAGGCGGTTAAAGGCCAGGCCCTTGCAGAGTTCTTGGCTGCTCATCCAGTTCCGGAACACTCAAAACTTCATGAAGATATTCCAGATGAAGTCTTCAAAATCAATGTAACTTCAGAGGATGAAGTTTGGCAGATGTTCTTCGATGGAGCATCACGAATAGGCCCAAAAGGCAGGATCATTACCGGCGTGGGGGTTGTGTTTATCTCTCCACAGAGTCATGTCCTTCCTAGAGCATTTTCTCTGAGGAATCATGCTCTAACAATATAGCGGAATATAATGCTCTACTCATTGGTCTTCAGCTCGCCGACGGAATCGGGGTACGCTACCTTGAAGCTTACGGCGATTCAAAACTGATCATCAACTAGGTTAAAGGCGAATATGAGATCCGTCACGAGAATTTGGTGCCTTATTATCACACAGTCATCGAATTGGCTAATCTGTTTGATGGCTTTTACATCGAGCACCTATCTCGATCTCAGAATACTAAGGCAGATGCTCTTGCTGCATTAGCAACAACACTAGCCCTGCTAGTTGACACCGAGTATCACCTTACAGTGGCGACTCGACACCTTGTCTGCTCTAAACATATGTTAAGGACCAGAGAGGTTTATAATATCTCGACGGATCTTGAGCCGAGAGATTGGTGATTTCCTTTCATCGACTATGCTCTACATAGTCTGCTGCCAGACAATCCTAAAGAAGCGGCATCTATCAGACGAAGATCTCTCCGTTTTTACTACGATCCAACTCTGAAGACACTTTACCGTCGTTCATATAACTGTGTCCTCCTCCGTTGCCTTTCTAATTCAGAGGCACAGGAAGTGCTTAAAGAAGCACACGACGGCATATGCGGAGCTCATCAGCCAGGTCCAAAACTTAAAGACAGATTGCATAGTCTTGGATATTAATGGCCAACCATGATAGCCGATGCCATCCAATATGCACGAAGGTGTAAAGCATGCCAAATCCATGCAGACTTCATACATCAGCCCTCAGAGTTGCTCCATCCAACTGTTGCTTCATGGCCATTTGTAGCATGGGGAATCGATGTCATAGGGCTAATAAGCCCCTCTTCAACAAAACTGATTACTTTTCAAAGTGGGCAGAAGTCATACCACTAGTTGAAGTCAAAACTTCCAAGGTGATTAATTTCATCAAACACCATGTCATCCATCAATTTGGTGTCCCTAGGCGGATCATTCATGATAACGGTCCCCAATTCATAAGCCAGGTATTCTATCGATTCTGCGATAAATACCGAATTCAGAATGTGGCTTCAACTGTCTATAATCCCGCCGCTAATGGCTTGGCGGAAGCATTCAACAAGACGATCATAAAGTTACTCAAAAAGTTCGTCTCCTCGAATAAGCGAGATTGGGATGAAAAACTTAGTGAATGTCTTTGGGCCTACCGAACCACGGTTCGGGCCCCGACAGGCAATACGCCTTTTTCCCTGGTGTACGGGTGTGAAGCAGTCATACCGTTGGAAATCCAGACGCCGTCATTGCGAGTCGCTTTAATGACTAAGATCACATCAGAAGAAAATGATCGGTTGCGTCTTCAAAAGCTAGAAGCCCTAGATGAGAAGCGGTTACAAGCTCAGCAGCACATCGAGTTGTATCAAGCTCGAATCTCAAAAGCCTTCAACAAGAAGGTCAAACAAAGAATCTTCCAAAAGGAGATTTAGTTTTAGCCGTCATACGACCAATGATCATGACTCACAAAACCAAGGGCAAATTTCAGCCCAAATGGGAGGGATTATTTGTAATAGAAACAGTCTATTCAAACGGAGCATATCGCCTTATGACTTCAGATGGTGATTTACTCATGCTGCCGATCAATGGCAAGTTCTTAAAGAAGTATTATCCTTGATTAAGGATCCTTCTCATGATCAAGTTAACATTACACCTCTGATCAAGACCTTCAAGTCCAAGGTACACACAAGAAAGAGCCCTCTCTCTTCCTCCAAACGAGATCATACAACCATAAACTGGTAGGAACCTGGTCATACACTGGTTGTGTCAAAGGAAAATCAAGGTTACATGCACTAACCACATGTTCCAACACCTTTAACGGTTAAGGATAGAGGAAAATGTTGGCCTTTAAGCCCAACATAAGTCCTCGACAACTCATCATGCTGAGGGGAATAGCATGGCTAGCCCGACTCAAACGGTAGTTGGTAAAGGCATATCAAACCCGTTGACAGCTGAGGATTTACTAAAAATCCTAAGGGACCTGTTCCCATTTGATTCCCTTTCTAAAATCACTTACCAATTCCCATCCATGGAATGATAAGACCACATATAAAGATCATTCCATCTATTTCGCTATTAAGTTAACATTAAACCTATGACAGTGATTTCCTCGTTTCTCTCTGCGAGAACGAGACCCCTTTCATGCTATGTTTAACAGTATACCTCTGGCATCCATTTCGCTGTTAAGTTAACATTAAACCTATGACAGTAATCTCCTCGTTTCTCTCTGCGAGAACGAGACCCCTTTCATGCTATGTTTAACAGTATACCTCTGGCATCCATTTCGCTGTTAAGTTAACATTAAACCTATGACAGTGATCTCCTCGTTTCTCTCTGAGAGAACGAGACCCCTTTCATGCTATGTTTAACAGTATACCTCTGGCATCCATTTCGTTGTTAAGTTAACATTAAACCAATGACAATGATCTCCTCATTTCTTCCAATGAGAACGAGACCTTTTTCATGCTATGTTTAACAGTATACCTCTGGCATCCATTTCGCTGTTAAGTTAACATTAAACCTATGACAGTGATCTCCTTGTTTCTCTCTGCGAGAACGAGACCCCTTCCATGCTATGTTAAACAGTATACCTCTGGCATCCATTTCGCTGTTAAGTTAATATTAAACCTATGACAGTGATCTCCTCGTTTCTCGTAATTAGAACGAGACCTTTTTCATGCTATGTTTAACAGTATGCCTCTGGCATCCATTTTGCTGTTAAGTTAACATTAAACCTATGACAGTGATCTCCTCGTTTCTCGCAATGAGAACGAGACCTTTTTCATGCTATGTTTAACACTACACCTCTGGCATCCATTTGGCTGTTAAGTTAACATTAAACCTATGACAGTGATCTCCTTGTTTTTCTCCAACAAATTGCTTTCTGAATTCCTACGAAGTTCTTTTTGTCACGTTAACATTACACCTCTGACATACGATCTTCTATGGAATTCATTTCCTAGCTCCCCAGCAAGTTCCTGAGTCCCACTCAGTCTTCGGTGGACTTTTCGGGTTGTCACGTTAACAATATACCTCTGACAATTCCTTCCAAATCCCATACAAAATTTTAAGCTTGGTGGCTTCTCAATCGGTTACGTCATTGCGAACTCTGAACCGGCAAATAGCCAAGTCTCATCTTTCAGTTCGACAAAGACTATTTCTTTGTCATCATATGACAAAATTTTAAGCTTGGTGGCTTCTCAATCGGTTACGCATTGCGACCTCTGAATCGGCAGATAGCCAAGTCTCATCTTTCAGTCCGATAAGGACTATTTCTTTGTCATCATACGACAAAATTTTGAGCTTGGTGGCTTCTCAATCGGTTATGTCATTGCGACCTATGAACCGGCAGATAGCCAAGTCTCATCTTTCAGTCCGGCAAGGACTATTTCTTTGTCATCATATGACAATTTTGAGCTTGGTAGCTTCTCAATCGGTTACGTCATTGCGACCTCTGAACCGGCAGATAGCCAAGTCTCATCTTTCAGTCCGACAAGGACTATTTCTTTGTCATCATACGATAAAATTTTGAGCTTGGTGGCTTCTCAATCGGTTACGTCATTATGACTCTGAACCGGCAGATAGCCAAGTCTCATCTTTCAGTCTGGCAAGGCTATTTCTTTGTCATCATATGACAATTTTGAGCTTGATAGCTTCTCAATCGGTTACGTCATTGCGACCTCTGAACCGGCGGATAGCCAGGTCTCATCTTTCAGTCCGACAAGGACTATTTCTTTATCATCATACGATAAAATTTTGAGCTTGGTAGCTTCTCAATCGGTTACGTCATTGCGACCTCTGAACTGGCAGATAGCCAAGTCTCATCTTTCAGTCCAACAAGGACTATTTCTTTGTCATCATACGACAAAATTTTGAGCTTGGTGGCTTCTCAATCGGTTACGTCATTGTGACCTCTGAACCGGCAGATAGCCAAGTCTCATCTTTCAGTCTGGCAAGGACTATTTCTTTGTCATCATATGACAATTTTGAGCTTGGTAGCTTCTCAATCGGTTACGTCATTACGACCTCTGAACCGGCAGATAGCCAAGTCTCATCTTTCAGTCCGACAAGGACTATTTCTTTATCATCATACGATAAAATTTTGAGCTTGGTGGCTTCTCAATCGGTTATGTCATTGCGACCTCTGAACCGGCAGATAGCCAAGTCTCATCTTTCAGTCCGGTAAGGACTATTTCTTTTTCATTATACGATAAAATTTTGAGTTTGATGGCTTCTCAATCAGTTACGTCATTGCGACCTCTGAATCGGCAGATGGCCAGGTCTCATCTTTTTAGTCCAGTAAGGACTATTTTCTCAAATGGCTGCAATACAACTTGAAAGCGAGAATTCAGAAGATGAAATAAGTTGAAAATGCAACAGGGGAGTCAAAATAAAATCATTCTTTATTGATTCCAAAAGAGGGATACATGAAGGCACATATTATAAGCTATGATGGTGCTTCATAGGACTTGATCCGTCCTTCAAAAGTGGTCAGCCTAGTCTTCCTCTCTTCAGCGGCCCTGATAAGCGCCTGCGACCTCAACTTAGCCTCATTAAAGTTCGCCGTATGGGCCAAGCGAGCTTCTATTTCAACCAAGGTTGCTCTCTGTGCTAGTTCCTGCCGCAAGACTACGTCATTCTAGGCATTAAGCTGCTCAAGTCGGGCAGTTTCTTCAAGACACACTGGTTCAGCCTTGGACAAAAGAAGATTAACCTTCCTGATCATTTCCTTGGCCATTTCAATTTTATCCTCAGCGTCAAGAAGAGCACTGCTAGAAGCGTCTATGGCATCCCCGAACCCTACTTTCCTTATCTCCAAGGATTTCAATTCAGAAGAAATAGCCTTAGTAGCTTCCTGAGCAGCGAGATAAGCTTCATGCATCTGAGCAACAAGGTGCGCAAGCTGCTCGTTAGCTGAAGACTCCAGATCTGAATGGCTAAGACGGCGCCATTCGTCCACATCCCTCTCAAGTCTGTCCACCAGAAGCTCCAATGCAGCGGCCTGATCATCCCCTCCAAAGTCTCGGATACTGTCAATGCTTCGGGAGAGGACCACCTTTAAAGTAGAGAATGAGGTAGTCGAGCCCTTCAAGATCAAAGCAACGGATCGCTTCAAGCTCTTATAAAAGCTATTGATTAACTCAGCCACAAATTCATTCTCGGCCTCAATAACTCCTGGCAAACGAGCAGCCCCTGAAGATAGAGTTTCCACTTGCTTCACCGGTATAACTATGGAGGAAATAATAGAAGCACTGGCTGCAGCAACATGAGGGGTCGCCGGTGATCTCGGAGGAGTCCTCATTGAAACCAGTACACTAGCCATAACCGAGATAGGACTAGTGACTATTTCTGGGAGAGCTGGCTCAACCACCAATGTTGGAGAAGTAGGACTGGTAATCACCTTCAGCTCCGCGCCTGGAAAGATAGGCGGTACTGGCGAAACCAATGGCATCTCACTCATTGATATAGCTGGAAGTGAGGTTGGTTCCATGACTACCGTTCCCTCAATTTCATCTCCTCTGGCTGGTTCAGGCTGATAAGAGGGCAGGTCGTGATACAAAGCATCCAACTCAGCAGCATCCACCGCGGTCGAAGCACTTACTTCACTCCTGGTTCCCCCAGGAAGACGGGTTGGCTCTCTTGAAGTCGATACACCCAAAGGCGGAACACCTACAACAAGACTTTGTTTAAGTAAGGAATAATAAATAACAGGAGTAAAAAAGGTCAAAACAGTAAGATAATGTCACCTCAATCGTCTTGACGGCTGCATCAGTCCCTGCAGGCTCCATTGGAAAATCTTTGGCGGAATCAACACGAATGGCCGGCCCACCTTCACTTGCCAAACCCTCTATGGTCCACCCGAAAGAGCTAGAAGCTACAGGACTTCCTTTTGAAGTCCCAACGCCCGAAGGGCCTACATCAGCCGCGTCACCTCCAGACTCTTCCGAGACGGCAAAATATCCAGCTTCATCGCCTTCTCTATAAGTGAACAGGGGATCATAATGCTCCCCCTGTTCTCCAGCAGCTTCAGCTCTCGGGCTTCCACCGTCTCAGTTCCTAAAGCATAAAGTAAACAATGAGCTATCTGGAACACATAAGAAGAATATTAAAAGAACGGAGCTGAACTTACCCGGGTCCAGAGCAGCTTTATCAGTAGTCAGCGTAGGAGCCGATAACTTAATGACTAATGGGGCAGGAGGAGGAGGCGCTGCAGATAATTCTCCCTCTGCAACAACTGTAGGAGCGTAGCGACGAGGCTTCTTCACTACCCTCTTCCTACGAGATCCACCTTCCCGCTTTCGCTTGAAGTGGACGTCAGCATCTTCTTCCTCCACTTTTTCCACATCAACATGTTCTATGGGGGCCGTGCCTACCCCACCAGAAGCAGCTGTTGGAGCCTCAGCACCTGTATCCTCTTCAAAACGAGGACTTCCTGCATCTGAGGCTTCGCTATCATCAACAGCAATGAATTCCCGAGGCCTGGAACGCGGACCCTTTTTCCCTCGCTCTTCTCAGTGACCTTCCGCTTCAGCTGCTAATAGATTAACTTCACACCAGAGGAATTAATAGAAAATTCAATAGGTGTGGAGTTCGAAGTTCTATACTACTGGCAGAATCCCAGGATCGTCAGAAGGTTTGGAGTCCTTAGCGGCGTGCACAGTCGCGCCTCAGTACAGCCAGCAATGAAGAACCGCCAGGCACGAGCTCTATCGATGAGACTCCCCATGAAGGCCAGGCTGCTGTTCAGATTACCTACATACAGTTGGTCATACCCAAACTGACGGGTAAACTGACTCGGAATATAGGGCTCCAGGTAACAGGTGTCCCCGCTTCTATACAACAAGTGTGATGGCCGGATGCTAACCAGCCACTCGAAGACTCCCCGACTCAATGACGTCTGCCCTTCTCCCACATCCTTGAATTCTTCACCGTAGCCTGCATCGCGAATGTAGGGGAAGCATCAGAAAAGGCTATAAACGTCATGACGGCACAGCAGCTTATGGACCGCAGCCACATAAGTCCTCGACCATGAACACCCCTCGAATCGACGGAGAAGCGCCATTCGAACACCTTCTGGGGGCTCCTCTCCGGTTTGGATGATGGAAGGACAGTGCAGGGCGAACCATACCATTAGATAAGTATATGGCAAACCTATTCTGGGGTTTGGTCTGTCGCGAGGCAAGATAGTCCCCTTTTCCTGCTTCGTTGTTGGTGGCCTACAGAAGGCCTCCGTTAATGCACGAAAGCCTCTTTGAATATAGCACACCATGGCTAGAAGAAGTCCAAGAGAACGACCATGGACTAGACGAACGGCAGGCAATAGGAAAGTCGGATGAATGACATCGCCGGACGAGGACGGCACCACACATCTCTTCAACCAGACCGTTAAGAAGCCAGCTAGAAGTGCCTTCCGGGACGTCGGTCGACGAGCCTGGTGGTGGAAGCTCCAAAGAATATCGCCTTTCTCATAGGGTCCGTCATCTTCTTCCAGAATCAAATCCCCTTGAGAGTGCTCTTGCATCCGGCGAAAGATGTATTCATCAACAACTCCACAATGAGCCGCTTCAGGAGTACCTTCCAAGTCGGGAAACAAATAATTTTCCCAACTCTTCAAATTGCATGAAGTTCCTTTGTGGCTCCCATGCATACTGGACAAATGTAGAGGTGCACATCAATTCCCGATAAATCTCAAATAAGGCAGGCTCCTGCTTCTCCAGAAGTGCCAATTCCGCCTCGCATGGAAAATATTCTTCGTATAGGAGAGATCCCAAAGGCAGAGAAGAGACTTCCCACATCTCGTGCAGAGCCATACTCAATTCGCCAACAGTGGTGAAGAAGGTCCCTATAGCCGGGCAGTATAACTCAAAGATGGCATAGAAGTTCATTACACTCATCTGAATGCCATAACAGGTCGCCCTCACGGCCTCATAAAGTCCCAGACTCTCCAGATCCTGCTCAAAATGAGCAAGGACATATAGAGTCAAGTCCCTCCACCATGCCTTGGGAGGGTGAATCCATCCTGGAATCCTGAAATCAGTGGCTGAATAATTGCCACAAACTTTAAAGAACTGATTTCCAAAGGTCTGAGCCACCGCGGGGTTTTCTTCCACTGGGATGTCTGGAAGTACATTCCCAGGGTGGAGACCTAATATGCAACGAGGAGGACCCGTCCTTGTGTAACCGGGAGACGAAATTATCAATTTCCCTACGTGACGGAGTCAGTAGTCCGAGTCACTTGCCACTGCATCTTCCGAGCATTCATCACGCATTGAAAGAAGGACAAGGGAAAATGCCGCTTGCTAGATGGGAGATAGAACTTCTCACCATCTAATTTGAAAATCCATTTCCCCTGTCCGGCTAGCAGCTGGCGATCGTTGTCTGGCACTGTATCTCCGAACATGAAGCCGGGCTTCCGATAGATTCTTCGGTCAGAATCTTCAAGGGGAGCAGTAGTTAAGATGTTCCTCATGGTGCGCTGATCCCCGCCATGAATAAGTGCATCCCGAGCAGGAGAGCTTCGCTCACTGAATAGTGAAGCCTGCCTTTGAAACTGCAGGCTGACGTTACCATCTAGCCCCCTGGCTGTGCCAAAGAGACTGTTCAGAGGACTAGGAGTATAGTGTACTGCAAGAGCAAGGAGAAACTATGATTAGTTCATCTGCCAAACAAGGACTAAAACAAGAATGCAATTTTTGTTAAGGCATAGCTTCGCTCTCCGAGCGAAGCTGGCCTAATGATAGCTTCGCCCTGAAGCTTAGCTTCGCAACTGCAGCTTAACTCCGCATTCCACACGAAGGCAGGAGGCAGGAAAATATTCAAGTATTAACTTCGCTCTGGAAGCTTGACCTCGGACAATAGGACGCAAAGCCCCAGGGGCTAACTTCGTCAGAAGGGTACTGCTGCCTAAAAATTATTTTAAGGGCACTAAGGTCCTTTTCAGTTACACTCTAAAGGCTAGCTTCGCACCCTATCATTCAATAGGATGTGAACTGCCTAAGGGACAGTTTTGCCTGGAAACTTGAAGAAGAGACCCTTCGGTTCTGAGATTCCCAATCAAGAAATCAAGGGAAATTCAGGGAATTGAACTCCCTAAGATCACCAGATCATGATTGATCGCTCTGGATTTATCAAAAGATAGCCAAAAATCGGCTTTAAAAGAGAGATGAAAATCTCTGATCAAAAGGAAAAAATCCCTACCCGCGATCGGTCGTTCGATGACCGGAGGAGGAGAAGGACCCTCCGTCGTAGAGGTTGTTACCTCTTTTCCTGCTCGTCTCTTAGGAGCCATTGAAGAACTAAAGAAGTTCTTGGATTCTCAAACGAAGAAGAAAGAAGAAGAAAGGGCTTGCAGTGCTCTGAAAATTCAAAGAGAAGTGGTGCCTTCTCTTTCAGCCCGATCAGGCTTTTGTATGCTAATGACTGCCTAAAGCTCCGCCTCTTCGAAACGAGCGTAGGCAGTCGTTTCAAATTAATTTGAAATGGGGCCTTCCCAAGAAGCGTTACTGCAGCCCCACTAAGGGCTAACTCCGCCGTAAGTCCAGTGCTGACTTAGCGTGACGCATGAATGACTTCGCTGACAAACATGCTTTAGCTTCGCTAAAAGCACATCTCTAGCTTCGCGGAAATTCTATGCTAGCTTCACCAGAAACTGGTTCTTGACTTATTTGAAAATCGGTCTCCAATTTCGCCAGAAGTTTAGCTCCGCTGAGAGCTTCTAATTCTTCCTAAGGAAAGGACTTACTAAAGCTAGTCCACTTCAGGCCTTCTTGAGTTAAAAAGAAGCAGATAAGCAGAAAATAAACTTTCATTGATTCAAAAGGGAAGATACATTGATACTACTACATCAAGGTTGTGTTCCGTATAACAGAATCATTTGCTCCAAAAGCATACAAGTTGTCCTATCTACTTCCAAGGTGATAAGCGAAACTAACTGGACACGAAAGGCCTTCTTCCTGCACAAGACTGTAATCCTTCGCATAATGGCAGATTTTTCCATCAAGAAGCTGGATCTTCTTTGATGAAAATTGGCAAAGGATCTGAGACCTTACAGGTGACGTCCGCTTTCCCGAAGTGGATCATCTCGGATAAGCGACTACAAGCCCCGCCTCGAAGTGGATCATCTCGGATAAGCGACTGCCAACCTCTTCTGGGGACACACATCAGCTGCCCTAGCTGTTCCTCCTACTTAGGTTTTGAAGTTTCAATTGGAAAAATAAGAGGCAACTTTCTGGTCTCTTTCATCAAAACAAAAGAATGGCGAACATAGCTCACTATAATGCAAACTGAAAACAGATTAGCAGTAAAACAAAGAAAAAAATGTAAGCATGGCACGCTAAGGTAAATTCTTTGGGGCGAAGCAATTTATATCCGATTTAGTTACAATTTAAGGATGGATTTCAATTAAGAAGAAGATAGCCTCGCTTGCACAGTGATGATGGGCTAGCTCAGCGTTAGCCAAGTCTTAGCTCTGCCTAAGACAGTTATACTAAAGTAGCGTCAAAAAGAGCTAAGTCCTAGCCTCGCCTATACGGCTAAGCCAGACTGATCCAAAGGGACGCAGTCGTGACCCTACCTGTATGGCAAGACTGGCTCAACCTTGAAGAGACTAAGTCCCAATTCCTGCCTATGTGGTGAACTTAGCAAACAAGCATGCAATAATCTTTCTTTGGTCAAGTGAAATTGATAGCTTCGCCGGGAAGCTGGGAGATAAGGCTTAAGCCATTCTCTGCAGATTAGTCAGATACAAAATGAAAAATAAGGGAAATCAATCCCTGAGGCAGCTGTTAAAGCTAAATTAAGGGAGATAAACTCCCTAAAGTCATTAGTTCATTGGTAAAGTCTCTGGATGACCAAGACTCACCAGTTCTTGGCCGGTTAATGACCAGAGTGAGCACCCCCACCAGTTCAGAGATCTGAGTATCTTTCTCTAGACAACCAAGAGAAGACATGAATAGACTGCTTCTCTGCAGAGGACGTCAAGTGTCCTATTTATAGGCCTCATGGCCTGAGCGCACCGTTGCTGCTTCAATCATAAAAGCACGAGCGAATTTAAGGCATTTACTGAGCCTTGAGAAAGGAAATAGTCTCCCTCAAAAATGCGCAGGAAGGAATGATCTCCCTCGTTAATGCAAGAGAAGTTATTTCAACTTCGGGAAAGACATAATCCTTCTCGTGACTGGCCGAAAGCAGTTGGCCTCGGGAAAGAACGACGTTTCAAAGCGAGTCTACTCTGGGAGGCTCAGACGCGGAGCTACCCAGACGCGAAGCTTCCCAGAGTCGTGAATCTACACGATTCTTCGGCGAATTTATCCCAAAGCAGGATTAAAAGCGAAGCTGAACTCAACCACCATGGCGACGTTCGTACTTCACATACCACCGATCAAAGCAATTCAAAGTATTTCGAAGTCTGAACCATTCCATTGCAGACTTTTGAAAACTTTAAAGGGGGACTTGTTGACAGTTTAAAAAAGACAAGATTCTTCCTGGCCTGAACAATGTCTAAACTTGTTGACATTTACAAAAGACAAGTGACAGACAAGTTGACGACCAGTCCTAAACCCATCTCCGAGGGACAAATCAGGAACTTGGACTCTACTGATGCAGTGAAGCAGACAGTGAGCCCAGATTGTCTTTGAACAGACCTCAGCAGGTCTAAGATGCTAGGTTAGCTCAATACTTAGCATCACATGAGCCCAAAGGGATAGCCTCGCCTGAGAGGCTAAGATCGCCCAACTTCGCCTTGGAGCCGTTCAAAGCTTCATCAGGAAGCTAACTTACAGTTTCGCCTGAAGACTCAAGTTAACTCCGCAGAGAGTTAGCTTCGCTCGAAGCCACATGCAACCGCGCAGATGGTCGGTAGCTTCGCCACAGATGATTATCCAGCTCCGCTGAAGAGCTTTCTTCTAATTTTGCCAGATGCTTCTTCCAGCTCCGCTATGAGCTCGACGTGGCAGCTCCGCTGCGGGTCTGTTATGGTCAACCTTTGACCAATTAAATCTCCAGATGAGATCAAATCTATTCAGGATCAAGATTAAATCTAATCGAGATCAAATCTGAGATCAAATTTGACAGTTTTACCATAATCTCTTGACTCTCCTAAAACGAGTAAGAGGATCAGGGGAGATCTTTCAATTATATGAAAAGAATCAAAACAGATCAGGAGACCGACCTACCTGCTATTCCTAACTTCGCAGAAGCTGATTCTAGCCTCGCAACAAGGCTACTTTTCAGATTTGAACAGATTTGACTCAATCTGTTTCCAGATTTTCAGGGGACAATTATACTCCTGCTCTCCTTATAAATAGCCCACTAAGGGTATAAGGGAGAGAAGAGACACAACACACGCGCACAGGCAGAGAGCACGCAAGAAAGAGAGGTGGCTAAACAGATATCTATTCTCTAGCTTCCAAGAATTCAGAGAATTCAGAGAACTGCTTCTCTAATCAGGGTGCTGATACCCTAATACCTTCCTTCCTCTTAAGGAATTTTCAGAACCAGGAGAGAAGGAATTCCCAAGTGAAGGCAGTTTGAGAAGTAACGAGAAGTATCTACCAACCCTCTTTTCTCCGATTCCCCAAACCAGGCGAGAAGGGAATCTTATCGATCGCATCGTCAAAGGGACAAAGTGGTCGTGCGCTGAGCAGACTCCTATCGGCACACTTCTCCAGAATCTCAGAGGAGATCTACTTGTAATCTTTTGTGTTACTTGTAATTTAGCTTTTCGACACTTTTTTTTGTAAGTTTTCCCCTTTGCAAAATCAATGGAAAACAAAGCCTCATTTTTCTTCAAAATATCATCACAATCATTTTTATTCCTTAAAATTTTGTTTTCTTTTAAAGCAAGGTCAAGTTGAGTTTTCAAGGAGTCTCTTTTATGTGAAATCTCAACCCTCTCTTGTAAAATCATGTTTAGTTTTGAAAATAAATTTTTATTTTCTTCTTTTAATTTAAAACTTTTACTTTTCAAAGCTATGTACTTTGAAAGCAAGTTTTCACAAATCATAGATAGTTCTTCATTTAATGCATGTGCATCCATGTTATCATCACAAGGAGAACTAGCACTATCATCTAATTAAGTGTTCGAAGTTACCTCAAGGGAGCCATTCCCTTAGACCATGAAGCAAGCTTGGTCGGACTCTTCTCCACTAGATTCTTTCTCCACATTGTTTGTCGTTTGTAGCTCGGGAAAGGTCAATGTATTCTACACTGCAAAAGCGGAATCATAATGAGAAACTATAAAAAAATGATCTTTGCTAAGTGTGTGCCTAAGTGCCACTAAGGCTTGTGCATTAGCCTCTATATGCTTGTCATTACCAAGATAAGATTTCTTGGTAGTGGCAAGGTAAACATGCAATCCTAGGGATTTAAGGTATACACTCATCTTATACTTTCACATATCAATGTTGGTAACATCATACATGAGAGGGGTAAGGAAATCCATGAGTGTATAAACAATATGTGTGCAAATACAAATCTAAATTAGCTAAAAGTAGGATCTTCAACTCAAGGTTGTTAGACCCAAATCAAGAGCACCAAGCTCTGATACCAATTGAAATACACCTAGATGGAGGTGAATAGGTGTACTAGCTAATCTAATAACAAATGATGTGAAATTAAAAATTCAATTGCAACACACTATGTGTAACCAAAGAGTGTAGCCGAATTCTCAGTGTAGGGCTCAAGACTATCTCCTCAAGATTTCTCTAGATTAAGAGTTGAGGTGCTATATGAAGCTCTCTTGGTTCAATACATGTGTGGGTACACATAAATTATATCTAGCATATGAATATGTACAGTATAAAGCAATGTAAGATATAAGAGAGATAGAGTTGAGAGATAGTGGATCAAACATAAACAAAAAGATATATTTCGAGGTTCGAGCCATTGCTTTAGTCCCCGCCTTCACACAGAAGGATTTTCACTATATGTCCACACAGGATCCTCCATAAAGGAAACTCCACTGAGAAATTACAACTCTACACTTAATGTACACTGCTTCTCTCTCAAACACAATCACCTCTACACAAGAGGAATAGGCACAAAGCTAAAGCAAAGAAAAGGTTACAATCTTGGTGATCCAATAATCACAAACAACACTTGGTGATTACAATAGACCACAAACAATATTCCTCACAAAAATAAGATACTATAGATAGGATTAGAGATGATAGCTCAAGTGTGAGAAAACAAAGTGTTTTAAAAAGAGATAACAAAAAAACACTTGGAAAAAACATGATCGAGTTTAAACCTGCACAAAAAATACATAATTTCAGAACTTTAAAAACAGTAGTGCAAGGTGCTCAATTCTACCACACAGCAAGTGGCTATGAGGATCATGATCCATAATGAAGGACTAGCGATGGAAGTATTTTAGTAAGTTCTCTTTTATGCTATAAAGAATGGTTAACTTCTTCTTTTAGTTCTTTAAAAGAAAAGAGAAAAATGGAGTTACAGTTAAGTTAGAAAGAAAGTGGAAGATCGAGAAGGCGGAGAAAATGAAAGTGGATATGTATAAAGAAATTAAAAAAGATTGAAAGAAATTTGGAAGATTGTGGTGTTGGTAATTTACATTAAAATTAAAAGAAAACAAAACAAAAACCTTAAAAAAAAAAAGTTACTTACCTCTTCGGCGCATGCTTATCTTTGACCCATATTGACGATGTACCTTTACCTTTGTTTGAAGGCGAGCGAAGTATGACAAATAGGATCTTGGCCATTCCCGTATTACACTATGAATTGAAGGGGCAAGCTATACTACCATAAAAATGGATATCCATCACCATAAGCCATCAACGGCACTTGTAAGGGCAAGGCAACTTTGAGGCTATCGGTTTCATTTGGATCCACAAAGAGTAAAGAAGAAGAAAAAACTTTGATTCGATTCAAATAACAATGGAAGAAAATATCACTTACACGGTATCATCTTCAGTACAAGCTTGCTCTCATTTCTCCATGAAAGTATCATCTCCTCTCAGTTACATAAAGAAAATAAAAATTACATGAAAGAAAATAAAAAACCTAAGTTACAAACTACAAATTAGCCTAAATTCTACTCTTTGCTTGGTCGTTCCCTCTGGTCTATGGAAAACCCTGTATTTATAGGCAAAACCCAATGGGAAGAGACGTAAAAAGATACGAGGAGCAAATGCTCCCCCTAACTCTCTAACAAAGCATCGGAAATGCGGGTAAGGCCACATTTCCGTAGCCTTGCTATGGCCAGGTGGCCACAGCCGAGGGGTGGAGCTACCTAGTTTTGTGATCTGAGGTTATCTCCTTTTGGATTTGCCATTTGTGGACCTGGATTTGACGAAACCTTCTTTTATCTTCGGCTTTAACTAATTGATTTGTGATGATTTGATGCAACTAATTTTCAACCGACTTTATCTTCTCTGATTCGCCCTGATCTGCCCTGATTTTCTGATTGCGAATTAATTCTGAATTAAATCAGAATTTTGATGGGCTTTTCTCTTCCCTCTCCTTTAGCAATGGGCCTACATATAAATTAGACAATAAATAGGATTTAAAAGCAGAGTTTATTTTATAATATGTATGAGAATATGATAATAATTATGCAATATCAGCGACCGATCAAAACACTAAATAGATTTGTAAAGAAAGATCAAAACCAATTTCCTAAATACTCTCTTTTCTTTGATTTTTCTAACACTTTTAAAACAAATAAAAGATAAAGATTTTAGGCTCAAAAACTTCTTTTAAAATTGCTGCAAACCACTAAAATGATAGGAAGAAGAGCTCTTAAAAACCTTGGTGAAAATAGCTTGAGAGAACTCCTATTTATAGGCTCTCAAGAATATAGCTGTTGGGGTCCAGAAAAGGTCAGTTTTAACATGTCGATCGGCCGGCCGGTAGACTGTCCAACGGTCATATTTCTGACCGTTGAGCCACCAGTTGACCGTCCGATCGACTATCCTAGGCAAACTCGTCTATGGTCGATCAAGTCTAAAGGCACTCAGCCTTGCCGGTCGACTGCCCGGTCGACAGACACTACCTAAGAGTTGGGTAGTTACAGTCGGTTGGCCGCCCGATCGACCGGCCTTATAGGCAAGGCCTTGTGCACATCGATCGACCGACCGGTCGACCGACCTCTGGTTCGGTCGACCGGCAGGTCGACCTCCCGTAGACTCAAGCTAGGGTTTATAGGGTATGAAACTTGGTCTTTTTAACACCTATAAAATCCATAAAATCTCATAAATTTTACAAAAATAAGTTCTTATAAATATTTGAAGAACAAATATGTGTGACCGAAAATCAACGCATATTACAAACTATCTGAACTATTTTTATGATATAGAAATTAAGTTATAATACAAAATCAGTATTTTCCAAAATACAAACTTTAAAATGGAAATCTGATTTTTCTCAAACTTATATAGATACAAAAACAAGATATTTAAACTCTTTTGAAGCATAGAGTGTATGGATAGAATCTAATACACATATAAAAAATATATCTATATTTTTGACATTAAATCCAAAATAAGTTTTGTTAATTACAAAAAATCTAAACACATGAAATAGAATCATCAAAATAAGTTTTTCTAAATATATGAAGCATTGATGTATATAGATGAAATCCAATATACATTAAACCATGTAAACTTATTTTGATTCTATCTATTCATGAAAACTATATATTTGTATACTTGAAATCCAAAACCAGTTACATTGAAAACCAAACGTATTGAACTTGTGTATTTATGTGAACTTGAGCATATCAACACTATTCTATCTTACACAAGATCTAAACACAGACTAAAAACTAAACAAACCGAAGTCTTCTTGTAGAACTCCTTCTCCAAGCTGACTCAATCCAAACACGATCCAAAGAGCTTGACTCCATCCGAGTGCTAGATGCGATCTTAACGTGCGAGCTCTTGAATCTATATGTGTTAGCTCCAAAACTTCTTTGTTAAAGCTAAGCACCTACTAAAATCTTCAATAATAACTGTAACTATATAAATATAAAAAAATTAGTACTATAACTACATGAGTTAATCATCATCAAAATTAGAGTGATGGGCCTTTGGGCCAACACTTTTGTCACAAGTCGAATTTTGTGCCTATCGATGGAATACTCTGCATTACGTTTAACTTTCAGAAATAATTTGTTTCTAATAATCCTATGCTCAGATGGCAGATCTATCAAGTCCCAGACTTGATTCTTTCTCATAGATTCCATCTTATCTTGTATAGCAAGTTTCCATTCCTCAAATGCTGGGGATTTCATAGCTAGTTTTTAGGCTCATCTGTCTCTTGTGGGGCACACATGAAAGTTTTCCCCTCAATCTCAAAGCGATGACGAGGGATGTTTCATGTTGCTTCGGAATCTGTCCCTAATGGTACACTCCTACTCAAAGGTACACTCTCACTAGGCAGTAGTGTTGGTCCAGAGGCCCTTCACTCTAGTTTTGATGATGATTAACTCATGCAGTTATAGTTTACTAATAATCATGTGTTTAAATAGTTTCAGTGATTGATCAAGATATTAATAGGTGATTAGCTTCAACAAAGGAGTTTTGAAGCTTTCACATGTAGATTCAAGAGCCCGAGCGTCAAGATCGCATCTAGTACTCGGTTGGAGTCAAGCTCGTTAGATCGCGTTTGGATCGAGTCGACTTGGAGACAAGAAGATCTCGGTTTGTATTTAGTTTAATTTAGATCTTTTGTAAAGATTAGATAGTGTTAATATGCTCAAGTTTACATATACACACAAGTTTTTTAAGTTTGTTGGTTTTGGTTTTCGGTTTAACTGATTTTGGATTCATGTCAAAAACATAGATATATATATCTTGTATGTATATTGGATTCTATCCATATACAATATGCTTCAAATTTGTTTTAATATCATATTTTTGTATTTACATGAGTTTTGGAGAAAACGGTTTTCCACTTCAAAATTCAAGTTTTGGAAAATACCGATTTTGTGTTTTAGCCAAATTTTTATACCACAAAAATAGTTCAAATTGTTTATAATATGTGTTAAATTTTAGTCACACATATTTGTATTTCAAAGATCTTAATAGAACTTATTTTTGTGAAATTTATGTGAATTTATGGGATTTAATTGAAGATAAAAGGATAAGTTTTTAATCCCTTAAACTATTGGACCCGGTCGACCGGCCGGTCGACCGAGGCAGAAGTCGATCGACCGGTCTGGTCGACCGATGTGCATGAACGTGCACAGCCATTAGGCTGGAGGGCAGGTCGATCAGGTCGGTCGACCGCCAGAGAGCTCTGCTCTCTGATTCTGGCCCAGTCGACGGGCGGTCGATCGAAGAGAGCAGCTGCTCTATGTATCCAGGTCCGGTCGAACGAGCGGTCGACCGGAGGCACAACGGTCATAAAAATGACAGTTGACCGGTCGATCGGGCGGTCGACCAGAAGGGCAATTCTGCCTTTTCCTGCTGCCATCAGGCAGATTTTTTTGAGGGTTATAAATAGCCCCCTCCTTAGCTGATTTCACCAAGAATTTCAAGAGCAAAATTTTCTATCTTTCCTAGTATTTTAGCAACAAGTTTTTAAAGAGTTTTTGGGTTATAAAGATATATCTTTATTTGTTTTAAAGTGTTGAAAAAATCAAAGAAAAATATATTCTTTAGGAATTGGTTTTTGTTCTTCATTTATATAGCCATCTAGAAGTTTTTCTAAGAGTTTTTCTTTGTGATTTATTTTTTAAACTCTTTGTTTTCTCATACTTGAGCTATCATATCTATTAGGATCTTATTTTGTGAGAAAAATTGGTTTGTGGTTTAATGAGACCACCAAGAGTTGTAAACCTTCTTTTATTTGAGTTCCCTCTTGTGTAGAGGTGAGTGTGGAGGTTGTATTGGTATCCCTCTAAGTGTAGAGGTGATTGTGGTTGGAGTGTTGGCTTTGAGCCTTATCCCTCTAGTGTGAGGTGATTGTTGTTTGGCTAAGTGCCCATCCCTCTAAGTGTAGAGGTGATTGTTGTTGTGCCTTACCTCTTGTATAAAGGTTGTGTTTGTTGGAGAGAGGAGTTGTGTACTCCTAGGTTAAATTGCCTAAATCCTCAGCGGAGGTTTCCTGTGTGAGAAGTCCTGTGTGGACGATATAGTAAAAATTCTTCTGTGTGAAGGCGGGGACGTAGAGCAGTGGCTCGAACCTCAAAACATATCTTTGTGTTTACGATTGACCCACTATCTCTTAAAACTCTCTCTTATTTACCTTGCATTATTGCATATTGTTCATTCATACATATATGCTTAGTATTGTTTGTGTGACTCACTTGTGTTGAATCAAGAGAGTTTTACATAGCACCTCAACTCTTATTTAGAGGAATTTAGAGGAGATAGTCTAGAGCCCTTCACCGGGAATTCAGCTATACTCTTTGGTTACACTAAGTGTGTTGCAATTTGTTTTTAATTCTGCATCATTTGTCATTAGATTATCCCTGCACCTATTCACCAACCCTCTAGGTGTACTTTTAATTGGTATCAGAGCTTGGTGCTTTTGATTTGGGTCTAACAACCTAAAGTTAAATATCCTCATTCATAGCTAATCACAATATTTATACACAAACATGGATTTCATGTCACCTCCCACTTTTGATATTCTTAACATCCAAACTTGGAAGGTTAAGATGTCAATGTACCTCAAAGCCCCAGATATTCATGTTTATTTTACTACTATTAAATATTCATATTGTTTAAATGGCAAAAATCTTGAGGCTAATACAAAAGCCCTTCATGCTTTAAAGAGTACCCTAAATGATGAATATTTATTTAGGGTTGCTAATTTTGATTCGACTTTTGTAGTATGGAACACTATAGTCTCCCTTGGTGAACAAAAGCAATATTATGCGGGGAGCGACTCGGATAATGGAAGTGATGCTTCCAACTTGTGCTACATGGTCCAAGGGGATAACTCCCTTGAGGTAAATTCTGAATCCGAGCTTGATGAGGATGTTGACATGTCTTATGATGAGCTTGCTTCATTTTGTCAACAACTTCTTGAAAATATGATTTGCTTAAAAAGGATAATAATAAATAAAAAAGAATAACACTTCTTTGTTAAAAGAAAATGACTCTCTTAAAAATAAATTTGCATGTATTTCAAAAGAAAATGACATGTTGAAAAAGGATAATATTTCCTTGTCTTTTAAATTAAATGATCTTTGTGAAGGAAATACTTCTTTGAAAAATAAAATTATTTTGGTGAAAAAAGGAAAGGAAATTATTTTGGAAGAAAAAGTAACTCTTTGAAAAGAAAATTTGTTTCAAAAGAAAAGGAAAATATTTCTAAAAAAAGGTTGTTGATTCTCATACTTGCCATGCTCTTCATGCCACTATTGATAAAAATGAGATTCAATTTTTGAAAAATAGAATAAATTGTTTGAGCTCAACTTTGAGCAATTGTGCATTTAATCATAATAGATTAGAAACCTTGTTTCAAAGGAAACAAGCTCCACATGTCCATGCACATCACCCACGACATACATATGCACACTTTGCACATCATGATCACACTCATTCTCATATGCATGGTAGAGTGAACAAATGTACACATTGCGGCTGCAAAGGCTATTTAGCAAAGTTTTGTTTTGATAAGATAAATCACATTAATTTTGTTAATAAAAATGGTTGGGTTTCAAATAATTCTAACCCTCGTAGACCTAAAAGAAAATGGGTACCAAAATCTCTACCTCTTGTGTTTGATGTAGGTGTCGGCTCTCACATGACGTGAGAGGTTTGGTGCCTTGGTGGTGGATGCATGAGCTAGATAGACATACAAAATCGATGCACCGCTTTCAAAGGGAGCTTGGTAGGAGGACCACCATAGTTTGGAGATCTAGAGATGTGTCCTAATGGTCTTGGTAACTATCTCTAACTTCTCATTTAGTGTACATGCTTTCATTGATTGATTTTTAGCATATTTTAGTTTTTCATGATTGTTATTAAATGTCATATTAATTAGACTTGTGATACACATATGTAGTATTTGAGATACACTCATGTTTTATATGGATTATTATTTTTGTATTCTCACTATAATTTAACTAGTGTATATATCATAACTCTAAAACATGTGCATTTACGTAATGATCATAATGGTTTATGTTATAGTTTATACTTCATGTTTTGATTACATGTTTGGATGTAACCTTCATTAAAACTTGGGTATATAATGGTTTATGTTATAGTTTATACTTCATGTTTTGATTACATGTTTGGATGTAACCTTCATTAAAACTTGGGTATATACTCGTACAACTAGTGAGCCACAAACTGATTATTGTATGTTTGTGCTTAATTGCCCTTTTGTACCCATTAGATGTACTTGTATAGCCTAGTTTTGATGATTCTCACATTTCAACTTGTATTCCCTATTTTTGGACATGTTTTAAATTTATTTAGCTTCATGTATATGGTAATTTTGTTAAAACTATTGGATATACATGTATACCCCTGTGTCACTTGCTTTTTATATAAAATTCTATTATGGACTCACTTGTGTTTAGGATATGTATGTATACTTCTAGTTTAGACAAAACATACATATACCTTGAAGCCTATTTAGCTTTAATGATTTTCTTGTTTTTGGTAAGGAACTTCATTTGAGCTTAAATGCCCTATTTTCATGATTTCGTTGATTACATAACTTTTTATACTCTATGTTTGATGATTACGCATGATTTGTTTCCATGAAATTATATGTGTTCTATAAACTTTGAGTGTCAATTGTTGAGTGATTTTCATATTTTCATAGATATATACTTGTTTTATTCCCTACATGAAGGACTTCGTACTAGTTTTCAAGATTATCGTAAAACTAGTTACGTATTTCTTCATTTTGGAAGAGTTTTCAATCATATGAAAAATATTTTTAAACCCTATTTTTGAAAACCCCTTCCTTCCAAGGGTGGTTGGATGGGCGACCATGCCTTGTATGTTCAAATTGAAAATTTCTTTTAACATATGCATGAAAGAGAGGTATTATAAGTTATACACTTGATCTTCATCATATTTTCAATTGGTATCACGATTGATATTTTTTTATATACTCATATTTTGTTTTCTATATATGTATGCTTCAAACTTCAAATAATATCAATTTCGATTGGTATTAACATTTTCATATATATATATGTGTGTGTGTGATTTGATTATGCTTACAATATCTTTATATTTTAAAGCACAAATTATGTTTATGCTAAGCTTGATTTACTCGTTAATGTCAATTATTTTTCAATGAGTGTCTTATACAAGCTTATGCATTGTTTTTATTGGTATTTCACAAAGGGGGAGAAAATTCATGTTTTATCTTTCAATTGGTATCTTTCAATCGATTTTATTTTCAATTGATATCTTACTCTCATTCTTTATGATGAAAATATTTTGTTTTGGTATATGCTAACATTTTCATTATTGGTATCATGTTTTATTTTAAATTGATATCTATAATGATATGAGTTATGTTTACCTAAAACAATTTGATTTTTTTTTTTACTTTCAATTGGTATCAAGATTTTCATATATATATATATATATATATATATATATATATATATATATATATATATATATATATATATTTCAATTATATCAAAAACATACAACGTTTCATTTTCTATTGATATCAAAATTTACAAGACATTTTAAATTTGTATGATATATTCAATTGGTATCCTTTGGTATCTTAAAAATTTTGTTTACTTTTAATTAGTATCGTAAAAATGTTTTGCTTATTTTCAATTGGTATCATAATGTTTCGACGTATACCTTATCACAAATTGATAAATTTTTCAATTGGTATCTTAATATTTTGATATGTATTACTTATATGCAAGGGAAGCTGAGCATCTTCTCTTTATATAGATTCATGTTGAGTGTATTTCATATTGAAGTAATTGACCTTTCTTTAGTATGTTTTACACGTGTGTAGGGGAGCTTCACATCTCTTTTTACACATTGTATATTATGCGTTATGTGATTAGAGTTTAGTCATCTCTTTTTTATGTAATGTATGTATGCAGGGGAGTTAACTTTACGTCTCTCCTCCTCATAAATGTATATCGCATATACATCCTTCTCATTTGATTTGACAAAAAGGGAGGAAATTTTTTTTGAGTTTATTTATGCCCCTTTGTTGATGATTTGACAAAAAGGGGGAGAGAAATTTGTAGTTTCATATATGCATGTTTATGCATGATTTCCTTATTTTATACAAAAAAGGAGAAAAAAATTTTAAGAGTTTTATATATACATGTTTATGTCATTTATATGCATGTTTATTTTTTCAATTGGTATCAGAGCATATATGTTTTGTTTTCAATTGGTATCAGAGCATATATGTTAATATGTGTTATTTGTTTTATGCATACATTGAATATTTTTATTGTTTATTGCTATGCATGAGTTATGGGGGAGCTTCTATGAAGCTTAACTTTAATTCATGCATATATAACTCCATGAGTTTTGTCATCATCAAAAAGGGGAATTGTTGGCCCAGAGGCCCTTTACTTTAGTTTTGATGATGATTAACTCATGTAGTTATAGTTTACTAATAATCTTATGTTTAAATAGTTTCAGTGATTGACCAAGATATTAGTAGGTGATTAGCTTCAACAAAGGAGTTTTGGAGCTTTCACATGTAGATTCAAGAGCTCGACTGTCAAGATCGCATCTAGTACTCGGTTGGAATCAAACTCGTTGGATCGCATTTGGATCGAGTCGATTTGGAGACAAGAAGACCTCGATTTGTGTTTAGTTTATGTTTAGATCTTTTGTAAAGATTAGATAGTATTGATATGCTCAAGTTCACATACACACACAAGTTATTTAAATTTGCTGGTTTTGATTTTTGGTTTAACCGATTTTGGATTTCATGTCAAAAATATAGATATAAATATCTTGTATGTATATTGGATTCTATCCATATACAATATGCTTCAAATTTGTTTCAAAATCATGTTTTTGTATTTACATGAGTTTTGGATAAAACGGTTTTTCATTTTAAAATTCAAGTTTTGAAAAATACCGATTTGTGTTTTAGCCAAATTTTCATATCACAAAAATAGTTCAAATTGTTTATAATATGTGTTAAATTTTAGTCACACATATGTGTATTTCAAAGATCTTAATAGAACTTATTTTTGTGGAATTTATATGAATTTATGTGATTTACTTGAAGATAAAAAGACAAGTTTTTAATCCCTTAAACTGTTGGACCTGGCTGTCTGTCGGTCGACCGGCCGGTCGACCAAGGCAGAAGTCGATCGACCGGTCCGGTCGACCGATGTGCACGAACGTGCACGGCTATTGGGTTGGAGGGCCGGTCGACCACTAGAGAGCTCTGCTTTCTGGTTCTGGCCCCGGTCGACCGGGCGGTTGACCGACAGAGAGCAGCTACTCTTTGCATCTAGGTCTGGTCGACCGGGCGGTCGACCGGAGGCACAACGGTCATAAAAATTACCGTTGGCCGGTCGACTGGGCAGTCGAGCGGAAGGGCAATTCTGCCCTTTCCTGCTGCCATTAAGCAGATTTTTTGGAGGGTTATAAATAGCCCCCTCCTTAGCTGATTTCACCAAGAATTTTAAGAGCAAAATTTTCTATCTTGCCTAGTGTTTTAGCAACAAGTTTTCAAAGAGTTTTTGGGTTATAAAGATCTATCTTTATTTATTTTAAAGTGTTGAAAAAATTAAAGAAAAATAGAGTCTTTGGGAATTGATTTTTTTTCTTCATTTCTATAGCCGTCTAGAAGTTTTTCCAAGAGTTTTTTTTTGTGATTTGTTTTTCAAACTCTTTGTTTTCTTACACTTGAGCTATCATATCTATCCTATCTATTAGAATCTTGTTTTGTGAGGAAGATTAGTTTGTGGTTTAGTGAGACCACCAAGAGTTATAAACCTTCTTTTATTTGAGTTCCCTCTTGTGTAGAGGTGAGTGTAGAGGTTGTGTTGGTATCCCTCTAAGTGTAGAGGTGATTGTGGTTGGAGTGTTAGCTTTAAGCCTTATCCCTCTAGTGTGAGGTGATTGTTGTTTGGCTAAGTGTCCATCCCTCTAAGTGTAGAAGTGATTGTTGTTGTGCCTTACCTCTTGTGTAGAGGTTGTGTTTGTTGGAGAGAGGAGTTGTGTACTCCTAGGTTGTATTATCCAAATCCTCAGTGGAGGTTCACTGTGTGGGAAGTCCTATGTGAACGATATAGTGAAAATCTTTGTGTGAAGGCGGGGACGTAGAGCAGTAGCTCGAACCTCAAAACATATCTTTGTGTTTGAGATTGACCCACTATCTCTTAACTCTCTCTTATTTACCTTGCATTATTTCATATTGTTCATTCATACATATATGCTTAGTATTGTTTGTGTGCCTCACTTGTGTAGAACCAGGAGAGCTTTACATAGCACCTCAACTCTTATTTAGAGGAATTTAGACGAGCTAGTGTGTAGCAATAAGTGTGTTACAATTTATTTTTAATTCCGCATCATTTGTTATTAGATTAGCCTTACATCTATTCACCCCCCTCTAGGTGTACTTTCAAGTAGGTCACTCTCATCTTCCTAATCAGGATTAAGAGCACTTTCCTATGACTCATCTACTTCAAAAAATATCTATCAATGTCATCAATATCCCTTTTTCTTAAAATTCCTTTTGAGAAAAATCACATCTCGTGATTCAATTTCGGTAATCGTTCCATCTGGCTGTTCTTCAAGCATCACATACCTTTTGAATTCATCAGAGTATCTAATGAATATGCACTTATTTTCTCCAGGGCCAAGTTTTTCAAATGTATGAAAGTTATTGTGAACATTGTCGGCTGCCCCTCATGGGCGCATGTAACTTAAGTCAGGCCTTCTGCTCGTACAAAGCTCATATGGCACTATTGAAACCGATTTGGAGGGCACATGGTTAAGGTGTAGGCCCTTGTCAACAAAGCATTCCCAGAAAAATATTGAAAGGTCGGCATGCGCCATCATCGACCTAACCATGTTTAAGAGAGTACGATTTCATCTCTCCACTACACCATTTTGTTGTGAAGTGTAAGAAATCATCAACTGTCTCTTAATTCTTTTTTATTACAGAGTTACTTAAACATTTCAGATAAATACTCGCTTCCTCGGTCAGTACGAAGATCTTTCACTGTTTCATTCTTCTGATTCTCAACCAAACTCAAGTAACGTCGAAAGCAATTCTTCTGACTTATGAGAGATCAGAAAAATATGACCATAGCGAGTATAATCATTTATAAATGTAATAAAATAGGTAGCACCATGTCGTGCCCTCACACTCATTGGTCCATAGATGCCAGAATGAATTAATTCAAGAGGAAAAGATGCCTTAGTAACTTTGCCAAATGGCTTCCTAGTCGACTTGCCTGATAAATAACATTCATATTTAGGCAAGATAACTTTAGCGAGCTGGCCTAATAGGCCTTCTCTAGCTAATCTCTTCATTCTTTTTTGACCAATATGGCCAAGTCTAGCATGTTAAGTAACAGAATTATTTGTAGTAGTCAAAAAGGACTAGAATCATTATTTGAATAATAAATATCCAAAATAAATAATCTATTATTAATAAAGCCACTACCATAAAAGATGATTTCCATGAATATTTGTACACCATTATTTTTTAAAGACAAACGAAATCCTAACCTAAGCAAAGCAGTAACTGACAAAAAGTTTCATCGAACTTCAAGAGCATTATTTGGATACTATTACATAATTGTTACTGCATTTCTATATTTATTCTGTAATAATTCCTACAACTCACTCGTCTTAATATCTAAATTCACGCAGGATATGATAGAGAGAAGATAAGCATAAATTTTATCCAATTAAATCCAAAAGTTCAAATCAACGGGGATCAATTCAAATACAGAGGTTCTAAAAGTCCTGAAGACTAGATATATCAAATGAGATAATATCAATTAAAATTCAAGTAAAAACGAATTTTTTGAAAATCCAATTAGTTTCGCTGAGGATAAAAGGATGTATCGTCAAATCTAGAGCAAAATCTGAAAAATCCAAGATGATAAATGGATAGAGAAAAGATCAATGAATGAGATGAATCAATCATATTAGAGATAAGGAGGAAATTCAAGTAAATTCGGAGTTCTAAATCAATTTAGACTTGGATTCAGACTGGATACATTTTAGTATTTTAATCATAACTTTCGTTACCGAAACTCAACTCTGATGATTCAAGATGATCTAGAAATAAGACTTAAAGAGATACAATTCTTAATTTGATTAATGTATTCGATTCTATCATTTGATAAGTCATATTCAGTAATCAACATGCCAACTAGCTGCAAACCAATTCAGAACTAAACTTTCACATAAAATTCTGGATAAATCAAATCATATTTGGAGATAAGGGAGATTCAAATTTAGAATAGTTTGCTTCTCAAGTCAAGAGAAAGGATATAATCTTAATATCCAGAGTTCAAATTTAAGTTCTGAAGATATATAATATGATAGGTGCATAACTTCTACCAGGAGTCTGTCCATTACTTCTACTATAAATAGAGAGGCAGAGAATAGAAAAAATGGCATCACATCTCCTCAGCACAAAGCTGGAGGGGAGTTTTAGGGTTGAAATTCTTCTTTATTCATTGTATTTTCAGTTTGATAGAGAATTGTAGAGAGAAGATAGAGCGCTTGACAGTTTCAATAAAGGTTCTTCTGTTCTTTCCTAGCTCTTTTGTTTGCTTTAGTTGCCTTATTTACTTTTATTTACTTTTTTTATGCTTTCTTTTAATCATGCCTCCTTTATAGATTGGATTAGGAAGAGTTTCATGACAGATAAGAGAGAAAGAATTATCTTTAGAGTGATACTTGATATAATCTTCCTTAAAGATAGTTATATTTAGAGTGACAGCCAATGAAATTATTCCACTTCTCTTTATTGTTACTCAACTTAATTGATCGCTTGCTTTCCTTTAATTACTCTAAGGTATATTCTTTCTTTTCTTGTATAATTTCTTTCTGACTTAGTAATCTAAACAACAACATTATCTTCTTCTACCATCTTCTTCTTAACTTAACTTAACATTTTTTTTCTTTTTATAAAACTGAGAAGATAAGTATGAACTTGTTTTTGGTAAATTAAAAGAAGAAACTTACTTAATTGCTTCCGTCATTGTACCTCCCTATGGATCATGACCCGCATAGCCACTTGCTATAGTTATAGTATTGAAGACTAAACACTGTTCTAAATTTCTACATTTTTCTGTATGCAGTTAGCTCGATCAAGCATAAAGAATATCATGGATTAGAAGTGTGTGTCCTCTGCACAAGTCTAGTCTGTAGGTACCCATTCCCAGCACATCCACGCTATAACCATTTTTCATGAAGAGAACTTTGCTACCTGACGGTATTCGACAATACTCCACGAAGCCAACTCATCCCTCGTTGCATGTTTGGTTGCTCCTGAATCAACAATCTTATCAGAGGATGGATGAGCTACCATGACATGGCTAGTAACAAAAAATAAAGGTAGAACTCTAGTTAGGGAGTACCTTCTTTGGCTCAGTGCAATCACGAAATGTCCTTTATTGCCACAGTTAAAGCACGTTGTGCTAGTTTTGCCCTTCTTACCATCATGCTTGCCTCTCTTGCGCTTGGTAAAATTAGCCTTCTCAGGTGCAGATCCAGAATTTTCATTCTTTTCACCTTTTCTTGCGCTTCGGCTCAGATAGCATGCGCGAACCAGACTAAGTAGTATAAGACGAGCCATTAGCCTTAGCAGCTTCCTAGCGCTCATCTTCCAGCTCTAAATGTCGTGAAAAATCATCAAATGACTTAATGTTTTCATTGTGCGTCATGTTGAGTCTCATTTGCTCTCAAGCAGAGAATGGATGCCAGCTTGGACTTTTTATTCATCACTCAAGTTATTTTCAACTGTTTTGAGTTCGCGAATCATGGGTGACATATGCTTAAGATGATGCTTCATATTCTTATTTGGGCGCATCTTATGAGAGTCAAACTTGAGAGCCAACGCGCGCAATCTCATAGTAGAGGTTTAACCAAAATTGAGTTTCAGGGCATTTCACATTTTGCGAGCAGTCCTATAGACCTCAAACATGCTGATCAAACATTGTGTATGCTGCTCAGCATAGCAAAGTGCGCACAATGATTTTTCTTGGCCTATTTTGCATAGGCGTCAACATTGTGTCAGTGTTGTGGACTGCTGCCCTCCCCTAGTGGCGCTTCCATGGACGGTGTCAGGGTTTCCAAAATCTCTTGCTTATCAAGGAGACATTGAATCTTGCGGTGCCAAATATCATAATTTTTATCGTCAGTTACTCTCCTTTTTCACGTCAGCAATGATATTCTTAAACGCCATCTAAGATGTGCAAATAAGCATAAAAGATATTATTATTAGCACACACAAATAATATTTATTTTGCAGCAAAAACATCCTAATTTAAAGCCAATAATTCATATACAATACAAAATTAAAAGATCGTCAAACTCAAAATCATCATTTATTTCCAATATTTATTATTAGGTTAATTTAGGGTTTGTTTACAAAATATGTATAGGAGCTTAAAACAAATCCATCTATACTTCAACTCAAATAAAGTACATTAACAATTATTTAGTGATGCATCCATCTTGCCAAAAATAATTATTTTATGGGCTATTCCAAAGCCCGAGACTTGCCCAGGGAGTAGTCCTATCAAATCCCATGGGGATTTATCACCGATGGTAACGCCGCTCGTGGGTGCTTCCGGCCATGGCAGTGCTACCATGGGTGCTGCAATCTGCAGCAGCAATGGTAGCCTCTGTGCGCGCAGCTAGTTAGCTGCAACAGTGCCACCAAGGGCGCTGGATGGTCGCGAAGCAGCAGCAGTAGCAGAGCCTCAAGGGGCGCTGCCAACTATGGCAGCAGTGCCCCCAAGGGGCTTTGCCAGCCTTGGCATAGCCAGCAGCGCCCAGCACTCCCCAAGGGTCGCTGCCGGCAGAGGTCGGGAGGAGGCTGGTGCTGCCAGCCGGCCGTGGAAAAGGCGGCAACGTCTCCCAGGGGCGCTGTCAGCCGACCGTGGCAGTTATTGCAGTGCCCCTAGGGGTGTTGCCAACTTTTGTAGCACTGATCGCTGAAGGAGATGAACTCCCTAAGTTTGGGTAGATAAACTCCCTAAAAGGAGAGATGAACTTCCTAAGTTTTTAAAAGGGAATAAAAATCTTTAAGATTGCCAATGTACAACATAGAGACGCAAAATCTCTCACTCGAGTCGATCAACCCAAAATCCAAAATTTCACAAGAATGCTCTGATTCCAATGAAGAATTTAGGATAAACAGAAATATGGAGGAGAGAGATTTGGAATACCTCAGCGAAAGCAATGGTAGTGGTAGGTTCAATCTCACTCCTTATGGTCGCCTCGATCCTCGACAGTAGGTGGACGTTTCAAGAACAATCACTCTTGAATCCACAGTTCAAGTACCCCAATGGAATCTTACTCTTTACTAGAAAAAAACGTCTTCCGTGGAAGAAAAAACTTCAACCTACATTCTAATCCTCATGGTTTATATAGTGGTTAGGAGATAAAGTTGTAATCCTCATTTCTAACTGACAAGATCTTCGGAGATGGAGTTGTAATGAGATAAAGCTGTAATGCTCATCTCCTACCAACAAAATCCTAAGATATAGAGTTGTAATTCTCATCTCTAACCAACAAGACTGTGATCCTCATCGCCAACCAACTAGATTTTAAGAGAGAGTTGTAATCTAATAACAACTATCAAGATCAAGATCAATCTTGATTTGAATTTCAAATTAAGATTATTTTATCTTATTCTGATGAAATTTTTTATATATTCTTATTAGGTATAACCACTATAAGCGCCCAATAAAGTCCGAACCGACCGAGCGGGTTTTTTATTCCTACAAAGAAATGGAGTATTTTGGCTTCTTATGAAGCTCATGGCCGAAGATAAAATTAAAGGATCCACTCAAAATTTACTCATGGATCTAGTTACTGCTACTAGCAAACAGGCTTTACAATCCTTCCTTTTCTTTTCTTTTTCCTTTTTGGTTTACAAATTCAATATTTATTGACAAAAATGATAATTAAGCAAGGTCACTCGACTGCTGTTCTTTGTATTCTCACTCGTCTCTATCTTTCTTTTTGTTGCAGCGACATCCAGCTTTTCACCACCCAAAAAATCAAAGAGAGAAACAACAAGAGAAGAAATGAGGGGGGTTGGTCTCTGTATTTTGCAAACACACGTGTCGGCAAGCCAAGCCTGTTGCATTATTGAGGTTGCTTGGTTTCAAATGTTGTTCACATGGGGCCCGAGTTTGGTCATCAGCCTGAGCAAAAGTGAGAGCCCAAACTTTTTCTTAATTTCTGTTAATTAACCAATCAGTGCCAATGCTCGTACCATCATATTACCAAATCTGTAACTAATATGCATGCCCATGTATGCCTAATTATCTTAAGATGCAATTTTTTTTTTTTTATGTATCGTAATTTTCTCAGTCTCAACCCTAAAAAATCCAGACAGCGAAAGTTAAGCTAATACCTCCAATCTGACGTGATTACCTTACTTTCAAATAACGAACCCCCAACTAAAAAGCTTGTGCTCTTACGCAATAGAGACTCAACTCAAGAGAGAAACGACTTGTTCCTACATTTCTTTAATCCTCACACATGCTCGTATATAATTCACTGCTCGCAGCTGAAAATCCTCATACCACAACATAAGCCATTAATTAGCACTTGAAGAACAATATTAGCTTCTTTCCTCTTCGTTTAGAGTCTTGTTCGTTTCTTTCTGCCATGGCTCGGTGTCTTCTGTTTCTGTCATGCATGCTCGTGGTTCTGGTTTCTTCGGTTCAGTCTGCAGTGGTGAAGCACACGTTCCATGTAATCGATCGATCAACTCTCAAAGTGCTCTCAATTCATTTTAGGGTTTCCTCACAAATCATTTTGCTTACATTTCCTTGATCATTTGGTACGTTGTTGTCTTACTACAAAACATTTGTTGACGTAAATGGTCAATATGCTCTAATTTTTGCTGCTACATGTGGTAGGTACTGATTGCGTACGTAGGTTGTATTAGTTTCATTGTTTCTTTATTTCCATGTTGGTTTATTTTTATTTTTTTTTTAATTTTTTGAGAGAAATTTCAGTGTTGGTTTCAGGTAGAGTTTTTGTTGAGACCTTGATAATACTGATTGTGATATGTTTTTAAATTATAGATATTCATTTTGTTGTAACAAATTTATAATGCTTTTGACTACCCAGCTACCCTGCTTTTTCTTGAATAAATGCTCCTCTACGTGATGCTTGCAGAAATTCAAGCTGGTCCTATGGAGGCTGATATTTTTGGTCGGAAAGTGTAAAAAGAAAAAGTTTTTTGTTTAAAAAAAATGCATTACTTTAACTTTCAGTTAGTGAAGTCATGCATATTTTCGTAAAAAGTGGAAGGGGTACGAAGTTGAATTGGCAAAGAAGATGACATGATGAAAATTTTAAAAAGGATAAAAGTGTATGGAAGGAAATATTAAACGGAATATTTCACTACAGCCACCTACTTTACTTCATAATTAAAAAAAAAAAAAACTTAGCGTCATAATTTGATTCGCTATAGTCTCATCCACGTCAGCAAAAATTGATTCCTCCCAACTACCACCTGTTTATATATTTTCATTTTATATTTTATCCTTCCACATTGCGTCTGATGTTGCTCACCCCTCAATCTTGACCCTAACACAGAGTAATTCGCGGATCGGCCTACCCGATTAGGTTGTTGTGGGGGTTGGAAGGGGGCGGGGAACCCCCTCCCAAGGTCTGGGGCAGAGCCCCTGAATTTTTTTTTTTTTTTGGATTGATTTCTTTTTTACAGATCTTGTTTTGTTCATGCTCGCGATAAGTTCAGTGAGACTGATTCAGAAATAGGGCATTTTGTGAGGACTTCGATCATGGTCCAGTCCTCACAAAATCTCAAAAATAAGGTATTTTCTGAGGACTGTGACAATGATCGCGCTCCTTGCGACCTCCTAAAACTCAAATATAGGACATTTTTGTGAATAATATGATATGATTGCAGACCTAGTAAAGAGGACTGTCATCATGATCGCAATTAGATAAAGACATAGAAACATGACATTTTTGTGAGTATTGCGATCATAATCGCAGTCCTTATAAATAATACATTTTATGAGGTTGCGAACATGATCGCAGTGCAATCATGATCGCAGTCCTTAGAAATAGGCCTGCGATCATTTTGTGAGGACTGCAGTAATAATAAAAATACTCCATACTGTGATCATTTTTTAGGACTACGATCATAGTCGCAGTCCTCAGAAATAAGGTATTTTCGAAGCGGTTCACTTTTTTTGAAGCAATTACTTAGAAGCATTTCGTCTTTCGTCGTTGATGAGCACTTCAGTGTTTGATACGTGAGTGCACATTCTTACTTTAAAAAAAGAGGTGGTTGAAGCGAACAAAATTATGAACCTGAGTTTTTTTTCCTAATTATGATTCGACATAGTGAGGTGTAGCGAAATGTCCCATATTAAAATATTGTTGCGAAGAATTTTTCACCTTTCTTTCTACTTTTTTTTACTTTAACTTTTTCCTTTAAGTGTCTTAAAATGGTAGTTTAAAGCTCTAAAGGAAGAAATATTTGTCTTTTCAAATTCCAAGTGGTTCTAATATATTTATCACTACTTTCAAAAGTTTTACCTGTCTATACGAAGCAGACAGAGAACGTGTGATGTGCTTGTTTACTTAATTTAAATTTTTTGAAATAGAATTGATAAAATGTTTATATGCGCAAAACAGCTGACAAGTGGCTGGATTACACGCGCAAAAGTCAAATAATCTAAAAGACATGCTTGATAATTATTTTAATTTAGATAATTTTGACGTTTTTAATTTTCTTTTAACCCCGAAAGCCACAAACTGTGAGCGCTTGCATCAACAACATGCATATCGAGCAAGCTACTTGCAATGCAGTCTCTTTCGCTTTAGACGAGAGTGGGTTGAACCCTTCAACTAACCCTAAACAACTCCACTCATGATTGAGAGCAGACGACAACAACAACTTTCGCATCAAGGAAATTAGAAGATATCATTCCAACATGGAAAAAAATTTCCACCTCTCTGAATGCAACATCTGATCATTATTTCCATTAAATTAAAATCGCGATAAAATGTTAAAAGTTGACATTTCCATTGTTTATTTTGACGTTAGGTGGGCAATCTGACTGTAAGTCGTCTATGCGAGAACCGTGTGATCACTGCCGTCAACGGCCGTCTGCCTGGCCCAAAGATTAGGGCTCACGAGGGAGACACCGTCGTCGTTCATGTCCTCAACGAGTCGCCATACAACATCACCATTCACTGGTACGCAAAATCGTATAGTTGTCGCGTAGCATCAATCACATATGTGGATCTAAACTGATTGGTTTTTCTATGTTGATGGTGCTCCAGGCACGGGATATTTCAGCGGCTGACGGCGTGGGCGGACGGCCCGAGCTACGTAACTCAGTGCCCGATCGTCTCTGGGAGAAGCTACACGTACAAGTTCAACATCACTGGGCAACAAGGCACGCTGTGGTGGCACGCTCACGTTGAGTCTCTGAGAGCACTGTGTATGGTGCTCTTGTTATCAAACCGAGAGCGGGCTCGAGAGGCTACCCCTTCGCCAAACCCCACAAGGAAGTCCCCATTCTTCTCGGTACTTTCTTATCGATCTCGTCAATTACTGACAGTTATCCTATAAGTATAGCGCTATAACTGTTGGATCAACGAGCAGGTGAGTGGTGGAATGCCAATGTGTTGGACGTCGACAGAGAGGCCTTCGAGGCTGGAGTCCCGCCGAATATCTCCGACGCGTTCACCATCAACGGGAGGCCAGGCGACCTCTACCCGTGCTCTAGCAAGCGTACGTAATGATCAGTTAGGATCAATTGTTATTCTTTAAATCCCTGTTGTAAATACATGTCGCACGCGTGCTCGTGCAGACACTTACAAGCTGCGAGTGGTTCACGGAAAGACTTATTTGCTCCGGATCATCAACGCTGCCCTCGACTCCCAGCTCTTCTTCAAGGTGGCCGGTCACACACTCAAAGTCGTCGCCGCAGACGCCTGCTACACCACGCCGTACGTCACCGACATGGTGGTCATCGCGCCGGGCCAGACAGTCGATGTCCTCATGGTCGCCGATGCGCCGCCAGGCCGATACTACATGGCCGCCCGCGCTTACGTCAGCGCCAGCGGCGTCCCTCCCCCTTTCGACAACACCACGACCACCGCCATAGTCCAGTATTACGAATCTGCCAGGGCTTCAGACCACGATGCCGCCGCCCCTCCTCCCGTGATGCCCGTCTTGCCGGCATTCAACGACACAAGAACCGCGACGAGGTTCTACGCCAGCCTGACATCCCTCGTCAGGCCCGGCCAGAGACCGGTCCCCCTTCGTGTCAACGAGCGCATGTTCGTCACCATCGGCGTCAACCTCGCGCCCTGCGGCGCCGACCAACCAAAATGCAAGAACTTCGCCGTCGCGGCCAGCATGAACAATGTGTCGTTCGTGCTCCCGACGAAGATGTCGCTTCTTGAAGCACACTTCAGGGGAGTGAAAGGGGTGTACACCGCCGATTTCCCTGACCGGCCGCCGCTGATGTTCGACTACACCGACCCCAGCGTCAACACGAACCCAGCGCTCACGCCGCTGCTGTTCACGAAGAAGGGAACGAAGGTGAAGAGGGTGAAGTACAACGCGACGGTGGAGATGATACTGCAGAACACGGCGATTCTTGGGGTAGAGAGCCATCCGATGCATCTCCATGGATACAACTTTTTCGTGTTGGGGCAGGGAGCTGGGAATTACAATCCTGCCACTGCCTGGAAGAGCTACAACCTTGTGAATCCGCAGGAGAGGAACACGATTGCGGTGCCCCCCGGTGGATGGGCTGTTATCAGATTCATCGCCAATAATCCTGGTATTTTGTTAATTTAACTGAACATTTAACATTATAATTTTACTACAAATCTTATAAGCTAAATTTATCAATACTACCACAAATTATGAAAGTAGTTTTTTTTTTTTTTTTAGAATTTGATATTTTACGTGGTTTTGAGGAATACCTGATAATTTATAGTAATATGAAAATTTTAGCCAGAATTGAGGACAATTGACTTTGGAGTTAGTAGTAGTTTAATTTTGTGATTAGCTGTAGTCACCGACAGCACTCTTACCACCAAATTTGATGATTCCAAAAGAGAGAGTAATGCTCTAGCTAACATTTTTGCACCTTCCCTCTCTCTTGTGATGGGAACAGGAGTATGGATCATGCACTGCCACCTTGATGTCCACCTCAGCTTGGGCTTTGCCATGGCTTTCGCGGTGGAGAATGGTCCTGATCCGTCGTCAACCCTCCCTCCGCCGCCGCCGGACTTCGCCACTTGTTAGAACGAGGAGAAGAAAAAGAGGAATTAATCATAAGCAATACTTATACACAATATAACACGGCTAGTCAATTCTTGAGGATGCCCAATTCTTGTTTACCTAAAATATGATTAGTTTGCCGAGGGTTTGTATCAATTAGAGAGTGGTAGGTTACTCCAACATCGCATCATTGTAAGCGCCGTGCAAATTTTTTCTTGATTACTAATGTGTGATTGTTTCATTAACGCAGAAGTCCATTTGTTTTTTCTTTTAAAGCTGAAAACGGGATCCAAAGTGGTCCACTTCAAGATATTATATATATAATAAAAGAGATATACAAAACGAGAACAAGTGAAACCTCAAAACCTGACAAGGCCTCCAGAGATGAGCATAGAACAACTGCATGAGTATCGATATCTCAGACCTTCATAACTGCATTTGGAATACATCCACTCCTCCATCCTTCCCACATTCATCGAAGGGACACCGGCCATGAGGGAAGATCAACCCATGCTTAGCAGAGCCGATACCCTAGCGGCGAAGGGACAAGAAAGAAAAAGTTGAGAAGATGTCTCCGCATGCCCACCACAAAGAACACACATCGAAGAGGGTCCGATATGCCCAGGTAATCTATCCAAAACAGCAAGCCACATTGTGATCTTGATTTTAAGTGGGACAGAAGCTTTGCAGGATGATCAGGTTGGAATGTCGATTGAAATAGTTGATACTGCGATTAAATCATAAAGAAGTCTGAACAGGACGACCAAAATATATGAATGAGACAACGACGGAACTTGATCAAATATGGATTTGGGGGCAAGGGGCCAAAAATAGATCACAGAAGCAGATAAACACAGATTAGCTCAAGGGACATGGTCGGTCCGGGTTCGGTTCATATGTGTGAGCTACACATGATTGGTCATCTTATTGTAGCCTTCTTATTGTATGTGTGTGTGGCTCACACACATGAACCGAACCGGTCTACGGCACGAGCTAGCTAGAAATAATAGTCCAAATCCAAGAGAGGAGCTGTCAGAAAGTCAAAATGTTGCGGCAGTTTGAGGGACGCGGTCCACTACCGTAGTCCGAGATAGGATGTGAAATTCCAATCAAGAAGGGACGATTCTGCTATGCATGCAAGCTGGGCTGATTTTCGAAACATTTTGTTAGGCAAATGCAGTTTATGCAGAATGGTTAAGAAAATATGATGCAGTTTTGAAAACAGTTATCACTTGGTATTTTGAAGAGTAATCACGAGGGATGGGTGAGTTACTCTGGAAAATGCCTTGATATATGATTTTTTTTTAGAAAAGACCAAAACAATTGACCACGGATTTTTTTTTTTTTTTTTTCTCACTTGGGATCTTGCGCGTTGGCCAGAGTCACTAGAACCCACTGTCCCATGATTTGGACTAGAATAGGACTGGAAGAGTCCTAATTTGGCATTTAGACCAAGGACTTGGCACCCAGACCTCTAAATTTGACTTTGTGTCAGATTTGACCTCTAGGGCTATTTTCTACCCTTGACGAGGGCCTGCATTAGCTCTAGCAATTCTCTGCATCGGCAAAAAGTTCTGAATTCTTGGTCTCCTACGTGCTTGCGAAGTTCTCAACTGGTGCGCGGAAGGAAATGGTGACTCTTGTGGGATTTGAATCGTTGAAGCTAGAGGGACGCATCAAAGAGGAAGATGAGAGGACCTACATCTTTGGAGGGGAGGACCATATTACTCGACGTGTTAGTGTTTGGAGTGCCTCATATTCATTAGAGAAAAATTTCAGGATTTTGACAGTTTCTTAATACTGTCTCCTATTTTGGCTTGAATACGGGTTCCTATTTATCTAAGGAGGTGCTGATTTGAGTTCATGTTGAAATAGGAGCATCCCAGGTGCCTATATAAACTCCTTAGAGGTGACCTTTTGAAGGTATGTTAAGAATTCAAGAGAAATTTTAGAATTCCACCATTGAGAGTTGTGAGATAGATCTCATTGTAACTCTTGTATTTTCTTAAATATATACTTTCCCCTTCTCCCCGTGGACGTAGGCATATTGCCAAACCACGTTAAATCTTGTGTTCCCTTATTGTGTGGTTATTGCTTTCTAGTGGTAGATCTTCTATACTTCCGCTGTCGAATCTTCGACTCGGTGTTCCTCTGTTGTTTGATCAGTGATAGATCATCAATAATTGGTATCAGAGCGATGGCTAGCAAGACAACCACGACAACCAAATTCGAGAGGATAAATTTGACGAGATGTCCAACTTTCTGTTGTGAAAAATGCGAATAACATTGTTGCTCATGAAGGAGGGCACACACAAGGCCCTACTTGGTATTAAGAAAAAGTCATCGAAGATGAAGGATGATAAGTGGAATGACATCGACTTACATGCAAAGGCGACGATCATACGTGCCTATCAGATGAGGTCCTCTACAACGTGATGAACGAGGAGACAACTGCTGGTCTTTGGTGTAGGCTAGAGAGCCTATACATGACGAAGAGTTTGCCGAACCAGCTTTTTATGAAGAAGCAGTTATACATCTTTCGGATGAAGGAAGGTACGCCTATTTACAACATCTCGATGCTTTAATAGAATTTTAAGCGACTTGTTACCTCTAAAGGTTAAGTTAGCAGAAGAAGATAAAGCTCTATTATTGCTCTCTTCTCTTCCATCAAGTTATGACCACTTGGCGACCGCCATCATGTATGGTAAGGAGACCTTAGAGTTAGAAAATGTCAGACAGATACTCCAAAATAACGAGCTGATGAAGAAAACAGATTCTATAGAGGAGACCTCGGCATTGTTTGTCAAGGATCAGAGGGGAAGATTAAAGAGTAAGGGACCCACAAAGATCCAGAGGCTTCTTATAGATTCTCTTATACTACTTTACAAGAAACAATGGCACATCAAGAAAACTTGTATGAAATAAAGGAGATGCTGAATAGGAAAGGCAGCAGAGATTCTGATGGAGTTAGTACCAGTGGAAAGTCAGATCAAGACGGGGTTACCGAAGAAGCAGATAAGGTTCATGACAGCTGAGTCAGGAAAAGGTAAATACTCAGATGCTTGGTTACTTGACTCGGGTTGCACAAATCACATGTGCTCAAAAAAAGAGTGGCTCAGTAATTACAAGCTTATGATGGAGGCTCTGTCCTTATGGGAAACGACACTGTGTGTAAGACTGTTGGCATCGACAACATCCGTAGGAGAATGTTTGATGGACAAGTTCGAACCCTCATGAATGTTTGACACGTTCCAAATTTAAAGAAGAATCTTCTCTCATTGGGAGCTTTAGAAGCTTGTGGGTATAAGTTTTCTGGTGCAGATGGAGCAATCAAAGTTACTAAAAGCTCCATAGCAATCAAAGGAGAATGAACAGCAAACTTGTGTAAGTTGACAGGAAGCATTATTATTTGTGAGGCTTTAGTAGCAACAGAGAAGGAGGATACTATAAGACTTTAGCACATGTGTCTTGGATACATAAGCGAGCGAGGTCTTTAAGTCCTACACAAAAGGAGTACTCTACCAGGTATCAAATATTTCAAACTTGATTCTTAAAAATTTTGCATTATGGGTAGGTAATGTAGAGTAGCTTTTTCTACATCTCAGTATAAGACAAAGGACTTGCTAGATCTCATACACACAGATGTGTGGGGGCCTTCACCAGTAGCATCCATTGGATGTGCTAGGTACTATGTTACTTTTATAGATAATTTTTCAAGAAAAGTTTGGGTATACTTCTTGAATCAGAAATTGAAAGTATTTCAGAAGTTCAGGGAGTGAAAAACTTTGATGGAAAATCAGACGGGCGAAAGGTGAAAGTCTTGAGTTCCGATAATTGAGGCGAATACACCTTCAAAGAATTCAAAGACTACTTAGCAAGTAAGGGCATCAAACACTAGCTAAGTATTCCAAGGCGACCAAAACAAAACAGAGTAACAGAGCACATGAATCGGACACTTACTGAGCGTGCCTACAGTATCAGATTACATGCTGACATGTCAGAAGGATTTTGGACAGAGGCGGTGAATTATGCGAGTTATCTGATAAACATGTCACTATCAACAGCTATTGATCTTCAGATCCCAGAGGAGATATGGCGAGGAGTGTCTGTGGACTATTCAACCTTATGAATTTTTGGTTGCCCGGCATATAGTTTGATTGATAGTCTAAAAAGGAACAAATTGGAGTCCAAGTCTAAGAAGTGTATCTTCATCGGGTGCATTAAAAGAGTCAAGGGTTTCAGACTTTGGGATCCTAAGAAAAAGAGCGCCTTTACCAACAGAAATGTGGTCTTTGACGAAGATTTAATGTTGCGAGAAAAGTTAGAGACAGAGGATAAAGCGAAAGGTGGAGCTTCAGACAGTTCAGTAATAGACACTCAGAAAAAGAGAATCGAGTTCTCAGATAGCCCTAAAAGGCCTGAAGGGTCAGAAGAGGAGTCCTCAGACTCAGATGGAGACAAACAGGAGGGTACTCAAGCGCAACCTAGACCATTGAGGCGATCAGTCAGAGTTGCGGTGCCACCAATAAGGTATGGCTGGGATGAAGATCATGTCTTTTTTGCATTAGTAACAAAAATAGAACCTGACAGTTATAGGGAAGCGATCGACGCAGATGACCACAGTAAGTAGATTACAACCATGGAGCAAGAGATGGAGTCTTTGAATAGAAACTAAACATGGATGTTAGTCGATCTTCCAAAGGACTCCAAGATAATGGGTTGCAGATGGGTCTTTCGCAAGAAGGACAATAAGCAATACAAGGCAAGGTTAGTTGCCAAAGGATATGCTTAGAAGGAAGGTATTGACTACAATGAGATTTTCTCTCCTGTAGTCAAGCATACATCTATTCGGATGTTATTGAAGATAGTTGTTCAGTTTGATTTAGAGTTGGAGCAGATGGACGTCAAAACAGTGTTTCTGCATGGTGAGCTGGAGGAAAAGATATATATGAAACAACTTGAAATTTATATTAAGGAAGGTAAAGAAAATAAAGTGTGTCTTATAAAGAAGTCCCCCTATGAACTTAAGCAGTCTCCAAGGCAGTGGTACAAACAGTTCAACTCTTTCATGATCAAGGCCAAATACAACCGATGTGAGTATGATAGTTGTGCTTATTTCACGCAGAGTAATGATTTGATATATTTGCTGTTATATATGGATGATATGCTGATTGCTATAAGAAATAAGACACATATTCAGAAGCTTAAAGTTCAGCTCAAGAAGGAATTTGACATGAAGGATTTAGTAGAAACCAAGAAGATCTTAGGTATGAAGATCACTCGAGATAGAGGCTGAGGCAGACTTTGGCTATCCTAAGAGAACTATGTTCTCAAGTTGTTAGAGAGATTCAACATGGCAGACGTAACACTAGTCACCACTTCTTTGGCAGCTCACTTCAAATTATTCTCCAAGTAGTGTCTACAATCACCAGTAGAGGAGGAAGAGATGTCTCGAATATTATATGTTAGTGCGGTGGGATCACTCATGTATGCTATGATCTGCATTAGGCCTGACTTACCCTATGCAGTTAGTACAGTAAGTCGGTTCATGTCAAATCCAAGAAAGCAACATTGAGAAGCAGTGAAGTTGGTGCTACGATATCTGCGAGGGACTGCGAGACTAGGCTTGGTGTTTCAGAGATTGAAAACGGGGAAGCCTAGGTTACTGCAAGGCTATGTTGACGTAGATTAAGTAAGAGATCTTGATCAGCGAAGATCTACGATGGGCTATGTGTCCACAGTTGCTGAGTGCGTCATTAGTTGAAAGGTAGTGTTGTAAGATACAATTGTTCTTTCAACGACAGAAGCGGAATACATGACTGCAGTTGAGGCATTAAAGGAAACTCTGCGGTTGAGAGGATTGGTTGAGACGTTTAGTATCATAGAGGATTCAGTTCGGGTTCATTACGACAGCCAAAGTGTTATTCATCTCGCTAAAGATCACAGATATCACAAGCGGACGAAGCACATTGATGTGAGATTTCACAAGATACGTCAGGGGTCGTGAATGATAAGGTGATCGATTTGGTAAAGATCAACATGAAGAAAAATCCAACGGATATGATGACGAAGACCATCCCGATGGAGAAGTTCAGAGCATTTCTGAACTTCATCAAGGTTCTCCAAAGGTAAAGTAGCAAACGGGCTCTTGAGAGGGAGTTATGTGAAGTCGCAAAAAGGGGAGAAAGGAAGGCGAATGAAGCAGAGGCCAATTTCTACGGAGGAACTCAATGAACATGAGTCAAGGTGAAGATTGTTAGTATTTGGAGTGCCTTATATTCATCGGAGAAGAATTCAGATTTTTAGCAGTTTTTTATTACGGATACGTTTCCTATTTTGGTTTGGATACGGGTATCCTATTTTTCTAAGGAGGTGCTGATTTCAGTTCCTATTAGATTAGGATCATCCCAGGTGCCTATATAAACCCCTCAGGGGTGGCCTTTTGAAGGTGTGTCAAGAATTCAAGAGAATTCCGCCATTGAGAGTTGTGAGAGAGATCTCATTGTAACTCTTGATTTTCTTCAATAAATATTTTCCCGTCCTCCCCGTGGACGTAGGCACGTTACCGAACCACGTTAAATCTTATGTTTCTTGGTTGTGTGGTGATTACTTGCTAGTGGTAAATCTTCTACGCTTCCGCATCCGCTGCCGAGTCTTTGACTTAGTGTTCCTCTGTTGTTTAATCGGTGATAGATCATCAACACGACGATACTTGGCTTTGGGAGATGCATGTGCTTTACTTTCCGTTCTCTGCTTGTGTTTTTCTGTCTTTTCTTTTCATGGTGGCAATTGTTTATTCAATGTGTGCATGCTTGCAGGAACTACCAAGATTGGATGATGGCTTCGTTTCTCCGTCTGAACTTGAAGGTTTTCCCGCTGATTTGCATCATGGTCATCGGGATTTTTTAAGGAAGCTGGGCTTGGACTTTTTCTCACGTTGACATGGTGAATTTCTTGGTTAGAATTTGAATGGCGTGCTTGTGGAACGGTGGAATTCACATGCTCATACTTTCTTTCTAAGAGGTGGTGATGTGTAGCATTGTTGAGGTGAAGAAACTTGCAATTACATCATCCAGTGGCCAAGAGCTACAGTAATCTTGTAAAAAGAAGAATAATTTTTTTGAAATTTCTTTGAATAAATATAATTTTTCAAAAGTTGTTAAAGAATATAGTGAAGTAGTGTTTACAGAGAGGAGAAGATAAGAGTAGATGAAAAGAAATTCAGCCCAAAAAATCGTGTTCAAATCTTCTCATAATAAAACACTGCACTCTTTCGGTCGACCGCTTCGATCGGATTGGTTAAACAAACCCAGTTCAAGTCAAAATATCAACCCAACGGACGATTGGCAGTCGATCTGTAGTTGTACAGTGAAAATATCAACGGACACATGTAATTGTACTGTTGGTGACTTGTATTGTGCACTCAAAAAAATTATTCAAAAGTATTTTAAAAAGTTCCCTCTAATTTTTAAACTCTGCAGAAAACAAATCAACCATGGCGTATGATCGAGAGTAAGACAAAAACTAGCTTATGCAGCGGGCGATCGACCCTGGCGGTCGATCTAAGACCCAATAGAAAGTTTGGGGTAAAGATTGGCATTAGCAGATGATCGAACATCGTCCCTGATGGTTGATCAAGCTTGTAGTCGATAGCACTGAAGATGATCTGAATCGTCCCCAGAGATCGATTCGAGTCGTAGCCGAGAGCACTGTGCTGTGGCGGACTATTTGGATCAACCCTGGTAGTCAATCGCTTTGGTGTTGCTCAGATTCACATTTTGCAATGTCAATTTGATCGACCTTTGAGTTCTCGCGGTCGATTCAAAATCCCCACTTTCTCAAAAATTGATTTAAATGTTTTTGAAAAATATGAGAAAATTTATATAAATTCCAATAGGCATAAAATCAAAGAAAATAGGCCCAAATGATATTTTAAATTCAATTTTAAAAGTTTTTAGGCGATTTAACAAATTTCAAGAGAAATCACACTTAGAAGATTTTAAATCAAAATGAATATGCACAAGTAAGAAAATGCAATCTAGTTCCAAATTAAGTTATTGTCTTAGTTCTTCTTACTTTACATAGTAACCTTAAGTAGATTTAATAATTTTCGGCTCAATTCTCTAGCTTAAATAGATTTTATGATTTTTTTGCTATTCACTCTACCTCTAATTTTAATAATCTTGATAAATTGAGTAACTTGAGTCAGGAATATATCACCACCTCCTTAATTGATATTGCAATTTGAACTCTGATCCATCTAGTCCTCATTTAATTGTTTTTGCCGAAATCAAAATTAAAATACTAGAAAAAAGAGTTGTTAGTGTATAAGTTGATTAATGAGTTGTCATCGTCAAACTAAAGCACAATAAAGCTAATAGAATTGTTAGTGCATAAATAGCTTAACAAGTAGTCATTATCAAACTAAGAGTACAATAGCATCAACAAGGCCCTGATGAAGCATGCGGGGTGAACCTCTCCAAGGCTCCCCTTACCTATTTAACCAAAAGGCCAAGGAACATTTCTTCTTGGATACCGTGTTGAAGCGGCTTGGGATCCCGACCGAGGCGTCAAAAATGAGTCAGGAGAAGCGAACGGTTCGCGGGCTTGTCATCGGGAGATGCTCGATCATTTTGCGTGACAGTTAGTTCTTGTTCATCCTCTAGCCTAAGCCGAATTTTTGTACCAAAAGACCCAGAGGTTGGTTGCATGTAGATGGGCGTCGAGCATTATGCAAGCTATAACATCCACCGTTGTGCTCGACAATTAGGAGTATTCCTTGAAATTCCCACCCTTCCTTGAGGCTTGACACATGCTAGAGTTTGTTAGTTCTAGGATCAATCTGACAACTAATCAATATCACTGATCTAATTGGCCAGGTCAGTGAATACCAGGTGAGAAATTTTTCGTTCAATAGAACGTTCCTTAATTACAAAATCACCTTTTAATTACCTTCCTTGGTTAAACACCAATTAGACTGGCATAAATTAGTCTCAATATACTGAATATCAGTATAACCCCTGTATAAAGAAAATTAATTCACTTATACAGTACTTAGAGTGAGATACGCTTATAGCGAATCTCCTTAAGACAATTATGTCCCCTGTTACGGTGCTAACGGGTTACTGGACGCTAGTCTCCCAAGATACAACACTCCTTCACGGTATTTGGATAGCACTATCAAATCACCATACAATCGAACTGCAGTTAACCAGTACCTTCAGAGGATTATTAAAGCAGCAGGACCAAGACAAATTTCAGGGAGAATATTTGTCTTTACTTTAGAGGAACACCCACTGTAGAGAAAGGAGGAAGATAGAAAATATTCTTCTTTGAATGTCACAGATTCAGACAATAATTCTATTAAAAAATCTGTTGAATTTTTTGAGCCTTCTTTCAGAACAAATCTTCAGAATCTGTTAGAAGTCACTCGGAATCCGAGTTGAAAATCTTCACTTCGGAATCTGTTGGAAATCACTGCAGAAGAAACCGTGTTTCGTTATTAGACAAATTTCAGGGAGAATATTTGTCTTTACTTTGGAGGAACACCCACTGTAGAGAAAGGAGGAAGATAGAAAAATATTCTTCTTTAGAAGTCACAGATTCAGACAACAATTCTGTTAAAGAATCTGTTGAATTTTCTGAGCCTTTCAGAACAAATCTTAAGAATATGTGGAAGTCATTTCAGAATCCGAGTTGAAAATCTTTACTTCAGAATCTATTGGAAGTCACTGCAGAAGAAACTGCGTTTCTTTATTTCTGTTGCTCTGTTTTGCTGTGTGTTGAAATGAGAGAAAAGGAGCGTTATTTATAACACTCCGGGAGGGGCAAATCCGTCCGAATGGTTGTAACGGTTCGCTCTGAACCATTGCAACGGCTCGGTTCAGACAAAAAAAGCCAACCGTTGCAACGGTTCACGGCTCGTTTTAGACAGAAATTGCCCAACCGTTGTAACGGTTCGCGGCGGTTTCCTGACAGCCGTTGCGGTGTTTTGGATCCGGATGGCGGAGCAGGTGCGATCCGTTGTAACCCATACCCGTGAGACCCAGTTCAAAAAGAACCGGACCGGGTAGGGAACCCGAGACCGACCCGGCCCGGCTCCGCCTCCAGCACCAGCTCCGGCAGCAGGCAGCCACAACTTGCGGCGCGCGCGCGCGCGCGGGCATGGTTCCCCCTTAATCACGTGCAAAAACTCCAAGTACCCAAAGGGCACACCTTTTGTTCCCATTTTCTCTATTTAAATACTTCAAACTTTCGTTCCATGGCCAATGTGAGACTAAATGCTTTTAGCTACTTTTAGTCTCCTTTTGGCTTTTAAATTAGACAAACTTTAGACTTGAATATCTCATTCATTCGAAGTCAGAATTGAACATATGAATATACCACATTCATCCCCAATGGAAGGCCAACACACTTCAACCATTATCCAATTGATTCTATCAACGGATCTTGCCGTAATTCAACTCAAAGATTCTTATTTAATTCTTCATATTTGCCAACAATCCCCCACAAAGAATGGAGATTTAAGGAATTGACACACAAAGAGACTGACTCTACAATGAAAGTTACTTTAAAAAAGAAACTGCATCAGGATAGGTGAACTAGGTCTTGAACCTTCCATAGTAAAAGCTTTATCGGACTTACTGGCTAATCAATGAACTAAGTTTGAACTGTTAGCCGTTAGTGTGAGCCAAGTCAACAAGCTTCACACAGTAACTTTTCAAATCAACTTTGATTCTCGGTTGTGTCCATTTTGGCCCTGGACATTCTTAGTTTCAGAGAGTATCTTTAAGGAATAATATGTTGGCCCAGAGGCCTTCCACTCTAGTTTTGATGATGATTAACTCATGTAGTTATGTTTGCTAATAATCTTGTGATGTTTAGTTTCAGATCATTAATCAAGATATTAGTTGGTGATTAGCTTTAACAAAGGAGTTTGGAAGCTTTCACATGGTGATTCCAGAGCCCGAGCATCAAGATCATACATTGCACTCGTTGGAGTCAAGCTCGGTGGATCACGTTTTGGATCGAGTCAACTTGAAGACGGAGTTCATCAAGAAGACTTAGGTATCCTAGTTTAGTTTGTTTTAGATCCATGTGTAAAGATTAGATAGTGTGATATGCTCAAGTTCGCAATACACACACGTTTTATGTTTGGATATTGGTTTTCGGTTTTTGGTTTAACCGATATTGGTTTTCATGAATAGTTAGATCAAAACAAGTTTACATGGTTTTATGTATATTAGATGTGTTCTATATGCATGCATGCTTAACTTTCTAGACAAACTTATTTTGACTTACCTATTCATGTGTTTTATGTTTTGGTATTTTTAACAAAACATATGTTTTTGGATTTAAAGACAAAAACTATGATATGTATATGTTTCATGTATATTGGACTTATGTCCATATGCAACATGCCTAAAAGTGTTTAAGTATCATGTTTTTGTATTTGAATGTGTTTTAGGAAAAATCAAATTTCCTATTGAAAAATCAAAGTTTGGTAAAATACAGTTTTTGGATTTTGATAAAATTTATAAGACACAAAAATATTCGAAAATGTTTGATATTTGTGTTGAAATTTTTATCACATGTTTGTATATCAATGAAAAATGATAAAACTATTTTTGTGGAATTTTAGAAAATTTATGGGATTTATTATAATAATTTTTAACAAGTTTTTCTGACTCAGAACAGTGCCTGACAGGCTCTGTCGGTCGACCGCACGGTCGACCGAACCAGGAGCCGGTCAACCAACGTGCACAGCCTGTGCACGTCTGGCCTGGCACTTGGGCCGGTCGACCGGGCGGTCTACCGGACCAGAGAGCTCTGCTCTCTGTTTTTCTTCGGTCGACCGACCGGTCGACTGCAGGTCTCCAACGGTCATAATTATGACCGTTGGCGGTCGACCGGGCGGTCGACCGCCAGCCATCTCAGGCTGAGAATTCAGCCAACGGGTAGTTTTGTATTGGGGCTATAAATACCCCATTGCTTTGAGTTTTTGGTTAAGAGTTTAAGAGCTAAAATTTCTCTCTTTTCTTGGTGTTTAAACAAGTTTTAAAAAGTGTTTAAAGCTTCAAAATATCTATCTTTATATTGTTTTAGGGTTTTGAAAAAAATCAAAGAAAATAGAAATTTGGGAGATTTGTATTGTTCTTCATTTCTATCTTTTACAAAGAGTTTTCTCAAGTATTTTTCTTTGACTTTTTGTTTTCCAAACTCTAGTGTTTCCACACTTGAGCTATTTTCTATCCTATTCTATTAGGATCATTATTTGTGGGAAAAAGAGATTGTTTGTGGTTGAGATATACCATTTGTTGTAAAAACCCTTTGTTGGTTGCTCCCTCTTTGGTAGAGGTTGAGATTGTGGTTTACTCCCTCTTGGTGAGGTGGAGTTGGTGTTGGTTTGTATCCCTCTTCGGTAGAGGTGATTTGTGGTTGTTTGGCTAAGGGCTTATCCCTCTTTGTGAGGTGGATTGAGTTTGTATTACCTCGATGGCATTGTATTGGTTGAGAGAGGAGTTCGGTACTCCTAGTGGATTAGAAATCCTTCTCGGTGAAGCGGGGACGTAGAGCTAAGGGCTCGAACCTCGGAACATATCTTTGTGATTGCATTTGATCCATTGTCTCTTAACCCTTTCTCTTTATTTGTGTTGTGCATCATTCATATCATTCATATCTTATATTCTTGTGTTGTGCCTTGTATCTATTCATATTGCTCATTCATATTATATGCTTGGCTTGTGTGTGTGTGCCTCATATGTGCTTAACCACGAGAGCTTCATATAGCGCCTCAACTCTTATTCAGAGGAATCAAGAGGAGTTAGTCCAGAGCCCTTCACGAAAAATTCGGCTACACTCGTTGGTTGCACTAAGTGTTGTTGCAAATTAGTTTTGTAATTCCGCATTTAGTTTTTAGATTAGCCTTATCACCTATTCACCCCTCTCTAGGTGATTTCAATTGGTATCAGAGCCTCCGCTCCTGATACTTGGTTTAACAACCTAGGAGTGAGATCTTGGTTATCTAATCTATCATTTGTATTTGCACATATATCTTATTTGCACACACTTATGGATTGCTTGTCACCTCCCATGTTTGATGTCTCTAACATTGACATGTGGAAATATAGGATGTCCATCTACCTAAAAACCCTAGGCTTGCATGTTTTCCTTGCCACTATCAAGAAATACTATCTTGGTAACCGTAATCATATAGGGGCCAATGCACAAGCCCTTGAGGCTATTAGAAGCACACTTTCAAAAGATTATCTTATACTTGTTTCTAACTTTGATTCCGCCTTTGCAGTATGGAACAAGTTGACCACCTCCACCTCCAAGCTTCAATTGTAAATCCAACAAGAGGAAGAATCTAGTGAAGAATCCGAATCTCAATACTACATGGTCCAAGGGAATGACTCCCTTGAGGTACAATCGGAATCTCAATTAGATGCTAATGATGCTAGTTCTTCATGTGATGATTATGTTGATCCAAATGCTTTGAATGAAGAACTATCTATAGTTTGTGAAAAATTAATAGAAAAATATAATATTTTGAAAAAGAAGACTTTTGCATTAAATAAAGAAAATGAAAATTTGTCTTCTAAGCTTGATTTGGTTCTGCAAGAGAAAGAGGAGATTTCTAATGAAAGGGACTCATTGAAATCTAAGCTTGATCTTGTCATAAAAGAAAATTATTTTTTGAAAAATAAAAATGATTGTGAAACAATTTTGAAGAAAAATGAAAACTTGTCTTCAAAAGTTGATTTTGTTTTAAAAGAAAATGATTCTTTAAAAATGAAAATTGCTTCTATTTCTAAGGAATTGGAAATTATTTTAAAGAATAATGTTTCCTTGAAAAATAATGTTGATTCACATGTTTGCCATGCTAGGATAGCTTCACCTAGTTCATCTATAGCATGTTCCACTTCTTCTTTAATTAAAAATGATATATCCATGCTAAAAAAGAATATGGATTGTTTGGGCTCCACTTTGAGCCAATGTGTTTTGAGTCATGCACGTTTGGAATCTTTGTTTCGAAAGAAACAAGTTCTATCTATGCATGCACACCATACCCGGCATACACATGCTTCTCACGGTCACCACCATTACACCATGTATGCTCATGTGTACACATGTACACATTGTGGACGTAAGGGCCACCTTGCTAAATTTTGTTTTGATCGTATAAATGATTATAATTTGGCAAATAAATTTGTTTGGGTTAGAAAAGGTACTAACCCCCATGGACCCAAAAGAGTATGGGTACCAAAGACCACCCCTATTGTATTTGATGTAGATGTGGTCTCTCACATGACGTGAGAGTAATGGTGCCTTGAGGTGGATGCGTTCCGAGCTACATGTTGACTATTTGGATGCATCACTTTCAAGAGATGTTTGGTTGGAGGACCACCTTGGTTTGGAAAACTAGAGAGGTGCCTTCATCTGTTTTGGTATCGATCTCTAACTCCCGTTTATTTTTACATGCTTTCATTTCATTTGTTTATAGCATGTTTTGATTATTATGAAAATGTCATGATTATTAGATCATTGACATGCATGTATAGCATTATGAGACACCCATGTTTCATATGGACCATTATTTTGTGTTCTCGTATATGTTTAGCTATCATGTTTATCATACCTCTAATAACATGTGGATTTACATAATAATCGTGTTTATGTTTATCATGTTGATTTATATCTCGTTTTATACTTCATGATTTGATTACTTGTTTAAATGTTAGTTTTCATTAAAACTAGGATATATACTTGTACATATAGTGGGCCACAAATAGATCAGTATATATTTGTGCTTGAACGTTCATTTGTACCCATTAATGTGTTAGTATAGTCTAGTTTTGATGATTCATGCATTTGACTTGTTTTCCTATTTTTGTTTTCATGTTCATGTGATTTTTGTTTAACTTTATGTATATATCCATCTTGTCTAAACTATTGATTATATATATACATCCTTTTGAGCCACATGCCTTCATGCATATACATTTGTGGACTCGTTATGTGTTTGGATATGTATGTATACTTTAGTTTGTATAAGACATACATATGCTTTGAAGATTAAATAAGTTTTGATGACTTTCATGTTTTTAAGGAATATTGAGCTTGATTGCATATTTTCATGATACCATGTTTCACATAATACTTGTGCACTCACTTTATTGGTTTCTCATGATTTTGTTTTCATGAGTATGATATGGGCTTTATAGACTTTGAGTGTTTAGTGACCATGTGATTTACATATATTTCATGAAATATGATTTTATTTTATTCCTTACTTGAAGGATTTCATACTAGTTTAGAAGTTTTTCCATTTAACTAGTTCAGATTCTTCGTTATGGTAGAGTTTTCAACATACTTTATATTTTCAAACCTATTTTTGAAAGCTCCTACCTTCATAGGGTGGTTGGATGGGCGACCATGCCTTGTATATTTTATATTGAAAATCGTTTTAAACTTGAGCATGATTGGGTGGTAGGAGATATGAGATATACACTTGATATTATTGTTGTTTTCAATTGGTATCATTGGACTCTTTCAATTGGTATCAATATTGACATTTCTTGTATACTCATATATATTTTTTACGTATGTATGCTTTCACTTTAAATAGTATCATTTCGATTGGTATATAATTTTCATACATATATATGTTTATACTAAAGCTTGAATTTTTAATGAATATCATATTTCAATTGATTAGTTTTTTTTTTCAATGGGTATGCTAATACAAGCTTTTGCATAATTTCAATTGGTATTTCATAAAGGGGGAGAAACTCATATTTTATCTTTCAATTGGTATTTTGTTTACCCTAGATTTTCACTCCCTTACTTTATGATAGAAATGAATTAAAAAATTGTAGAATATTATAATTTCAATTGGTAACATATGCTTAAAAAGAATAATACTCTTTATTGATATCAAGATGTTTATTTGAATGTTTTTAATTGGTATCAAGATGCTTTTGCTTCTTAAAATTGGTATCAATGTTTTTATATTTCCTTTCAATTGGTATCAAGATGCACTACTTTGATATATTTTTTTTGGTATCTTAATTGATTGTCACCCCTTATTTACATCATTTTTGTTTTTAGACAAAAAGGGGAGAACATTAGATTTATTGTTTTTAACCTCTTTATTGATATTTGACAAAAAGGGGGAGAAGTATTTGGTATATATGCATGTTTTCAGGATTTATATGCATATTTTCAGGATTTATGTTTATGCATATATGTTTTGTTTTGCAAATAGGAGAAAAAGAATTTATGAGTTTTATGTTTGATTGACATGTTTATCTCCTTATATTTGCATACATGTTTATTTTTATATGTGCTTCATTGCCATATCTTATTGCTTATTTCTTATGCATGAGTTAGGGAGAGCTTCTTTGAAGCTTAACTTTAATCCATGCATATATAACTCCATGAGTTTTATCATCATCAAAAGGGGGAGATTGTTGGCCCAGAGGCCTTCCACTCTAGTTTTGATGATGATTAACTCATGTAGTTATGTTTACTAATAATCTAGTGATGTTTAGTTTCAGATCATTAATCAAGATATTAGTTGGTGATTAGCTTCAACAAAGGAGTTTGGAAGCTTTCACATGGTGATTCCAGAGCCCGAGCATCAAGATCATACATTGCACTCGTTGGAGTCAAGCTCGGTGGATCACGTTTTGGATCGAGTCAACTTGAAGACGGAGTTCATCAAGAAGACTTAGGTATCCTAGTTTAGTTTTGTTTTAGATCCATGTGTAAAGATTAGATAGTGTGATATGCTCAAGTTCGCAATACACACACGTTTTATGTTTGGATATTGGTTTTCGGTTTTTGGTTTAACCGATATTGGTTTTCATGAATAGTTAGATCAAAACAAGTTTACATGGTTTTATGTATATTAGATGTGTTCTATATACATGCATGCTTAACTTCCTAGACAAACTTATTTTGACTTACCTATTCATGTGTTTTATGTTTTGGTATTTTTAACAAAACATATGTTTTTGGATTTAAAGACAAAAAATTATGATATGTATATGTTTCATGTATATTGGACTTATGTCCATATGCAACATGTCTAAAAGTGTTTAAGTATCATGTTTTTATATTTGAATGTGTTTTAGGAAAAATCAGATTTCCTATTGAAAAATTAAAGTTTGGTAAAATACAGTTTTTGGATTTTGATAAAATTTATAAGACACAATAGTCGAAAATGTTTGATATTTGTGTTGAAATTTTTATCACATGTTTGTATATCAATGAAAAATGATAAAACTATTTTTGTGAAATTTTAGAAGATTTATGGGATTTATTATAATAATTTTAACAAGTTTTTCTGACCCAGAACAGTGCCTGACAGGCTCTGTCGGTCGACCGCCACGGTCGACCGAACCAGGAGCCGGTCAACCAACGTGCACAGCCTGTGCACGTCTGGCCTGGCACTTGAGCCGGTCGACCGGGCGGTCGACCGGACCAGAGAGCTCTGCTCTCTGTTTTTCTTCTTCGGTCGACCGACCGGTCGACCGCAGGTCTCCAACGGTCATAATTATGACCGTTGGCGGTCGACCGCCAGCCGTCTCAGGTTGAGAATTCAGCTTAACGGCTAGTTTTATATTGGGGCTATAAATACCCCATTGCTTTGAGTTTTTGGTTAAGATTTTAAGAGCTAAAATTTCTCTCTTTTCTTGGTGTTTAAAACAAGTTTTCAAAAGATCTATCTTTATATTGTTTTAGGGTTTTGAAAAAATCAAAAAAAATAGAAATTTGGGAGATTTGTATTGTTCTTCATTTCTATCTTTTACAAAGAGTTTTCCCAAGTATTTTTCTTTGAGTTTTTGTTCTCCAAACTCTAGTTTTTCCACACTTGAGCTATCTTCTATCCTATTCTATTAGGATCATTATTTGTGGGAAAAAGAGATTGTTTGTAGTTGAGATATACCAATTGTTGTAAAAACCCTTTGTTGGTTGCTCCCTCTTTGGTTGAGGTTGAGATTGTGGTTTACTCCCTCTTGGTGAGGTGGAGTTTATGTTGGTTTGTATCCCTCTTCGATAGAGGTGATTTGTGGTTGTTTGACTACGGGCATATCCCTCTTTGTGAGGTGGATTGAGTTTGTATTGCCTCGGTGGCATTGTATTGGTTGAGAGAGGAGTTCGGTACTCCTAGTGGATTAGAAATCCTTCTCGGTGAAAGCGGGGACGTAGAGCTAGCTAGGGGCTCGAACCTTAGAACATATCTTTGTGTTTGCATTTGATCCATTGTCTCTTAACCCTTTCTCTTTATCTGTGTTGTGCATCATTCATATCATTCATATCTTATATGCTTATGTTGTGCCTTGCATCTATTCATATTGCTCATTCATATTATATGCTTGGCTTGTATGTGCGCGCCTCACTTGTGCTTAACCACGAGAGCTTCATATAGCGCCTCAACTCTTATTCAGAGGAATTAAGAGGAGTTAGTCCAGAGCCCTTCACGGGGAATTCGGCTACACTCTTTGGTTTCACTAAGTGTTGTTGCAAATTAGTTTTGCAATTCCGCATTTAGTTTTTAGATTAGCCTTATCACCTATGCACCCCCCCCTCTAGGTGATTTCATAACATCCTCCATAGAAATTCTCAAAGAGCTGACCCAACTCAATACTCACATAGGTGATCATCCTATTAAGAGTAGTCTATTCTACTCCACTTGTTTAATAACAAGATATAAGCATTATTAAAAGCGTTAAGCTTATCCTTAATCCACTTGCAGAAAGCACTTGTGTGCACCTTAGGAATGGTTAGAGTTAAGCTCCTAAGTGCTTACTTGCTGAGTCAATCATAACTAGTTTTTCCTCTTGAACATAGTTCGTGGGATCTCCAGTCGCTAAGTGAGATTTTCATTAAGTTGACTCGGTAAAGTTAGGCTTTTAGACCCATTCCCTTCGATGCACAGTTTATACGCTCTCCACTTAAACCTTTAGTAAGCGGTTAAATTATCTTTTGACGAGACAAAGTCAATAGAGATAATTTCATTTGAGAGCAACTGTTTAACGTTATTGTTTGGTATGGAGAATGGTTCGTGTAAAGTTTCATTGAATCAACTGAAAGATTACAACGGACTAATGCTCCGACTACAAGGGAGGGAAGATGTTGAGTCTTGAATCTCCCCTTTGTTTAGTGCTGGGTTTTTCAACTGGCGGTGAAAAGTGAATCTTATTTTCCGTTGACCGGGTGAACGTCAAGAACTTCTGGGGATCTTCTTTGGATGGCGGACGGAGTAACACAGCTCTGTCGACCAAGAGATTGTAGGTAAAGATTAACTTGTACGCAGCAAGTTATCTGAAGGTTGGACTCTCTTTCCTCCTCTGCGGAAGTTCTAGAGTCAAGCTCTTTTCTCTCAGAGTTCTTCTCTCCAAAAAAAATCCGACCCCTTCTTCATAGCAACGGGGCTATTTATAGAGGTTTCAGGGGCGTACGTGCCTCCTAAAAACACTCATAATGGGGGTTAACTTTCCCGTTATGTGGGCCATGATTGACCCTATAACCAGGATGGTTACAACTGAGACGCGGGTGTCGACGCACGCGCCTTGGTGCTGCTGAGACGCGGTTTCGACCCACGCGCCTTGGTGCTGCTGAGACGCGGGTTTCGACCCTCGCACCTTGGTGCTGCTGAGACGCGGATTTCGACCCTCGCGCCTTGGTGCTGCAGTGACGCGGGTTTCGACCCTCGCGCCTTGGTGCGACAGTGTTGGCTGAGACTAGCCCTGCGTCTGGAGTTTAGGACTCTGCCTTTGATGACTTGTCTTTAATGATTTTTAGACAGCCTACAGAACCCCTTCTAAAGTTTTCGATATTCCGCAGTTAGCTGGGACGGATTTTGAAATACTTTGGACTCTAGCTGAATCCACTTTTATGATTGTACTGACAAAGCTTTAGGCTTGATCTTGTTTGGAGTATGACCTTCGTGAGTGTACTATGGAACTCTTTGAAGCCGCTAAAACTGATCGCGTGGAATGTCTAGATACACAGTCTAAACCTCCCCGATGCTTTAAGTTTGTCGTTGGTGTACTTTAAACCAGAGGTGGGCAGTCATCTGCTTGTGCCAGTGTGCTTTTGAACTGAATTGCAGAAGCAAGGACTACACGCCAGTTCTCTGGACGCAGGGGTGATACTGCTTTAGGGATGACAACGCGACTGTTACTCCATGAGGCAGACGCAACTTTGGCCGGGTTGAAAGGGTGCGTCCATCGAAGGGACACATCTTTAGAGATGAAGACGCGACTCTTGGGTGCGAATCGTGCCATGAGTACACTGCCACGTGTCCCATAGAATTGAGGGGACATCTACTTTTTGGCATGCAAACTTCACGCTGCATTTAATACATTGTCCACGCGTCAGGCGGTAATTAGGCGTCGAGCCAAGCGCCGCGTATCTTTGCGAATCACCGTGCCTATAAAAGGCAATAGTCTTTCAAGAGTCATCATTAGACTCTCCTTCGTCTTCGTGTGCATCTGTTAGGGTTTTGAGAAAGGAACTTCCTTTATTCTCTTTACTTCATCTAACACCAGATCTTTGATTCGCAATGGCACCAAAGGCCAAGCAAACTGCTTCATCTTCATGGGCGGTCGTCGCTGAGACTCAAAGGGGCGGTTCCTCCATGCAGGAAGCCTCTATTTCATGTATAAAGCCATCGGACTTGATTTCTACCATTAAAAGGATTTATAGAGTTCTTTGAACTCTTGGACTCCTCTTTTAAAATTGACCCGCCAACGCGGGCTCGAGCCCATGTTTGATCTTCAGACGCGGCCCTTTAGTCGATAAAGAAGGCGCAGGTTTGATGACCCTTGCTGCTTTTATCTGCTCGAATCTGCGTCTGCTTGTTGAACACGGGGCCCCAGTAAACCTTGCGTTTCGGATTCAACACCTAGAATGTTTCTAAGTATGAAAGATTCGGACGCAAATTTTTTATGACTCTTGCGTCTGAGTCCAAGTACTTAGAGATTTTTCATAAGTCTTAGATTTTCAAAACGCGGGCTCCATGCTAACCTCGCGATCTTCGGGTCTGGACGCAGCTTTTGATGATTTCTGCGTCTGAGTTTACTTCTGCGTTTGAGTTGTGGACACTTAATCATTTCCCTTCAGATTTCTGATCAAATGTCGTTTTTTTTTTTACAGTGCGATATTCCACCGATCCTCTCTCCAAAAAGTGTCACTTCGGGCACGTAGGTGGTGCTGACCGCAACTTAACCTTCGTGTTGCAAAGGACTGCTCCTGTGACCGTCGAGAAGCCGAGGGAGCGAAGGAAGAGGCTATCCAAGGTTGACATGGCGACATTCCGGGAACTTATGACTGACGCCGAATTTAAGATGGACTCTCGCATTCCATTGAAGAAAACCGTCTTCTTCTTTGGGGACAATATTGGCGAGGGTGGTTACGTCTTGCATGATGGCGATTACAAGTGGCTCCGCCAGATAGGGGGTAGGAAATTCTTTCTTCCAAATATGGAGAGAATGTATCCCCTATCCTACCTTCAGCACATGTCTGTCCCTCGGGCAATGGAATAGGATCTTGCCCGATCTGTTCCTAGTCTCTCTTGGCATACTGGGCGCCAGGAAGGTGCACTCGGGTGGACACGGGAGGGAGATCTTTGGTTTGTTTCCTGAATTATTCAGGTCCGAGTACCCAGTAGGGGAACCCCTCAGCTCAGCACTACCTTTATTAATCAATTCATGAAGGTAGGGGTGATTTTCCCCCTGACTTCCGCCCGCTCGGGTGGGTTCATTCCACTGACAAGTACTGGTGGGGCAAGATGGTGAGTTTTGTCCTCACCGAACTCGGAGGTCTATTGGACCAGGTAGGACTGTACCAAGCGGTCAGGGCTGTGCAATATGGCATCCCACAGAATTCTCAAAATTTCTTTGGGATCCTCGAGCACTACAACCCTTTGACGAGGACGTTCTTCACTCCAGTTGGAGAAATGGGGCTCGCCCTGTATGAATTATATGAAGTCTCGGGCTGGTAATGGGAGATGCTCCTTATGAGGAATACGTCCTCACCTCTAGGAGCTTCATCTCTTGAAGAAAGAATGCCCTCGTGTATATGAGACCTACTGGGAAGTGCTATGTCATTTCCACATCTGCGGCCAAATAACCTCCTGGAGGGGAGTTAAGCAGCTGTCTTGGGTGAGCTACTTGTTTAATGGTATCACTGAGAAAGACCACTCAGTGACCAGTTTGGCTCCCAGCTCTGACGAAGAAATCGCCGAGAGGATCGACGCCTCTGTGAGTTCTTATACCACAGAGTCGAATGAAGATACTTTCAAACCTGACACGATTTTCGAAAGTTTCCATCACCAGGCCCAGATTCCCATTTCTAACTGGGCACTACTGGCGGGTTTCCTCATGCTGTGGTTGAAGCGCTGTGTAGTGCCGACACTGCCGCATGAGGTGATTGTTGCCGACGTGGTGTATCCGGCGGTGCTGCTGGCCTATGGTAGGTCCATAGCTCTCCTTCCGGCCATGGTGGCAGGTATCCAAAGCGAGTTGCGAGCCCTGACTCAGAGCCTGTGCAGGGTGGAGGCCATCATCGACTTCCAAGGTAAACCGGAGGTCGATTCAAAGGGAAGGCCGAGAGTGAAGACCCCTAACCCTCGAATCGAGCTTCCCTACACGTACTTAATGGCTTGGTACGTGATGCACTGCCCCTCACTAATGACGCCAGTGTCCCGATGCGAGGGGTTTGTCCCTTTTGTGCAGCGACTGGAGAGTTCGAGCTTGTCCAACAACTATATATTCTACATCCGGAAGTGTATTCTGAACGCTTCAAATTATCATCTAACCGTTGCTTCCCTGAGATTACAGATGCTGCTTATGGGGATAAATTCGCGACATTGTGGGTCCGGACGACTTCACGAGGCTACCATCGGGAGTTTTCTGGTGGCTTATCAACATCCGACCCGGGTATCTGCTTTTTCGACAAGGGAACTCGTGCACGATCGAGCCTTATGTGCCAAATCGTTTCGCCCGACAGTTCGGCTATGACTAATTATATGTCGGCAACCCTAACGCTCAGCTTGCCTTCAGTGGAAATCTGTTTGAAGGAGCTCGGGCTTGGTATTACAGCGTGGCTGGGGGGACACAGGCTCTTTTTCGCTTATCTCATAAGACGCCTAACTGCTACGCAAGCTTTAGCTTCTGCACCTGGTACTTTCAGGCTAGCAAGATGCCTGGCTACTCAATGGAGCGTTCATGCATTAAGAGCATTAATGCGTCCTATGAGGAGAAAGTGGCGTCCAACAAGCGCTCACGAGGCCTCGATGAATATCAGGCGGCTCAGAGGGAGGCCAGAGGGGAGACACAGGGAAGCCGAGAGCAGCCACACCTAGGGAGCAGTCTGCCAGAAGGCGTCGACAGGCGGTGCAAAAACGTCCTCATGGCGTTACTCTCTAAGCTGAGCCTTCCTCTACTTCCACAGCTGAGCCTGCCCCGAAGAAGGCCAGGAAAGACTTGGCGGCTGAAGAGGCCGTCCCTTCCGGTGTTGAAGAGCAGAGGGAAGAAGAGGAGGAGGAAGACGACGCCCCTTGTTCGTCCTCGTGGATTGCGCAGCAGGGGCCCCGTAATTTTAGAAGAAGGGGAGCTTGCTGATGAACCCATCGCAACTGATGAGGCCGAGCAGCTCGAGGTTGCCCTGATGGGCAGGGATGATGTTGAGATTCCAGGGGTCTCAACTAAACCAGGGTCTTCTTCGGCTCATGAAAGGAGAGATGAGGCACAACAGCCCGGGTCTCCTGGTATATTAATCTCCAGCTCGCGAGTAGCTGACCCTAGTCCTACTACTGGGGTATTTGGTGGCAAGGCCTCAATTGCCGAGGCTTCTCACGTTGAACTATCGTCTTCATCGTCCGGAGAGGACGAATATGATTCAGGCGATGAAGTCGATTTTGGCGATGAACCCGTCTTTCCAAATCCAAGCAAATTCTCACATATCTCGGAGGAAGAAATACACAAGTGCGACCCTGTGACGGTTTCGCCAGAAGCACCAATTGCTGCTGTTGAAGGTACTCTTATTGTCTTGTTGACCCGGTTTCCCTTTTTAACTAGGGAAAAGGTTCTGACATTTTCCTTTATGCTGCAGGGCTGGCCACGGACAGCGAGGCTGCGACTTCTTCCCATATCGAGGAGATGATACAAGAGCTGGCCCAGCAGGAGGGTGTTGAGGCTCCTGCTATTGAGATGCCTTAAGAGAGGGCAATTATTGAGGTCGGGGAGACCTCAACCTTGCAAGAGTTGCCAAGGATCTGCCGTCTTTGGACCCTAGGCTTGGTAAGAAAATATTGACGCTTTGAATATTTTCCTTTTATTGTCATGACTGACGTTTTGGTGATTTGCAGAGAGTGCTGAGGAAGCTCAGGCAGAGGACTTGGCAGTCAGCGTCGACCCAGCAGGTAGTACAATTCAACCCTTGACCAAGGGTTCTGAAGAAGTCAGGTTCGCTGCTACTTCAGTCGCCGTGGAGGCTGCTATAACGGCAACCGCCCCGGAAGTGCCGGCGACCATCTCAGCTTCTGTCGCACCTATTGTTGACCCTACTCCTGCATGGGATGAGTTGATTCCCATCCCTCGTCCGGTGATAGAAAGGGGATCTGGGAGCGCATCAGCAGAATTCTCCCCAGGCAGTGATATCATGGAAGAACTGGCACGTCAAGTGGTGCAGCAGTTCTTTGCTTTCATGCGATCATGTATTGACCTTATCCTGTCTGGGGGTAGTTCTTTCGAATTCACCCGAGTGCTTCTCAAAAATCTGATCGAGAACATCAGTCATACTGGAGGTCCTTCACAGGCTAAGGCGTGTCAGCTGCTGGTGGAGCAGTGGGGAGTGATCTGAAAGAGCTTAAGTCTTTGGAAGACGCTGGCTCAGTTCAAGAGGCCCGGGCAGCCTTGGATAGGCTTCTTGCTGCTCAAGAACGAGAGCGAAAGGAGATGGAGGAAAGGATAGCTGAAGAGACCCACCATCTCCAACATTTCCAGGCGGACTATCAAAGGCTGATTGGCGATTCAAGGGAATCTGAACTCGTCATGCAGAGCGCAGAGCAAGTTATTATCAGTGCTCGGGCTACCATAGCCAAGGCGGAGGCCTTGATTGCAATCAACGAGCATAAGCTTGCTACTGCCAGGAAGAAGCTGGAAGAGCTGGAAGCTGCCAAGATGCAAGTTGAAGAAAACCTCTCTGCTCATTCCTCCAAGTTGGAATCCCTACGAGTGCAGTTGGCTGCGAGGAGATTTTTGTCCGATGAGGAGCTGCGGGTCCAGGCTCTCATCGAGGCTGAGAAAGCACGTCAGCAGGAGATACATCGCCTCCGAGAACAAATCCGTTTTTTGGCTAATCAAGATTATTAGCCTCCCCTCTTTTTTTTAAGGGATAGAACACTCAATTCATCAAGAGTGTTTGGATCACATTTATCATTTTTGGCTCAAATAATAAAAGTCTCTTGAAATTTTGCTCCATCTTCATTGTTCTCCACTGTAGATGAATCCAATTTCTTAGCTGCACTCTTTGGTTGTGATCTTTGACTGACTCTGAATAAACTCAAGCTGAATTGAGTTTGCCAAACGCGGTTCTGATTTTGTGGTGGAGACGCAGTCCGGGAAACGCGACTCTGACCTGTCCAGTTGACGCGAAGGACGCAGCTTTGGGTGTGGCTCCCAGGACGCAGCTTTGGGTGCGGCTCTTAACTCTGGTGCAATCTCAAATTATATTGAGTTTATGATAGGAACACCATTATCATCTCGCCATATCGACGCAGCTCCAAGATACTTGTGAATGCCATAGGCCTTCCCGTTGAGGACACAAGTCTCAGAACGTGGCTTTTCACTTTTATGTGATTTCCAAGCGCGACCCCCGGAATGGGTCCCTTTTGCTGTGAAGGGATGCAGCTTTGAATCACTTTGAGAGACGCGGTTGCAGTTCTCTTGACTGGAATGAAAAGGAACGCCATTCTTGAATTCGCAAAGGGACGCCAGTTCCTGGACGCGGCTCTCGGGCCTGCGTTTGGTGCAACTTCCCAAGCATTACATGCGGCTTGTCATAAAGATTTCGTGGGATCTTTAAATGTCAAGTCGACGTTGACAATTGGGGACTCGCATCATCCGATGTTTCCCGAAGCGACGGTCCACGCGTCAGCCCTTCATTGGGTTCAGGCATTAAATGCCTTTAAATGCCAAATCGGCGCTGGCGATTGGAGACTCGCGTCTTTGATGTTTTCCGAAGCGATAGTCCACTCGTCAGCCTGTTATTGGGCTTTGGTATTTGTGCGAGAATTAAAGCCGACAGTTCTGATTAGCGAGCCATTAATCACAGGCTTTGTGGTTTGTCTATAAATAGGGCTCAGCTTCTCCTTTTAGCAGTCCATTACTTAGACTGCTTTCCTTTGAGGGCGAATGCTCTGAGCGATTCTGCCTTTCCTCTTCACGGACTTATATCTGGAACTTGCCTCCATGGATGATGATGACCCAGAGCTATCTTGCTTCTGTTTAATCTCTTCAGAAGATTATCACTGTCAAGTGATTTCAACAGTGATTTCAAGATCAAGAAGCGTCTCCTTGAGCATCTTTTATATCTGCGCCTTGGTGTAGAAGGTTCAACCCTTAATGGGGGTTGCTGCGGGTATGACTTCCTAGTCTGCCATTAAATTTTCAGCCCTGAATTTTGTAACCCCTGTTCGTCGAACAGGGCGACGGCAGTTTTCGCATCTAATTCCTTTTGCGCCTCATACCTTAGACGCGGATGCAAAATTAGACTGCGTTTGACTTCTGTGTATATCACAGCTTTGATCGCGTCTGTTTCTGCCACCGCAGAAGTTAGGTTCACTGCGCGGGTCATTCCTGCGTCTGCAGTTTTCCGCTATAGCTGCATCTGTCACTTAGTTTTTCTGGTTGAAATATACTAAGTTTCAGATCTTCTAACTTTTGTTTGCTTCTTGCAGGTAGGTTTGATCATCCTTTTTCATATTCGCTGGGCCCTTGGGAGAATATGTCAGCCAGCGAACTTGGTCGATGGTCGACCACAGGAGAAGAAGTCATGGCTCCCGTCTTCGGGAGACGGGGATCGGACCCTCACCAAGATCTCTTTGGATTCAATGCACCAGTCATGCTTCTTGGCATGGCATGGTCAGAGTGAGGATGGCGGTCGATATTGTGGTGGGTATGGTCTTGAATTCTCCATTCACCTACCCCAGAAGTGACATCGATGAAAACTTCATGCTCATTGGATGACTTTCTGGTGGTGGAGATGTTCATCAACGAAGGATCATACCCCGCCGCTTTGGATGGTCAGGTGGAATCAGAAGATTCTGCTGCTTTTCGACCTCAAGAAACACCATTGTTCTCGGTCAACTAGGGGTTTCTTCGATGTTTACATCATGCATCGTGGTGCAACCAGTTTTCGATCGTCACCATAGTGTTCAATCCTACTTTGGCGCCCTTCCAAACATCTTGTACTTGGAGTTGTGAGCAGCTTCAAGGAGTGAGTGCAACCTTTGAGAGAGAAAGGGACTCCCTTGTACTCCTTTATCTGTAACACTCAATCTTGTTGTATCAGAGAGCGTTTTGTATCACTTTCATATGTTGGATATAAATAAAAGCGACACATTTCTTTTTGTCTTCTTCTGTTGTCTTGAACTCCCTTTTTGTATTGAAAGTCAGACGAATAGAAGTAAAGAACCTTTGACCTGTCAAAATTATGATGATAATCTTAACGAGTCAAATTTTGTAGAGAGAGATCCTATTTCAGGAACTCAGCAATGTTGTCAGAGGTGTGATATTAACTTGACAAGGGATAGGATAATTTTTGTGGACCTGCCACTCTATAAAAGAAAGCGACAGGTGGAACTTGTACCCCCAGGGAAGATGAACCTTTATCAGAGGTTTAGGCTTAACTTGATTAAGATAGCTGGGGAATTGATGAAAACACTGTTAATGGTGTAGTGTTAACCTAACAATGTTTTTAGGTAGACTTGTTGTTCTGTTGGGGAGAATAACAAGTGAGACTAGATTCGCGGGGGATCAAGGAAGGTCTTTACCGTTAGAGGTGTGATATTAACTTAACGGGTTGGACGTAGTCTTGTCAAAAGTGTGATGTTAACTTGACAAGGATGTGAGTCAGAGGTGTGATATTAACTTAACTCAGAAGCATTTCAGCTTACATTTGGGAAAACTGAAAGTGTCACTGTCATAGGTGTGATGTTTAACTTGGCAGTGAGGGTAATGCTAGAGGTGTAGTTTTAAACTTGGTATTAGTCATCTCGACTTTAACAAGGAAGTCTGAGGGAAAGTCATGGCCTTAAGTGTATTGTTGAACTTAGCAATGACTTGGGCGCTAGAGGTGTAGTATTAAACTTAGCATCATTCATTTCAACTTCGATCTGGAATTCTGAGAGAATATGACTGTCAGAGGTTTAATGTTGAACTTGGCAGTAACTTGATTACTGTTAGAGGTGTAATGTTAACTTAACAGTATATTGTCAGAGGTGTGGTATTAACTTGACAGTAGTGGGCTTGCGATATGAGCAATTTGAGGGCCTGCCATTCTATTGATGAGAATTGACAAGTGAAGTTTGGAGTGCCAGAGGTATAGTATTAACTTGGCAAATTTGGACTTTTGCTGCTCTATGCAGAGTTGACAAGTAAAGTTTGTACTCGACAAGGAGTATTGAAGATTTTTATTACCAGAGATATAGTGTTAACGTAGCAATGATTGTATTTTGTAGTCCTACCATTCTGTGGATGAGAATTGGTAAGGGATTTTTGGAGGGAAGAGTAGAACTACATCCACTTAGGATTTTTAGCAAACCCTCAGCTGTCAATGGGTTTGATATGCCTTTACCAACTACCGTTTGAGTCGGGCTAGCCATGCTATTCCCCTCAGCATGACGAGTTGTCGAGGACTTATGTTGGGCTTAAAAGCCAACATTTTCCTCTATCCTTAGCCGTCGGAGGCGTCGGATGTTAATGAAGAAGCTCTTCTTGTCTTGATTAGAGGTGTACTTTTAACTTGATCGGAGGAGGAGTACTATTAAAGATAGTACTTCTTCAAGAATCTACCATTGATCGGCATCATGAGTGTATCGCCATTTGAGATTATGAGGCGATATGATCCATTTGAGTAGACTGACTCTACTACAAATGGCATCATGAGTGTATCGCCATTTGAGATTATAAGGCGATATGATCCATTTGAGTAGACTGACTCTACTACAAATGGTCCTTCCCATTTGGGCTGAAATTTTCCTTTTGTCTTATGTGTCATCACCATAGGTCGTCTGACAGCTAAGACAAGATCACCTTTGTTGAAAGTCCACACCTTGACTTTCTTGTTGAAGGCTCTGAAAATCCGAGCTTGGTAAAGCTCGATTGTTGTTGGGCCTGCAGACGTTTGTCATCTAAGGCTTCCAATTCTTGGAGTCACTGTCGATGCTTCTCCTCATTTGTCATCTCTGCTGTCAGGGCGACGCGTAGAGATGGAATTTGGATTTTCAGTGGAAGCACGGCTTCACACCCGTATACCAAAGAGAATGGCGTAGCTTTAGTTGGGGCTCGAACAGTTGTGCGATAAGCCCATAAGCATTCACCTAGCCTGTCGTCCCAGTCACGTTGACTTTTCGAGACGAATTTCTTGAGAAGTTTGCCGATGGTCTTGTTGAAAGCTTCTGCGAGACCATTAGCGGCGGGGTAGTATGCCGTTGAGGATACGCTCTGGATTCTAAATTTCGCACAGAATCTCTGAAAAGCCTGGCTGATGAATTGGGGACCATTGTCATGGACGATTCGTCGAGGTACACCAAAACGGTAAATGACATGATGTTTGACGAATTTGATCACGTCGGATGACTTCATCTCTTTCAAAGGAATGGCCTCAACCCATTTGGAGAAATAATCAGTTATGGCCAAGATAAACCGATGTCCCTTTAACGATGGTGGGCTGATAGGGCCAACTACATCCATCCCCCACATTTCAAATGGCCAAGTAGAGGTCGTAGAGTGAAGGTAGCCTGGTGCTTGATGGATGAAATCGTCATGTACTTGGCAGGCGTGACATCTTTTGGTATAAGCGATGGCGTCAGCGATCATCTTAGGCCAATAATATCCCAACCTTTGGAGTCGGTGTGCAAGTTTTGGGCCAGGTTGATGGGCTCCACGTATACCGTCATGGGCTTCTTTCAATATTTCCTGTGCCTCTTTTGGTGAAAGGCAGCGGAGCAAGATCCTGTCATGCGATCAACAATACAACGTTCGCATAACCGTATTATAGTAGAATTTGGGGCTTTCCTTCGAATGGCAGCCGCTTCTTTGGGGTCCTCAGGCAAGATGCCATACAGGACATAATCAATATAGGGGAATCGCCAGTCTCTAGGCTCTGGACCGGCTGACGACTTGAGAACTTCCTTGCCTTGACAATCTCCTGTTGACTCCTGATAGTCCTCAAGAGCAAGTCTCGGGCAATACAGGTCATGGCTGTAAACAAATATTTTCTCTACTGCTCCAGCTGGAAGAGCTAAAGAAGCAGCGAGAGATGCCAGTGCATCCGCATGTGCATTTTGCTTGCGTGGCACATGGTCGATGTAAAAGTTGGTGAACCTCTTGGCCATGTAGACAGTTGCGTTGTAATAGGGTACTAGGTCTTCATGTCTAACTTCGTACTCCCCACGAACCTGGCTGACGATGAGCTTGGAGTCACCATATGCCTCGAGATTTTTAACGCCAACCTCATCGGCGAGTTGCATCCCAATCAAGAGGGCATTGTACTCCGCTACATTGTTGGAGCAAGGCTCGGTTAGCGAGACGGCTCGAGGGATCACATAGTTCTGTGAGGAGACGAGTACTACTCCTACTCCTGCCACTATGTGTCCTTTTGGGTTTGTTCTCGATGCACCATCAAAGAAGAGTTGCCACACTTGCCTTTCAAAGGATGTCTGGGTCAGGCAGGCTTCATCGACTTCATCTGGGAGATCGTCGTAGAGTTTGGTTGCCCTCGGATCTGGATGCTCAGCCAGAAAATCCGCCACTGCTTGTCCTTTAACAGCCTTTTGAGGTAAAAAGTGCATTTCATATTGGGATAGCAACATAGCCCATTTTGCCAACCGGCCATTCAATGATGAAAGCTTTGTCATGAGTAACCTCAAGGGGTTGACTTTTGATATGACGTTTATCGTCTGGCCTACCAAATAGTGTCGCATTTTCTGAATAGCAAACACCAATGCCAAACATTCCTTCTCGATCGGGTTGTACCAATGTTCGGCTCCGATCATTGCTCTACTCAAATAGTAGATTGCTTGCTCTCGTCCCTGATCATCATTTTGAGCTAGTAGAGCTCCTAAAGAATGATCCATCGCTCGGACGTATATCAGGAAGGTTTTCCAGACACCGGAGCTATAAGGACTGGCGGTTGCGTGAGGTACTGTTTAATTTCCTCGAATGCTTACTGGCAAGCGCTGTCCCAAATGAACGAAACGCCTTTCATCATTAATTTGGAAAAGGGTTGGCATCTTCTGGATAGATTTGAGATAAACCTTCGGATATACGACAATCGTCCTTGCAATCCCCTAAGCTCCTTGAGGTTTCTCGGAGGTCGCATCTCTTGGATAGCGCGAATCTTTTCTGGGCCAAATGAATTCCTGTGGAGGTTACGACGAACCCGAGGAATTTGCCACTAGCCACCCCCAGGAAAGACTTGGTGGGGTTCATCTTCAATTGATGGGCCCGCATGATGTCGAAGACAACCTTTAGATCAGTTAGATGATCACCCTTAGCGCGGCTTTTTACTGCGATGTCGTCAACATAGCATTCCACCGTTTTGCACATGTGTTTGTGGAAAATAGCATTCATGGCCCTTTGATATGTTTTCCCTGCATTCTTCAGTCCGAAGGGCATGACGGTGTAGCAGTATACCCCCAGTGGTGTCCTGAAAGAGGTATGTTTTTCGTCATCAGGATACATTTTGATTTGATTATATCCTGAGAATCCATCCATGAACGACATTCGCTCGAACCCACACGTATTGTCAATCATGACATCTGTGATTGGCAGTGGGAATTCATCCTTGGGACAAGCCTCGTTTAGATCATGAAAATCAATGCAGATTCGGATCTTTCCGTTCTTTTTAGCAACGGGGACGATGTTGGCCACCCAATCAGGATGTTGTTCTTCCCTAATGAAGCCAGAATTTATAAGCTTTCTGACTTCTGATTGAATTGCCTCCATTATTTCTGGACGGAACCGTCGTTGTTGTTGCTTGACGGGCTTTACGTTCGGGTTAATGTTGAGGCGGTGCATAGCCACTTGAGGATCAAGTCCAGGCATATCCTCATAATTCCAGGCGAAGACATCTATATATTCTTGTACAAGAGATATTAGATGCTTTTTCTCAGAAGGTGATAGGCCGTCACTTATGAAGATGGGCTTGGGATTAGCCTCATCTCCTAGATTGATCTGAACAACCTTATCTTCTGTGGGTGGCTCACACTGTTCGAAGCAGGTATCCCAAAGATTGTTTAAGTGTTTGATCTAAGGATCTGCATCAGATTGGATCATTTCTTCATCTCCGTTTTTCAGGTGGTTTGTTGAAACCATGTTCGCTGAAAGTTCTCTGAAGATGTTGCCGACACTAGCATCTAATTCCCACAATGACGTGCCCGATGAGTAATCATGGCATAATGACTCTTCAGACTCAGAAGCTGATGGGATCAGAGTTGACACATAGCCCAATCCCCTGCGAGTCTGATGATAATAATCAGGGGCTTTCCCTTTCGGCACAAAAGATCGGAGTAGCGTTTTCCTTTCTTTGTCGAAGTTCAACCCTGGTCCTCTTGTTAGATCATATCCCATGTTTTTCATCATTCTGAGTGCCTTTGGCTCATAATGACCGAATTGAGGGGATTCTTGCTTGCCTTCTGATTCTTCATGGGTCATCGGTTCGGATTCAATTCGTCCGAAAAGAATTGGTCTTTGGCCTTTCCGTCTCGCTGGAACCATGAATATGGATTCTTGCGGACTACCAACATCTCGACATGTTTCGAAGGACGATTTCACCGGTACATGCAATGATGTCAAAGCACCCATTGCCGACCAGAGATCGTCGTCGACTTCGGTACTAGTGTCTGACGGCACTAAGTCAGAAGCAAACACAGAGAAATACGCCAGATCTAAGTCTTCATTAATATACCATCCGCCTAGATCGTCGGAGGTATTATCAACATCGAGCTTATTATCGCCCGTTACAAGTGGGTCTAGTTCCCATATGCACTTTTCTTTTTCCATCTCGGTGTCGGCTTCATTACCAGAGTCAGGCTTCTCTGGTTGCGGGATTTCATCTATTTCAACAGAGTCCTGATACAAGAGGGAATCTGTGAAATAATTCTCCACTCCCTTGAACGGATGCCTTTCGGCAATCAACGTTCCCACCTTTCCACTCCCATCAATGTATTTCATGACTTGGTGGAGAGTAGAGGGAACGATAGAATTGCGATGAATCCACGGTCGTCCCAGCAGCAAGTTGTAGGAGGTGTCAGCATCTATGACGTAGCATGTCACCTCTGACCTTAGGTCTCCAATCTGGCATTTGAGCTTGACCTTCCCCATTGGACGGGCACTATTGACATTGAACCCGTAAATAGTAGTCTGTGGTGGCGCTCAGACGGTGAGTAGGAATCCCGAGATGTTGTATGACTCGGCAAGGCATAATACTCAACGCGGACCCGGGATCTATCTGAATGCGGTTCACCTCAGATGATCCAATATACCCTGCGAAGTAGAGGGGTCGATCATGTTTCTCTTTAACTTGCATATCATCTGCTGTGAAGGTGATACAGGGAACATTTTGGGAGGTATGGAGGCAGTCCTCTACATCTTCCTCCTTTGGTCCGATCGGCACTTGGGTCATGAAAACCTCAGCATTAGCCAAGACCTCTTGTAGAGCTTCTCTGGTCGACTTTGATAGCCTAAGAAGCTCATAAAGAGTAATCCGGGCCGGGATATTGGCCAGTTGAGTCAGGACATCAAAGCGGTAAGATGCTGTGGATCCTTCCGCTATGTCTTTTGAAAGAACTCTGAAAAACTGAAGCTCTTTCTGTTTCTCCACAGGTTGCTTTGTGGAGGGCTTGGCTGACTCTGCAGCGGGTCTTGGAGGAGTTACCGCCATTTCGTCATACTTTTTCAAATATGACTGCCCTGAACGGATTTTCGCCACCAGTCGACTGGGTTCTATGGCCAGGACTATCGTCTCCTCTTCTGAATCGGTCAATGAGGGAACATCAGTCTCCGCTTCCCGAGAAGAAGCACACACCACATTACAAGACGAAGCTTTCGCTTTACCTTTGGACCTTTTGCTGGTAACAGTGGTCCATTGCTGGCTATCCACAAGGTTGGGATGAACCCACATGACTTCTCCCTGAGGTGTGGAAACGGGTACCATGCCCTACTCTTGCTGTTGGTGAGGGTCTGTGTTGACCATTCTCAGCTCTCCTCTTGGGATAGGGACTACTCCAGAGGGTGTTGGAGGTTGCCTTCCAAACTAGAGGAATGACGTCATATTGGCCGCCACCTTCTTCTGCTCTGGACGGAATTTAACACCTCCGCGTCAATCAGAGCCTGAAGGATGTCCTTGAAGACGTAACAGCTCTTGGTAGGGTGTCCCAACATCCTGTGGTACATGCAGTAGTTGGGATTATCGGTTTTACCGACTTCTTCAGGGCGCCTAGCTTCAGGAAGCTTCAGTCGGTTGCTCTTGTTGAGTAGTTTGAAGAGCGAGTCCACATGTTCATCCTTGAAGGAATACTGCTTGTTAGTACATGGTTGGCTTGAAGAGCCACTTCCCTTGACCGGTTGAGGTTTGACAGGGGATTTGGTCTATGCTGCCAAGTTATCCTTCCGTTTGGCTTAGAGGGATGTGTCTGGCGCACGCCTCATTGACATTTCAGGTCTGGGTTTGTTTTCTTCTGCCCTGACCCGAGCGACGACTTCTACAGCCTGTTCGCCTTATTGGATCAACTGCTTCCAGGTGTGGCTTTCGGCAACTCCTATTTGGCAAGGAGCGAAGTTTGAAGATTATGGCGGCATGTTTCTATCAGGGTGACCTGGGTCATACCGCTTGGACATCGGAGTGCTACGTTCCGAAATCTTTCTACGAAAGACTTAACGGACTCTCCCTTTCGCTGCTTGGTGGCTAAAAGGGTAGGCTGTTGACCTCCGAGTCATCTTCAAAGAAGCGCGTTAGAAAGAGCTTCTCCAAGTCGCCCCAATTCTTGATGGAGCCCTCTGGGAGCTTCATGAACCATTCAAAGGCAAGCCCTTTTAGGGTGCCTATGAACAAGCGTGCTAGAATGGCATCATTATCTACCACATTCCCTGTTTGGGATTTAAAGTAGTAGATATGCTGGTTCGCTGAACCTTTCCCATCAAATGCTTGGAGGGTTGGAGCCTTGAACTTGGGCGGGTATGGAACCAGGTCCCACTCGGCCGGATATGGCCGGACCACTCCTGCTTCTTGGAGGCCTTTCCGGTTGGTAAGGGTCTCAAGACGTTGCTCCAATTGATTCATTCTTTTAGAATGAACCTTTCCCTGGTCTTGGTCGTCCTTTCCCTGCGATGGGGACTTAGACGAATCAGAAGTAGACTGCTCTTTCTCCTCTATATGCATAGAGGACGAGCTTTCCCCTCTTTTCGTTTGCCTTTAGACTTCTTAGAGGAGGCTTTGTTAGTTGACTTCCTCTTGTCTTCAAGTAACTATGCGAGCATCTGCTTGAGGGAGTTGATAGATTCTTACTGAGCGCGAATCATCTCGAATTGTTCCTTCTGGACCTGGGCTTGCTGCTCCAAGCACTGGCGGTCTCCTCAAGAGTGCTAGTCATGTACATGTAGGCCTCTTTCTCCATGGAGGAATTTGAAGCCTGCGACTCTGCAATAGCGGAATGCGAGTCATTCACCTCAATGCCCCGAACTAGAGCATTGTAGTCAATTTTGTACCGGTTTGGGTGCGAGTGTGTCGGTACACTCCTTCCTGTTCTGTGTCAGACTCGTCATCGGAACTGATTGCAGGTTGTTTTCCTCTGCTCCTGCTCACCATGTTTGCAGTGAGCTCTGGATATTCAGTGTCAGAGAACATCCTCCTCCTGTGGGAACGACTTCTCTTAGCTGATCGGGGAATCAGGGTCAGCTGTCTAACTAGAGACTGCTGGTTTGCACCTGAACTGTAACGGCACCCAGAAAGCATCGTGATAAGCCGTTGGCAGCAACATGACGAAGTGATCTGATTAGCACTTCTTTTCTTTATCAAATAATCTCTCAGATCTGTGGGAGAAGGATCAAGTGATTAGCCTCGCAATGTCGAGGGCGGGAGGCATCTTTGCTCTGTACAGCTAGGACACAGGGTTCAGCGATGCGAGGCGCATGAACGCAGCCCTTGCATCGCATCTTCAGGACGCGCGTCTGGCGTCTCTGCTGAGAAGAGATGCGACTATCGCGTTGTTGATTATTGCGCCGGGGCAGGAACGCTTGAGAGATACAGGGCTGCTGGGCCCCATGCCTAGAGGCGCGTGTCTCTTGTACTCGACGAGGCGCGCAAGCTTCACCTTGGCGTCTGGGGAGTGGGGCTTCAGAGGGGCCAACTTGGTGGACCTCACGTTTGGGCTGCCAAACGCGAATTTCGCGTGCCGGATGTGGTACGGCAGAGACGCCGGTTTGAACCTTGCGTCTTGCCTCAGTTGGATGATCAGTTGTTCCAACTTACAGTTGACGCGCACGCCTCCTCTGTCGGCGCTCAGCGTTCTGGTTGCGTCGTGGGGGTTGAGAGAAACCAACGACGACCTGGTGCTGAGGAAGAGGGTGAATCGGCTGGACGCCAGAGAATTTGACCACCCGGGTCTCCTGAGAGACGTTGGCGCGTGTGTCACGCCTAGCGTGATTGGCCACAACATCCCTCACAGCAGCTGCCTCTGAGAGAGGCTCAGAGCGGATTTCGGAGAAAGTCCCCGTAAAGACCCTGCGGTAGGCGCGGGCCTTTGGGCTCTTGGAGCCGGAAGAGAGGAACTCTTCATACTTTGCCTGGTCGAATTCTACGACAAGTGATTCGACCGTCTTCTCCTTGTAGAGGACGTCACCTTGCGCCACAACTTGTCGTCAGTAACGAAAGTAGTCCCCAGCAGAGTCGCCATCTCTTGTTTGGTACGGAGAATGGTTCATGTAAAGTTTCCTTGAATCAACTGAAAGATTACAAAGGACTAATGCTCCGACTACAAGGGAGGGAAGATGTTGAGTCTTGAATCTCCCCTTTGTTTAGTGTGGGTTCTTCAAGTGGTGGTGGAAAGTGAATCTTGTTTTCCGTTGACCGGGTGAACGTCAAGAACTTCTGGGGATCTTCTTCGGATGGCGGATGGAGTAACACAGCTCTGTCGACCAAGAGATTGTAAGTAAAGATTAACTTGTACGCAGCAAGTTATCTGAAGGGTTGGAATCTCTTTCCTCCTCTGCGGAAGTTCTAGAGTCAAGCTCTTTTCTCTCAGAGTTCTTCTCTCCAAAAAAAATCCGACCCCTTCTTCATAGCAACGGGGCTATTTATAGAGGTTTCAGGGGCGTACGTGCCTCCTAAAAACACTCCATAATGGGGGTTAACTTTTTCCGTTATGTGGGTCGTGATTGACCCTATAACCGGGACGGTTACAACTGAGACGCGGGTTTTGACCCTTGCGCCTTGGTGCTGCTGAGACACGGGTTTCGACCCTCGCGCCTTGGTGCTGCTAAGACGCGGGTTTCAACCCACGCGCCTTGGTGCTGCTGAGACGCGGGTTTCGACCCACGCGCCTTGGTGCAGCAGTGTTGGCTGAGACTAGCCTGCGTCTAGAGTTTGGGACTCAGCCTTTGATGACTTGTGTTTAATGATTTTTAGACAGCCTACAGTTATTATGTTTACGATGAATGTGTCTAGACTTACCGTATATATAAAATTTTGTACCCTAGATATAACTGCATGATTATATAGTATATGCATATAGCGGGCACTGGCTTTTGCCATAATGGTATATCTTTCAAAAATTATCGAAGCCATTCTGCTTCTTCTCTGGCCTTATCTAAGGTTATGATTCCGATTCCATAGTGGAACGTGTTGGCCTAAAGGCCCATCACTCTAGTTTTGATGATGATTAACTCATGTAGTTATAGTACTAATAACTTGTATTTAATTAGTATCAGATATTTGATCAAGATCTTAGTTGGTATTTAGCTTCAACAAAGGATTTAAGGTCAAAGTTTTGAAGCTAGCACGTGTTGATTCGAGAGCTCGCGCATCAAGATTACATCAAGTACTCAAGAGGAGTCTAGCTCATTGGATCAAGGTTTTGACCAAGTCAAGAAGGAGGAGAAGACCTTCAAGAGAAGATTTCCAAGAAGACTTGTGTCATGTTTGTAAGTATCAAGATTTTATTTTTAGATAAAATGCAAAGGATAGATTAGTTGGTGGATTGCTCAAGTTCATATACACTCACACACATAATTTATATGTGTTTCCATAATAGAATTTTTGTTTTAGAAAAATACCATTTTGGTTTTTAAGCTTCAAAATATACATGTATTTTATCAAAATTTATTTTAGAGCTTATTATCAAAAACATAGATATTTCATCATATATGTGTAGTGGATCATATCCTTACACATTAAGCTTCAAAAGGGTTTAAAATATCTTGTTGTTATATTTGAAGGAGTTTTGAAAAAATCAATTTTCAATTTGGAAAAATCGTTTTTGAAAAATACAGATTTTTGTTTAAGGCAAAACTTCTATATTACAAAAATAGTTCAAAATGTTTGAAATATGTTTTAATTTTTAATCAAATATGTTTGTATATCAAAGTGTATCAATGAACTTATTTTTGTAGAATTTATGGGATTTTATTGAAAGAAAAAGACCTAGTTTTTAATCCCTAAAATATTGGTTCTGGCCTTCTGCCGGTCGACCGGACGGTCGACTGAGCCAGAGGTAGGTCGACCGGGCAGTCGACCGACGTGCACAAATGTGCACGGCCTTGTTTGACTGGAGGGCCGGTCAACCGACCCCGTCGACCGCCAGAGAGCTCTGCTCTCTAGATCTGGCCCTGGTCGATCGGGCGGTCGACCGGCAGAGAACTTCTGCTCTCTGTTTTCAGGCCTCGGTCGACCGGGCGGTCGACCGGTGGCTCAACGGTAGGAAATCCGACCGTTTGCAATCGACCGACAGCAGCGTCAGCTGCTGATTTGGACCCCAACGGCTAGATTTTGGAGGCCTATAAATTAGGTTCTCTTGGACTTTTTTTTATAAGATTTAAGTGAGTTTTTAAGATAGTTTTTTCGACACTTTTAAGTGTTTATCTCTACTTTTTTTAGAACCAAATACTTTTATATCAAAAGGAGAGATTTTCAAGAGTGTTTTGAAAAAGAGATTTCTTGAGTTTTTCACCACCAAATCAATCCTAGTTTTCTCACACACACTTGAGCTATACATTGCTATATGAATTCTACAAGAATCTTTATTGTGAGAGAGTTTTAGGTGATCAAAGTGTTGTGATCATCAAAGTGTTCTATCTTGTATTTGAGGAGGCGGACTTGCAGATTCGCGTTGTTTCGAGTTCTAGTGAGAGCTCAGTATAGAGGTGTGGCCTCGCAAGTTAGTGTGCTTGCGGTGTGAAGTTCTTACGGGAACAAGAGAGAGACTAGTGAGTCAAAGGAGTTCTAGTGTGAACTCATTGTAGGTGTTGCGGCACTGAGTGATCCGGTGGGATCGATTTTAGTAAAAATCCTTCATAGTGTTGAAGGCGAGAGCGTAGAGTAAGGGTGCTCGAACCTCGAAATAAATCTCTCGTGTTTGCGATTGCTCTATCTATATCTCTCACTTGTGTTTATATCTTGCATGCTTCCATTGTTTATATCTTTATATGCTTAATATATCTTGTGCCTTATTGTTATATGCTTGGGATTGTTTGCTCACACTTGTATTTAACCAAGAGAGCCATAGCGGCATTTCAACTCTTATCTGGAGAAATCTTGAGGAGATAGTCCAGAGCCCTTCACCAGAAATTCGGCTACACACTTGTGTTATACTTGGCGTGTTTAACATAATAGTTTTTAGTTTGTATAAAGAGTTTTAATTTCGCATTAATTCATCATTAGATTAGCTAGTCACCTATTCACTCCCCTCTAGGTGATTTCAATTGGTATCAGAGCTTGTGCTCTTGATTTGGGTCTAACAACCTAGAGTTAAAGATCCTCATTTTTAGCTAATCACAATTATATACACACACATGGATTTCATGTCACCTCCCATGTTTGATATTCTTAACATCCAAACTTGGAAGGTTTAGCTGTCAATGTACCTCAAAGCCCTAGGTGATTATATTTATTTTTTTCACTATTAAAGATTCATATTGTTTAAATGGCAAACATCTAGAGGCTAATGTAAAAGCCATCCATGCTTTAAAGTCAACCCTAAATGATAAATATTTATGTAAGGTTTCTAACTTTGATTCGGCTTTTGTAGTATGGAACACTATTGTATCCCTTGACGAATAAGAGCAATACTATGCGGGAGCAACTCGGATGATGGAAGTGATGCTTCCAACTTGTGCTACATGGTCCAAGGGATAACTCCCTTGAGATAAATTCCGAATCGAGTTTGATAAGGATGTTGACATGTCTTATGATGATCTTACTTCATTTTGTCAACAACTTCTTGAAAAATATGACTTGCTTAAAAAGGATAATAATAAATTGAAAAAGAACAACACTTCTTTATTAAAAGAAAATGATTCTCTTAAAAATAAATTTGCATGTATTTCAAAAGAAAATGATATGTTGAAAAAGGATAATATTTTCTTGATTTCTAAATTAAATGATCTTTGTGAAGGAAATACTTCTTTGAAAAATAAAATTATTTTGGTGGAAAAAGATAAGAAAATTGCTTTAGAAGAAAACAACTCCTTGAAAAGAAAAATTGTTTCAAAAAAAATATTTCTAAAAAGAAAAAAAGTGTTGATTCTCATTCTCACCATGCTTTTCATACTACTATTGATAAAAATGAGATTCAATTTTTGAAAAATAGAATAGATTATTTGAGCTCAACTTGAGCAATTGTGCATTTAATCATAATAAATTAGAAACCTTGTTTCAAAAGAAACAAGCTCCACATGTATATGCACATCACCTACGGCACACATATGCACACTTTGCACATTATGATCATATTTATTCACATGGGCATGCTAGAGTATACAAATGTATACATTGCGGCCGCAAAGGCCACTTAACAAAGTTTTGTTATGATACAGTAAATTCTATAAATTTTGCTAATAAAATTGTTTGGGTTACAAATAATACTAACCCCCGCGGACCCAAAAGAAAATGGGTACCAAAGTCCCCACCTCTTGTGTTTGATGTAGGTGTGGACTCTCACATGACGTGAGAGGTTTGGTGCCTTGGTGGTGGATGCATGGGCTCAATAAACACTACATAATTGATGCACTGCTATTAAGGAAGTTTGGTGGGAGGACCACCATGATTTGGAGACTTAGAGAATAGTGCATGTGGTTTGGTAACATCTCTAAACTCCTATTTTAGTTTATATATTTTGATATGAATATTTTTAGCATGTTTTGTTTTGTGCTTCATGTGATGATTACTTGTTTAGATGTAATTTTTATTAAAACTTGTGTCTATACATGTACAAGTAGTGAGCTACACGTGATTATTATATATTTGTATTTCCTTGCTCATTTTTACTCATTACGTGTACATGATAACCTAGTTTTGATGATTCTTTCATTTATACTTGTTTACCTATCTTTGTGCATGTTTTACTTCATGTATATGTTATGCTGTCTAAAACTAATAAATATACATGTATACCCTTGAGTCACTTGCCTTCATGAAAATTACATTATAGACTTTTTTTGTGTTTAGGATATGTATGTATATTGTTAGTTTTGATAAAACATACATATACCTTAAAGTTTGTTTGAAGTTTTTGAGCCTTATTGACTGTGTTCATGAAAATGCTCATTACATGATTCTTATCCACTCACACTTCATTTGTTTACTCATGACATTGTTTTCATGAGAATTTTTGAGTTTTATAGATTTGAGTGTCAACTTTTGTGTATTTAGTATGACTCATGAGATATATATATTTTATTTCATATTTGAAAGATCTTTAACTAGTTTTCAAAAATTATTTTAAACTAGTTATTTATTCTTCAATGGGTAGAGTTTTCAAATTTTGTAAAATATTTTCGAACTCTTATTTTGAAAACCCCTACCAACCCTTAAAGGGCGGATGGATGGGCGACCATACCTTCTGAGCCTTATTGAAAATGTTTTCATCATGTGCAGATTAGGGTGGTTAGTTATGAGTAATACACATGATCTTCATGATATTTCACTTTTGTATACTCATACATGTCTTCTATATATGTATGCTTCTAAATTTTAATAATATCAATTTTTATTGGTATTTTCATTTTCATACATATATATGATTTGATTGTGCTTGATTTACAATATCCTTACATATTTAAAGCACAAATTATATTTATGCTAAGCTGGACTTAAATCTTGATTTCAATTGATATCTCAATTGGTATTTTAATGAGCTTATGCCTTATTTTCTATTGGTATTTCAATTGGTATATACTTCATATTTTACTTTTTAATTGATATCAAAGTTTACAATATACTTCAATTGGTATCAATTGTTTTGATTTCAATTGGATTTCAATTTCATTTGGTATCAAAAATATTTTACCTTTTATTTGGTATCAAAATTTACTATATATTTCAATTGGTATCAAAATATAAAATATTTATTTTCATTGGTATCAAATTGTATGAATGTTTCAATTTCAATTGGTATCAAAAATTTTCAATCTCAATTGATATCAAGAATCTTATGATATCTTAAAATTTTGTTTACTTACAAGTGGTACCTCAAAATTTAATGATTTCAATTTGTTTTAAAGTGATTTCAAAATTTTTGATATGAATTGCCTATATGCAAGGGGAGCTTAACATCTCTTCCATATATAAATTCATGTTGAGTGTATCTTATATTGAGGAGCTTGACATCTATTTTTTATATGATATACGTGTGCAGGGGGAGCTTAACATCTCTACTTATGCATTGTATATTATGCTTTATGTGAGTTAAGATTTTGTCATCCCTTTTTCATGTAATGCATATATGCATGAGAGCTAACTTAACGTCTTCCTCTTCGTGAATGTATATCGCATATATATCCTTATTATTGATTTATTTTTCACCCCTTTGTTGATGATTGACAAAAAGGGAAAAAATGATTTTGAGTTTATATATGCATTAAGTTTATGTATATATTGAGTTTATGTGTGTCCTATATTTAATGTTTATACAAAAAGGGAGAGAAGGTTTTTGGGAGAAGAATTTTTAGTTTATGTATGTTTCTCTCACATTATTTATGCATATATACTTTTTTAGTTTTATCCACTTTATTGAATATCTATTTGTTTATTGTTATAGATGAGTTAAGGGGGAGCTTCTATGAAGCTTCACTTTAATGCATGTAAGAAGCTTGACTTTAATCCATGCATATATAACTCCATGAGTTTTTCATCATCAAAAAGAGGGAGATTGTTGGCCCAAAGGCCCATCACTCTAGTTTTGATAATGATTAACTCATGTAGTTATAGTACTAATGATCTTGTATTTAATTAGTGTCAGATATTTGATCAAGATCTTAGTTGGCGTTTAGCTTCAACAAAGGATTTAAAGTCAAAGTTTCGAAGGTAGCACGTGTTAATTCGAGAGCTCGCGCATCAAGATTGCATCAAATACTCAAGTGGAGTCTAGCTCATTGGATCAAGGTTTAGACTAAGTCAAGAAGGAGAAGAAGACCTTCAAGAGAAGATTTTCAAGAAGACTTGTGTCATGTTTGTAAGTGTCAAAATTTTATTTTTAGATAAAATGTAAAGGATAGTGGTTTGCTCAAGTTCATATACACTCACACACAAGATTTATATGTGTTTCCATAAAAAAAATTTTGTTTTAGAAAAATACCGTTTTGATTTTTAAGCTTCAAAATATACATGTGTTTTATCAAAACTTGTTTTAGAGCTTATTGTCAAAAACATAGATATTTCATCATATATGTGTAGCGGATCATGTCCATACACACTAAGCTTCAAAAGGGTTTAAAATATCTTGTTTTTGTATTTGGAAGAGTTTTAGAATAATCGGTTTTCAATTTGAAAAAAATCGTTTTTGAAAAATACAGATTTTTGTTTAAGGCAAAACTTCTATATTACAAAAATAGTTCAAAATGTTTGAAATATGTTTTAATTTTTAATCAAACATGTTTTTATATCAAAGTATATCAATGAACTTATTTTTGTAGAATTTATGAGAATTTATGGGATTTTATTGAAAGAAAAAGACCTAGTTTTTAATCCCTAAAATGTTAGTTCTGGCCTTCTGCCAGTCGACCGCACAGTCGACCGTGGCTCGGTCGACCGTGCGGTCGACCGACGTGTACAAACGTGCACGGCCTTGTTTGGCTGGAGGGCCGGTCGACCGACCCGGTCGACCGCGAGAGAGCTCTGCTCTTGGATCTGGCCCCGGTCGAGCGGGCGGTCGACCTGCAGAGAGCTTCTGCTCTCTGTTTTCAGGCCTCGATCGACCGGGTGGTCGACCGATGGCTCAATAGTCAGAAATCTGACCGTTGACAATCGACCGGCCGGTCGACTTACAGCAGCGTCAGCTGCTGATTTGGACCCCAACGGCTAGATTTTGGAGGCCTATAAATTAGGGTTCCCTTGGACTGTTTTCTACATGATTTAAGTGGTATTCAAGATAGTGTTACCTACACTTCTAAATGTTTATCTCCACTTATTTTAGAGCCAAATACTTCCATATCAAAAGGAGAGTTTTTCAAGAGTGTTTTGAAAAAGAGATTTCTTGAGTTTTCACACCAAATCGATCCAAGTTTTCTCACACACACTTGAGCTATCCATTGCTATATCAATCCTATAGGAATGTTTGTTATGAGAGAGTTTTAGGTGATCAAAGTGTTGTGATTACCAAAGTGTTCTACTTATATTTGAGGAGGCGGACTTGCGGGTTCGCGTTGTTTCGAGTTCTAGTGAGAGCTCAGTATAGAGGTGCGGCCTCGGCAAGCTAGTGTGCTTGCGGTGTGTAGTTCTTGCGGAAACAAGAGAGGGACTAGTGAGTCAAAGGAGTTCTAGTGTGAACTCGTTGTAGGTGTTGCGACACTGAGTGATCCGGTGGATCGATTTTAGTGGAAATCCTTCATAGTGTTGAAGGCGGGAACGTAGAGCAAGGGTGCTCGAACCTCGAAACAAAGATCCCATGTTTGAAATTGCTCTCTCTATCTCTCACTTATGTTTATATCTTCATGCTTATATTGTTTATATCTTTATATGCTTGATATATCTTGTGCCTTATTGTTATATACGTGGGATTGTTTGCTCACACTTGTATTCAACCAAGGGAGCCATAGCGGCACCTCAACTCTTATCTAGAGGAATCTTGAGGAGATAGTCCAGACCCTTTGCCGTGAATTCGGCTACACTCTTGTGTTATACTTGGTATGTTTAGCATAATAGTTTTTAGTTTGCATAAATAGTTTTAATTTCGCATTAATTCATCATTAGATTAGCTAGTCACCTATTCACCCCTTCTAGGTGATTTCAGAACGGGCAACACATGTTTGTTTGAAAGATTTTCAAGATACCGCTGCTCCTCCTAGAGTAAATATGTATCGGCTAGTTAATTTTGATTCCTCAAAATCTGTAATCCAATTAGCATCACTGTATCCTTCAAGTACAGGTGAATACTGTCCATATCTTAAAGTATATTTCTTGGTATGTGATACGTAACCTAATACTCGTAGTAGAGCAGTCCAATAATCATCACTAGGGTTACTAGTGTATCTACTTAACTTGCTTACAGCGTAAGCAATTTCGGGTCTAGTGCAATTCATTAAATATATTAGAATTCTGATAATTTGAGAATACTCCAACTGGCGTACTTCAGTTCCTGTATTATTATGAAGGTGGATGTGTAGGAGAAAAAGATTTCTATTCTCCTTTATCCCATAATCCTTAAATCTTTCTATCATCTTATCCACGTAGTGAGATTAAGATAGACTAATTTCATCTGGTGTTCTTGTGATTTTAATTTCTAAAATTATAACAGCAACTCCCAGATCCTTCATGTCAAAACTGTTGGATAACATTCTTTTAGTGAACTTAATAATTTTAATATTAGCACCAAGTATCAAAATGTCGTCTACGTAAAGACAAACAATGATACATGCATTTCTAACTATTTTAGTGTAAACACATATATCACATTTATTGATAGTAAATTAATCTTTGATCATGACACTATCGAATTTCTCATGCCATTGTTTTGGAGCCTGCTTTAGACCGTATAAGAATTTTATCAATTTACACACTTTATGTTTTTGGCCTTTGATTATAAATCCTTCAGGTTACTCCATATATATTTCTTCATTTAATTCACTGTTTAAGAATGCAGTCTTGACATCCATTTGATGGATATCTAAGTTATGCAATACTGCAATTGCCATTAACATCCGAATGGAGGTTATTCTTGCTACTGGTGAATAAGTATTAAAGTAGTTAAGTCCTACCTTTGTCGATAGCACTTGGCTACTAATTTAGCCTTGTACTTATCGATAGATCCATCGGATTTTAATATTCTTTTGAAAATTCACTTACACCCAATTAGTTTACTGCCAGGAGGTAAGTTTGTCAATACCCAAGTATGATTACTTAGTATGGATTATATTTCGCTACTTATAGCTTCTTTTTACATTTATGCTTCTGGGTAGTCATAGCCTCTTTAAATATTTGAGGCTCGCTTTCAATAGCGTATGCTATAAAATCTGGACCAAAAGATTTTTGAGATCTAGATATCTGACTTCTTCTTGGTTCAATTTCTACATTAACAATCGGTTACTCGGGGTTTTCGTCCCTGAACGCCATCTCATGTGTTCTTTTCCTAGAAGTCTTATCTGTTTTCTATTTGTATAGAAAGATGTCTTCAAAGAACACAGTATCTCTAGATTAGATAATCATGTTTACATAAATATCTTGTATTTCTGATTTATGAACTAAAAATCTGTAGGCACTTCTATTCAAGGCATAGCCTATGAATATGCAGTTCATAGTTCTTGCTCCCAACTTAGTATTTTTAGGTAATGGTGCTAGTACCTTTGCAATGCACCCCCACAATTTGAGGTAATGGTAGGAAGGTGTCCTTCCATGTCATAACTCAAATGGTATAAGATCAAGTTTCTTGTGGAGTACTCTGTTTAGAATGTAATTTGCAGTTAACAGAGCATCCCCCATAAGTTCTGCGGAGCTCCAGAACTTACGAGCATAGAATTGACCATCTCCTTCAAAGTTCTGTTCTTCCGTTCAGCAATTCCATTTTGCTGAGGAGTATATGGTGTTGAGTTTAGTAGATTTTACCAAATTTAGCACATAACTCACTAAAATCATTTGATTCACATTCTCCACCTCGATCAGATTTTAGAATCTTGATATTCTTATTGAGTTGATTCTCAACTTTGGATTTATATGTTATAAACATATTCATTGCCTCATCCTTACTGTTTAAAAGATACACATAACAGTATCTTATACAGTCATTAATAAAAGTAATAAAATACTTTTTTCGCCTCTAGTTGGCATAAACTTCAAGTTACACAGATCGCTACGAATTACCCTAAAGGATCTGTATTTCGATCAATTGAGTGAAATAAATTTTTCTCGAACTTGGCCTCAACACAAATCTCACACTTGCGAATTTCTTTCATGTTGAGTTTAGGAGTATATCTAAGATTAGATAAGTTTTTTAAAGACTTATAATTTACATGCCCTAATCTAGCAAGCCCTAAAATAGGAGATTCAAGCAAATAAACAGAAGACTTTTTTTTTATTTATAAGCTTAGGGTACAAATACACAGACTTTTTGTCTACCACTGCAACATTGGCTTTAAAAAGACCATCAACAAGATAACCCTTTCCTATATACATCCCACCCTTAGTAAGTACAAATTTATCTAATTCGAAAACCATTCTAAATCCTTTCTTACTAAGTATTGATCCAGAGATCAGATTCTTGTGGATATCTGGAACATGTAGCACATCGTTCAGAGTAAGATCTTTCCCAAATGTCTACTTCAGGATGACCTTCCTTTTTCCCTCAACCGTGGAGACGGCTGAGTTTTCCATGAAGAGTTGCTCATCTTGCTCTAATTTTTGATATTCAGAGAATAATAATTTATCAGAGCAGATGTGCCAAGTAGCCTCAGTGTCTACCCGTCAATCCTTATTTTTTGTCGTCAGATTCACTTCTGACACCACAGTTGAAAGACTTGGTGATGCATGGTTGGTCAGGTTTGCCTGTGGATGGTTCATGTTCTTTTAGAGACGGATGCGATATTCATTCACCTTATGCCCGTCTTTGTTGCAAATGTAGCAAGTTCCCTTGAAGCGCATGTTCTTGCCTTTTGGACCTTGCCTTTGTACCCTTAGGCAGTCTTCTTCTACTTTAAGCCTTTAAAAGTAGACACTTTCCCCTTTGAGTGTTCGATCACATTTGTCTTGGTTTCATAAGAGTTTTTACTGCTTCTTTTCTCAGACTGTTGGTTGTCCTCTTTAATTCAAAGCCTCACAATAAGATCTTCAATCTTCAGCTCCTTGCGCTTATGCTTCAGGTAGTTCTTGAAATCTCTCCATGCAGGTAGGAGTTTCTTCACAATAGTAGCAACCTGAAAAGTTTCAGGTAGATTCATACCTTCAGCCTCTATCTCGTGCAAGATAAGTTGAAACTCTTGCACCTGACTGATCACAGTTTTATTGTCCACCATCTTGTACTCTAGAAATCATCCTACGACAAACTTCTTGGTACCTGCATCCTCAGTCTTGTACTTTTTATCAAGACTGGCCTATAACTTCTTTGTCGCTGTGATTGGACTGTATACATTGTAAAGAGAGTCATCCAATCCATTCAAAATATAGTTTCGACAAAGGAAGTCACTTTGAGTCCATGCATCGACTGCAAGGACTGAGTCCCGATCAGTTCTGAGTTCTGGTGGATCCTCTTGCAGGAATTTGGCCAATGCATAGTGATCAAGTAGAAGAGCATTTTCTGTTGCCACCTCTTGAATTCTGTGCCATCGAATTTTCATGGCTTCTTTAGCTTCGGGTTAGGAAGTGGAGCAGGCATCAAAGTTTGGATCTGCATGTTTGATGCCTTACGTGAGCTGTCTTGATTAGTCTCAAACATTTTCTACAATTTCAAGCAGATAGAAGTAAATAACTTCAATATAATGTCTTAAGATTGTTAGTTCTAGGATCAATCTGATAACTAATCAATATCACCGATCTAAATTGGCCAGGTCGGTGAATATCAGGTGGGAGGTTTTCCGTTCAATAGAACGTTCCTTAATTACAGAATCACCTTTCAATTACCTTCCTTGATTAAACACCAATTAGATTGGTATAAATTAGTCTCAATATACTAAATATCAGTATAACCCCTAAATAAAGAAAATTAATTCACTTATGCAGTACTTGGAGTGAGGTACGCTTATAGCGAATCTCCTTAAGACAATTACATTCTCTGCTACGGTGCTAACGGGTTACTGAACGCTGGTCCCAAGATACAACACTCCTTCACGGTATTTGGATAGCACTACCAAATCACTGTACGATCGAACCGTAGTTAACCAGTACCTTCACAAGATTATCAAAGCAGCAGGACCAAGACAAATTTCAGTGAGAACCCACTGTAGAGAAAGGAGGAAGATAGAAGAATATTCTTCTTTAGAAGTCACAAATTCAGACAACAATTCTATTAAAGAATCTGTTGGATTTTCTAAGCCTTCTTTCAGAACGAATTTTTGGAATCTGTTAGAAGTCACTTCGGAATTCAAATTGCAAATCTTCACTTCAAAATCTGTTAGAAGTCACTGCAGAAGAAACTGCGTTTCTTTGTTTTTGTTACTCTATTTTGTTGTGTGTTGAAATGAGAGAAAAGGAGTGCTATTTACAACGCTCCGGGAGGGGTAAATCCGTCTGAACGGTTGCAACAGTTCAGTCTAAACTGTTGTAACGGTTCGTTTCAGGCAGAAACTGCCCAACCGTTGCAACGATTCGCGGCTCATTTCAGACAGAAACTACCAAACCATTGTAACAGTTCGCGGCGGTTTCCTGTTTGCCATTGTGGTGTTTTGAATCCAGATGGCGGAGCAGGTGCGATCCGCTGTAACCTATACCCATGAGACCCGGTTCAAAAAGACCCAGACCGGGTAGGGAACCTGAACCCGAAGCTAAGCCCAAACCCGAGCCTGAGCCCGGCCCGACTCTAGCACCGGCGCCGGCGCGCGTGTACGTGTGTGGGCATGGTTTCCCTTAATCGCGCATGAAAACTCTAAGTACCCAAAGGGCACACCCTTTGTTCCTATTTTTCTCTATTTAAACACTTCAAACTTTCATTCCATGGTCAATGTAGGACTAAATACTTTTAGGTACCTTTAATCCCTTTTGACTTTTGAATTAGGCAAACTTTAGACGTGAATATCTCATTCATTCAAAGTCAGAATTGAACATGTGAATATACCACGTTCATCCCCAATGGAAGGAGAACACACTCCAACCATTATCCAATTGATTCTATCAACAGATCTCGCCATAATTCTACTCAAAAATTCATATTTAATTCTTCATATTTCCCAATAGAGTTCTCCTCAGAGCACTGGACCACTGGATGAGCAAGACGGAGCAATCTGTCCTTTTTGATCGAGGAGGCCAAAAGATCAGCAAGCCCTTAACAGACTTATATAGCATGGATAGAAGCGAGGGTTCCAACAGTGTCGTCTCTTTATTTGAAAAGAAGCTTTCGTGTTCGACCTGTCTAGTGATTTCACATGAAGGTTCCACCAATAAGGCCCAGCCGGGAGCATCTGCGAGCACAAAAAATTTTGGATAGCAAACTTTTATTATTATTATTATTAAATTTTCTGTCTTTTTCAGTTTCTTTTTTCTTAATTTTATATTATGAAAAAATTTGCTACAACCATCTACTTAACTTCATAATTAGGAAAAAATTCAGCTTCATAATTTTGTTCGCTACAGCCTCATTCACGTCAGTATAAACTGATTTCTCCCAACCACCACTTGTTTATATATTTCTCCTATTTTGTCCTTCTAATTGCCCTGCCTTGACCCCGACGCAGAGTAATTCGTAGGTCGACCTGCATGGTCATGTCACCGTGGGTGTTGGAATGGGGCGGGAGCTCCCCTCCCGGAGGCAGGGGCGGAGCCTTAGGAAAAAAAAAATTAGGGATTGACCTTTTTGCAGATCTCGTTTTGTTTTTGCTCGCAATGAGTTTTGTTTGTATTTAAATCTAAAAAGTATTAGGGATCATTCGATGTTAGTGGATGAAGGTCTGTTGATGATGACGATGCTAATATAAGGATTGTGACTTATAATCGCAGTCCTCTGTGAGACTTACTCAGAAATAGAGCATCTTGTGAGAAATGCATGGTCACAGTCCTCACAAAAACTAAAAAATAGGGCATTTTGTGAGGATTGCAATCATAGTCGCAGTCTTTGAATACTGCGACCATAATCGCGTTCCTAATAAAGAGGACTATGATAATAGTTGCAATCATATAAAGACTCAGAAACATAATATTTTGTGAGGAATGCGTTTTGTGAGGACTGCGATCATGGTTGCAGTCCTCATAAATAGTGCATTTTATGAGGAATGCGATCATGATTGTAATCCTCAGAAATAGGATTGTAATCATTTTGTAAGGACTTCGATCATAGTCATAGTCCTTAGAAATAGGGCATTTTTAAAGCGGTTCACTTTTTTGAAGCAATTACTTAAGGACATTTTCGCCTTTCATCGCTGATGAGCACTTCAGCGTTTGACGCGTAGGCGCACATCCTTACTTTAAAAAAAAGTGACTAAAGTGAATAAATTATGAACCTGAGTTTTTTTCTAATCACAGTTCGACATGGGGTGTACTGAAATGCCCTTTTTTGAAAATACACTATTTTTCATTTTGAAAATAAATGAAAAATCCATCTAGGCGCCAAGTTCCTTGGTGTTCAATCACTGGGGCCGGGTGCGCTCTGCACTCAGATCCGAGACCCGACCTCTCCCCCAAATCTCTCTCTCGCCCTCTTAGTTACTCTCACCCTACTCAGCCTTAGTGAGCGGCGGGCATGAGGTGCGGGCTGTGGCATTCAGTGGTGTACGAAAGCAGAGGCGGGACGATGGGCGGCGGTGATCCGCCTGTGCAAAGGCAGGGACATGGGGAACTCTCCATGCGGGGTGGGGATTTCGCCCTAGATCCTCGCCAAATCTGGTGGTGGCCCAAATCTGACCGCCAACGGCCACTTGTGATGGCACCGACGGTGGTGGTGTATGTATGATGGAAGGAACGGGGATAGGAAAAGGGAGAAAGAAAGGAGGAGAAGGGAAGAAGAAGAAGAAGCGGGGCGGCATCGGTTATGACCATCGACGCCCACGCGGCTGGTGACAGTCGCCACCGAGCCTACAGTCACTAGGCGGAGAGGACAGAGAACAAAGAAAGGGTAGGAGAAGGGAAGAAGATAAGAGGGGAGAGCTGAAGAGGTGGAGTTTTGGATGTTGTTGGTGATTTGGGTAATAGGGAAATAATGATGGGGTTGATATTAAAATTTGGGCATTGGTGGTGAAGATCAGTGATGGCTATACTAATAGTGATAAAATGAAGAGGAGGGTTATAACGACAAAGATGAGAGTGAAAGTGATTATGAAGAGGAGGAGGAGGATGTAAGTGAAAGTGAAAGCGGAAAGGAGAGAGAGAAGAGGGCGATAGTGGTGAAGTCGATGGTTTGGTGGATGAGGATGTTGGTGTTTGGGTAATTTGGCTGATAGTGAAAGTACACCTAGAGTAGGGGGAAAATAGGTATAATGCTAATCTAATGTCAATTAATGTGAAAGTGCAACAATTACAAAATGAATGAATCGAATAGTTAACTCAAATGAAGAAGTGAAGCCGGATTCCCTATGAAGGGCTCTAGAACTTCTCTATATTCCTTTAAACAATGAGTTGAGGTGCTTAATTATTTTATTAATTGAAAGAGTGAAAAACTGACAAGTATATACGATGCTAGTAATGAATAGCAAGTGCAAATGAAAGTAAAACACAAGTGTAAGCAATTGCATGTAAAGTAAAGCAAGAGAAAAAGCAATCACAAATACAAAAGATTTGTTTCAAGGTCAAGCACAAAGCCCCATGTCCCCACCTTCACTGCGTGAAAGATTTTCACTATCAACTAAGGATCTTTCTACAAAGGAGCCTCCACAAAGGAACTACAATGATTTATACGAGACCAGAGTACACAACTCCAACTCTCAATAATCTACACAAGAGGTAGCACAAAACTAATGAGGTTTACAAGCTCTTGGTGATCACAAAGATCACAAACACTCTTTTACAACTTCCTACAGTATATGATGAGAATTGAGGCTCAAGAAGTTTGTGAGAGGGAAAATTCAGTTTAAATGAATGAATTTAAGAGATGAAAACTTACAAAAATTGGTTTTGAAATGAGAGCATTTGAAGCAAGAAAATTATGAAACTTTCTCTTTGGATAAACTTGATTTTTCAAAATATTTTCCAAAATTAAAAGATTATTCTATATTTTACTTCTCTCCAAATGAACTCTATATATATATAAATATATATATGTGTGTGTATATATATATATATATATATATATATATATATATATATATGTATATATATATATATATATATGTATACATATATATATATATATATGTATACATATATATATATATATGTATACATATGTATATATGTATATATACATATGTATACATATATATATACATATATACATATATATATATGTATATATATATATATATATATATACATATATATATATATATATATATAATATATATATATATATATATATATATATATATACATATGTATACATATGTATGTATATATGTATATATATGTATGTATATATGTACATATATGTATATATATATATACACATATGTATACATATATACATACATATGTATATATATATATACATATATACATATGTATACATATATACATACATATGTATACATATATACATATATATATATATATATATATATATATATATATATATATATATATATATATATATATATATATATATGTATGTATATGTATATATGTATATATATGTGTGTATATATATATATATATATATGTATGTATGTATGTATGTATGCAAATGATAAATATCATTAAAGGGGTCTATCAGGGTATTAGAAGGGTGACTAAATCTAAAAAGAGCAAATAGACCCGTTGGAGAATAAGTTAAAAACCCCAGATTTTAAAAACTAGCCGTTATTGTAGCTCTGGCAGAATTTCGGTCGACCGACCGGTCAACTGATAATTCAAAAGTTTGAACTATCTGTTGGACTTCGGTCGATTACCCGGTCGATCGATCTCAACTGAGACCAAGGATAAAGAAAACTCTGTCAGTCGGTCGACCGCTAGGCTAGCCGGTCGATCAGTCAGTCATCCGACAAACGTGCACAGCATGCACACAACTGGCCACTAAGTCCAGTCGACCAGCTGGTCGACCGACCTGGCCTAAAAAACTATTTCAGATATATTTTGAAATTAAGTTCATTTTTAAATATTTTGTATTGGTTTGAAAAGTGATTTGGCATTACATAGGCTATGAGATACATTATAGAAATAGGATATATAAATTTGGAAATAATTTGGGACATGAATCAAACACCAAAGCTTGTAAAATATCAAAACGAAAAAACAAGATGTGAAAACTTGTATTTTTGTGTGTGACTTCTTAAACATCAATTCTACATTCTATACTTTAAACATTCTATTTTCTTACATATGTTCTATATGTCTTCAAGCAGTCTTCAAGAGGGCTTCTCCAAATATAAATCTTGATCATCCAAACCCGAACCCTTTTCTTGAGTGATCTTGAGACTAGAGTACCTTCTTTTTGAGGAAGCACATACCAAAATATCTTTTGAACTTGAAATACTTAAAAACACTTAAACTTAATTAGTACCGAATAACTTTATGTGGTTTGTAATCATCAAAATAAAATTGAAGAGTGTACCCTTGGGCAGTTGGGCTAACAGACAGAGGAGCTAGTTAAGGGGGAGACAGAGAATGGGACATTGGTGGTGGTGCAAACACGGACCTAAGTACTCAAACACACTCCGAGGTTGGGGAAAGTAGCAGACGAAGGAGTAAGTTGATTCGAGAACAAAGTTAGAGAAGGGAAAGGAGTGGAAGTGTGGGCTAGCGAAACTGGGACTCGGAAGGGAGATAAGCCCTGAACATGACTCAGTCAGTTTTTGTCAACTTTTGGTTAAGAGTTAAATTCTGAGAGAAAATACCGCTGTTCAAGATTATGGATGCATCCATCTGTTTCCATGAAGGGAGCTGATGGTAGGTGCAGATGTTGGTTGTTCAGACACACAGGGGCAATGTGAGTCAGGCTTCACAAATTTTAGGGCTCCTGCAACCAGAGTCTTCAGCTAGTGAGCGTAGGGATGATGTACTGAGAGATGGCGAGCACAAAGACTGATGTATCTTGTATTTTGCAAATTTTGATGTATATATGATATTTTGTTTCGTCCTTTATTCTTTTATGTACAATTTGCACAAAACACATTAGTGAAAACAGACCAAATCTGGCATTTATCATACTCGTATTCCTTCTTCAACCGCGGATATGGATACAAATACATATATAATTTGATGAAAAGTCGCATATGCATCTGCAAAAGGGGATATGAACCTGGATCAGATTATATCTATATTGTCTTGCTCCCATAATTCCTATTTTAATTACCAATTCTTATTTTAATATCATTTACAATTCATATTAAAATCTATTTGTTCTAAGAACATATCAAAGTTTATCTAAATTTGATTTAAAATTAAGAAATATAATAAAATTTAAGGGGATTTTGTTACAACCCCCCATGTCAAATCGTATTTTGGAATAAAACTTAACTTCATAATTTTATTCGCTTCAGCCAGCTCCTTCTTTAAACCAACCAGGTGCACCCACGTGTCAAACGCAAAAGTGCTCCTCAACAGCGAAAGACGCAAATACCCCGCAATAATCGCTTCGAAAAAATCTGACCACTTCAAAAATGCGAACTGTGGTACCTTAATTCTGAGGACTGCGACCATGATCACAATCCTCATAAAGATGCCTTATTTTTTAGGATTGTGATCATAATCGTAATCCTCACAAAACTGCCTTATTTCTGAGGACTGCTATTATGATCGCAGTCCTCACAAAAATGTCATGTTTCTGACTCTTTATAGGACTGTGATCATGATCGCAGTCCTCACAAAAGTGCTTTGTTTTTTAGTCTATATAGGACTGCAACCATAATTGTAATCCTCATTATTTGGACATATTTTTGAGTCTTTATAGGATTGCGACCATGGTCACAGTTCTTGTTGGCCCAGAGGCCTTCCACTCTAGTTTTGATGATGATTGACTCATGTAGTTATGTTTACTAATAATCTTGTGATGTTTAGTTTCAGATAATTAACCAAGATGTTAGTTTGTGATTAGCTTCAACAAAGGAGCTTTGAAGCCTTTCACATGGTGATTCAAGAGCCCGAGCATAAAGATCATACATTGCACTCGTGGAGTCTAGCTCGGTGGATCACGGAGTTTTGGATCGAGTCGACTTGAAGACGGAGTTCATCAAGAAGACTTAGATATCCTAGTTTAGTTTGTGTTTTAGATTCATGTGTAAAGATTAGATAGTTGATATGCTCAAGTTCACAACACACACGTTTTATGTTTTGGATATTGGTTTTCGGTTTTGGTTTAACCGATATTGGTTTTCATGAATAGTTAGATCAAAACAAGTTTAAATGGTTTATGTATAGTAGATTCATTCTATATACATGTATGCTTAACTTCCTAGACAAACTTATTTTGACTTACCTATTCATGTGGTTTAGGTTTTGTATTTTTAACAAAACATATTTTTGGAATTAAAGTCAAAAACAATGATATATATATGTTTCATGTATATTGGACTTATGTCCATATGCATCATGCCTAAATGTGTTTAAGTATCATGTTTTGTATTTAAATGAGTTTTAGGAAAAATCAGATTTCCTATTGAAAAATCAAAGTTTGGAAAAATACAGTTTTTGGTTTTCGGTAACTTTTCCATAACACAAATTTGGTTCAAAATGTTTGATATTTGTGTTGAAATTTTTATCACATATTTGTATATCAATGTAAAATGATAAAACTATTTTTGTGAATTTTTAAGTAATTTATGGGAATTTTTAGAATATTTTTAAACCCAGTTTTCTGTCCCAGAATCCTGCTGCCAGGCTCTGGCGGTCGACCGGACCCAGAGTCGGTCAACCGGGTCGGTCGACCGACGTGCACAGACCTGTGCACGTTGGCCAGGTTCCTGGGGCGGTCGACCGGCCAGAGAGCTTTGCTCTCTGTTTTTTGACGGTCGACCGACCGGTCGACCGCGGGCTTCAAACGGTCATAAATATGACCGTTGGCGGTCGACCGGGCAGTCGACCGCCAGCCGCCTAGGCTGAAAAGTCAGCCTAACGGCTAGTTTTTGTTGGAGGCTATTTAAGCCTCATTCCTTTGGGATTTTGACAGGTTTTTTAAGCAAAAAAAATTAGAGCTTCTCCAGAGTTTATTTCCAAATTTTCAAAAGTGTTTTGGGCTTTAAACTTCAAATTTGGTTTTGAGTTTTAGGGTTTGGAAAAATCAAAGAAAATAGAAATTTGGGAGATTTGTATTGTTCTTCAATTCTATCATCTTCAAAGTGTTTTCCAAGTGTTTTTCTTTGAGTTTTTATTTTTCAAACTCTTGGTTTTCCACACTTGAGCTATATCCTCTATTCTATTCTATAGGATCATTTATTTGTGGGAAAAGAATTTGGTTTGTGGTGAGATATACCACTTGTTGTAACCCTTTTTACTTGGATATCCCTCTTTTGTAGAGGTGGATTTGGATATCCCTCTTTTGTAGAGGTGGATTTGGGTTGTTGGTTGCTCCCTCTTTAGTAGAGGTTGAGGTTGTGGTTTACTCCCTCTTGGTGAGGTGGAGTTGGTTGGTATTTGTATCCCTCTTCGGTAGAGGTGGATTGTGCTTGTATCCCTCTCGGTGAGGTGGATTTAGTTGTATTGGTGGAGTTCGGTACTCCGGTAGACCATTTGTATTGCCTCGGTGGAGGTTGTATTGGTTGAGAGAGGAGTTCGGTACTCCTAGTGGATTGGAAATCCTTCTCGGTGAAGGTGGGGACGTAGAGCTCTGTGCTCGAACCTCGAAACACATCTTCTTGTTTGCGTTTGATCGATTGGCTCTCAACTCTCTCTCTCTCTCTTTATTTGTGCATAGCATCATTCATATTGTCATATCTTATATGCTTGTGTTGTGCCTTGCATTGATTCATATTGCTTATTTCTATATGTTTGGTTGTGTTTGCTTGTGTGCCTCACTTGTGCTTAACCACGAGAGCTTCATATAGCGCCTTAACTCTTATTCAGAGGAATCACGAGGAGTTAGTCCAGAACCCTTCACGGGGAATTCGCCTACACTCGTTGGTTGCACTAAGTGTTGTTGCGATTTAGTTTTATTTCCGCATTTAGTTCATTAGATTAGTCTTATCACCTATTCACCCCCCTCCCTCTAGGTGATTTCAATTCTCACAAAAATGTATTATTTTTTAGTCTTTATTAGGATTATGATCATGATTGCAGTCCTCACAAAATACAATTTTTCAGTTTATATTGGGACATCGACAATGATCACAGTTCTTACAAGATGCCCCAATTTTCTATTAATAAAAAATTGTGCTCATAATCGTAGTCTTCTAATAAAGAATCGCAATCCTCACATGGGACTGCGATCATAAATCGCAGTCCTCATGTCAGCATCGTCATCATCAGCAAACTCTCATTCACCTGCGTCGAGGTCAGAGTTGAGGGGAGAGCAACATTAGAGGCGATGAGGAAGAGTAAAAAAAGAAATGAAAATATATAAAGAAGTGGTGTTTGGGAGGAATCAATTTATACTGACGTGGATGAGGTTATAGTGAACAAAATTATGAAACTGAGTTTTTTTTCTAATTATGAAACAAAGTAGGTGGCTGTCATGAAATTTCCTAAAATTTATTTCATATTTAGTAGTTAGTTAATAATAATTACTTTTTAATATTATTTTCTCTTAAAAAATAATCTTTACTTAAAAATTTGATTTCCAATTTATAGTAATGATAGTAGTAGTAATATTAGTGTTGTACTACTACCATAATAATAATAATAATAATAATAATAATAATAATAATAATAAAATAACAGTAATAGTAGTAGTAAATATAATGATAATATATTAGAAATTTCAAAAGTTAAAGAGTCCATTTCTAATTGAAACCTACTTTATTAGTTACATGTGTCAGGCACATGTTATATTATTTATGACAAGTATAAGTACTTTAACATAGTAGTTTTCTTAATTTTATTTGAATCTTAATTCAAATAATTTGAGTTTTTTAATACCATACTAATATTACTAATACTATTACTATTATAAATTTTAAATTCCAATTTTTAAGTATAAATTAGAATTTTTAGAGCAAAATAGTGGTTTAATTCAGCATTCAACCTGTAAATTTTATACAAATGTGGGCTAATTAGGCTCAATTTGTATTTATTGTACATACATTGCCACCCCTACTGAAAGAGTGCGGCTATTCACACCTGTAAATTGCTTAACATGTCCACTTTTTAAGAATAAAAGTTGTTGGACAGTTATAACCTTAAATCAAAAGACTAAAATAGATATTGATTAACTCTAATGTTACAACTAATAGAAATTCTATTCCTAAACAACACTAATAATTGTTGAACACACCCACCAAAATCCTATTTCTAATCAATCCTACTTCCTTTTTATTTTTAAATATATGCTCCTTTTTCGCCGACACAAGCCCTAAAAATTTCTCAACGTTTATACCATTAAAAAAATTGTCACATTGATAGCTATGTACAAACAAATAATGTCATGGGAGTATGAAAAATAATCAAAAAGTAAGTTTCCTCAATATAGTTTATTAAATTAAATTTTTTTTTTTTGAATTTCATCGTTGCTAGTAGGATCAACGAAGTCTCAACAAAATCAATACACTAGATGTTTGGTTTAAAATTTGTAGCAAAAAATCGTTATATTTCCTCTTATGTAATTCAGTAGTGTTTTATTACTCAAAGTCTATGTCATGTTATCTGAACAAAGTTTGGACCCTTATAGTCTGAACAAATTTGTTCGTTTTATTCTTCTCAAAAAAAAATTGTGCATACTATTTTCTCTTATGTCTTAGAAATTTACACTAATGAATAGTGTAAATAGAAAAACAACTAAATAATTTTAAGTTAATATATTCAAATAAAGAATGAGATTATAAATTAAGATATTGTCATTTTTTTTATCTCCTTAAAAATAGTGAGCTTAATGGAAATATTTTTTGCTAGTTTGTACAATATAGACATAAGATAATAGAAACACATAAAAACTAATTTGATGTGCTCGTCTTTCAGTACCATCCTCAATTTGATGCATTCTATTTTAATGCATTAAAATCTTGTTTTCTTGCAAAATTCGTTTCTTTTAGTGCATTTAGCTCAGATTCCAAACATTCTCTTATTTTGGATAAAAAGTTTTTTGGATTACTTAATTGTCTTCTATTTGTTGTTTTATAGTCGATCGGTTTTTGATTTAGGCATTCCCTTTTTCGCATTTCTTTCTGCAAAAACAATTTTATTTATCTAATCATGTTAGTCTAAATGCATTAACAATGTACTGAGAAACATATGTGCATTAGATGTAAGCCTCAAACCAGCTGAAAATATCAAATTTACTCGAAGGCTATTTAATTAATATGTAACTATATAATTAACACAAACACACACAAAGAGAGAGAGGGGGGGGGCGGGGGGGGGGGGGGGGGGGGGGGGGGGGGGTGGTGGTGATTGTTTTGTTGAGGGAGGAAGGTATGGTAGAATTGATATCTTAAAAAAACAATTGATTTAAAATGAAAATGATAGTTTAGAAAAAGTGAGAAGTGTGTTTAGAAATTTTGTGGGTGTATTAAGTATACATATGTGTTAAGCAATTTTGTGGGTGTGAATAACCGCACTCCTACTGAAATGCTCTCTCTCAAAACCCATCCTATTCAATCAAACTGCGGCCAGGTAGCTTGTCTACATTCATCTTCCTCATGAAACTCCTCACTCTATCAGCATCCTCAAACCTACCTGCATCTGAATACATGTTTGCCAAGATTGCGTAATACCCACTCTTGTCAGGCCGCATTGCCATCAACCTCCTCGCAACTCTCTCTCCTACATCAATATTACCATGCACTCGGCATCCGAATAGCAGAGCTCCGAGCACGGCCTCATCCGGCTCCATTGGCATCTCTTCCATAAACTTCTCTGCCTCTGCGACTCGGCCTGCCCGCCCCAAACCATCAACAATGCACGCGTAGTGCTTCAACTCAGGCTCCACTTTGCATTGCTTCATCAAGTGAAAGAATTCCCATGCACGCTCCACCATCCCCGAGTGAACACAAGCAGACAGCACTCCGAGGAAAGTGACCGAGTTTGGCATCACCCTTCTTCAAGCATTTTCTCAAACAGCTTCAGAGCAGCATCGGCATGCCCATTCAGTCCGTGACCGAGAACCAGAGCACTCCATGAGATCACATCCCTAACGGCCATGCTTGTAAAAACCCTCTCTGCGTAACCAAACGCACCGCACTTCACGTACATGTCCACAAGCGCATTCCCCAAGCTCAACGGTAACCCGAACTTCCTCCGAATGCACAGCCCTTGCACACTCCTCCCTTGCCGCAGTGAACCCAACTGACCACAGGCCAGCAACAAGCTCACAGCAACCACATCATCGATTCCAACCCCATCCCTCAACATCTCCCTAAACACTCCAAAGCCAACGCCGGCTCCCCGCTCTGAGCATAACCCGAAACCATCGACGTCCACAGCACGCAGTCTCTGTGGGGAATTTCATCAAACAACTTCCTCGCATGAGAAATACTTGACACACCCACGTAGAAAAACACCAACGCCGACGCAACAAAGGGGTTTCCGCCCAGACCCAGTTTAGCCGAGAGGCCGTGGATGGAGGCGCCACTGCCGGCGGCCCCGGTGGAGGCGCAGGAGTGGAGAACAGGGGGGAGGGTGAACTCGTCAACGCGGAGGCCTCGGGAGCGCATGGAGAGGAAAATGCGGAGGCATTCGAGGGGGAGAGCGGAGCGGGAGAGCTGGGAGAGGATGGAGTTCCAGGAGAAGGAGTTGCGGCGGGGCATATGGTGGAGAAAGAGGGAGAGGAGGAGCGGATGAGGCGGTGGGGGTCGGAGTAGGCGAGGAGGAGCTTGGTGGAGAGGATGACGTTTGAGTGGAGTCCCAGGCGGATGAGGCGGCCGTGGAGGTGTCGAAGGTGGCGCGGGGTCGGCGAGGAGCGGAGGAGATGGAAGTAGGAGGAGATGAGGAGGTGGTTGTTCGCGTTCATGCTCAGGGCAGGAGTGGAGAAAGAGAGTCTCGAGGGATTAGCATAAATCTTTATAAATCTACAGTTACTCTTTCTTGTCTCTCTTTTATACTTTCTTCATTTTTTTTTCCTATTTTTTTTTTTCAATTCAATTCAATTTTAATTATTATTTTACAACAATTAAAACTCTCACATTATAAAAACTCTTCATTTTTATAACTCTTAGTTTCTATTTTTCTCAAATTGAAGCTGTTAAATTATGGAAGCTCATTTTTCTCATTCTTTTTTAAAATATAACATGTCACTATGTTTATAAAAAAGAAAAATAAGAAGAAACTTTCATCTCCCTCACATATCCACATAAAAGAAATGGAAAAGAAGCAAAAAAGTTTTTTAAAAAGAAAAGAAAACAAAAAACTCTCTTCTCTTTTACATCTAGACTCGAATTGGAACTCACAAATTACAAAACTCTCTCCAAAAATAGTGGCGTAGCCAGAATTTTGAACTCGAGGAGGGGTACTTTTCTACACTTTTCTAAATGTTTTGTGGTCCTTCTCGGAAAATGCTATCAAGATAGTGGTATGCGCAAAATCTTTTTTTAGTGCATGTATTATAGAATTGTAGTAGAGTTATAATTTTAATAATACTAAATAAAACCTGTAGAGATGCAATATGTGGTTCCAAATTATGGGACCGTGTATCTTGCAAGAACTTGAGAAAGTAGTGATCATGTAAGGTGTGGTGACTTACAGTGTGATGGGCTATCTCATTATGACGCTTATGTCCATGATTTCTAGCATCACTGTATTGAACAAGTTCCATGTTTAAGATAAGGTCACACTGGAATGTGTTCCTTGGAAAGAAGATTGTAACCGTGATGGGATAAAAGCTGGGTGTTTGAACTTTTTAAAACTCTTTTTTTTTTGTTTTGCTTCTAAATTTGTATAAGTTTGTGTTGGGGTTTGAAAGTAGTTTGAATATAAATTGCATTTTGTTGAACACAGTGGACAAGAAGCAATAAGAAGTTATCGAAAAGAAGAAGGAAAAAATAAAATAAAATGAGAATAATAGGATTTAAACTTAGGTTGACGAATAATAGAGCACAAACAAATACAAACTAACCTACACTTCTCTTTGCTATTTCTAAGTTAGTATATTACTTTTATCTATGAACAAAGTGGGGCATTATCCCATTTTTGGACAGGGCCAGGGGGGCATGTGCCCCCCGTGACCCCCACGGCTCCGTCTCTATCTAAAAACCCTGCAAGCCCATTGGATAGCTGAGTCATCTTTAGTTCCGATTGACTGTTATTAAAAGCGTTGAAGATGATCGAAAAGAAACGCAAGCCTCACCGGAGAGTGGTTATTTACTTTTTGGTAATACTATTTTTTCAATTAATATATTATTTGATGGTTAATTATTTCTAAGGATTAATATCTTAATTGTAGTTCCTACCAACTTTGTCATTCTCATGTTGTTTTTGTATCTGGCTATTGTTTGGTATTTCACGACATTATCTTAACAGTGTTTGAGCATTATTTATGGATCATATCTTGTGCGGAGTAAATGATTATATTGATTAGACTATTTTTTATTAGATTAGCAAAGACTTAGTTAATTAATCATTGAATTGTCAAGAAGGTACAAAAGTTCTTAAATTAAATCAAGAGTCTATATCTTCTCCCGTGAATTTTTTTCTTTTCAATTTTTCTATGAGAAAGTTTTTCATAGCTCAATTTTGAATACATGATCTCTCGTAACAAAGAAAAGGGGGAGCTGCAAGTCACTGACAGGTGAAGTGTGGGCTAGGCAGTGGGCTCGGCGGCTTGCCGGAAAGAAGATCAAGAAGGCAAGAACCCTTTCAGTTCTCAGGAGTCGCTAACAGGTGAAATGTCTTTTGGCTGGGATTGAGAGAGAGAGAGAGAGAGAGAGAGAGAGAGAGAGAGAGAGAGGTAATTGAGTATTGAAAAAAGTTGGGGAAGTGGAAGAGATGCTCAGACGCCTCACCCTCACACAATCCTGCAATCGCGTGCATGTTGTGCATAGGAAATAGACAATAGTTGCTCTGAATTTATTGTTTGCTTATTTTTTTTAAAATACCCTATATGAGGCTATGGGATTAAATAAAATTTTGGTCCCCTTTTCAAATTTGGGCCCTGGGCCGTCGCCCTGGTCGCCCTGGACCAGGGCCGACCCTGGTTCTACTGGAAAAGCGTCATGAAAATCACAAGTTCTCGTGATTATTCATAACTTTTGATGTTTGCATTCAAGGGTTTTTACTTCTGCCTCCTCTGTTATTTTTAAATGGAACCTTTCTAAAGACCAAACATAAAGGTTGTATGCTTGATGCGACGTGACTGAATGGTGATGATGATATGTTTTGACTTTTTTCGTTTGATTTTCTAATGCTTTACATAGCACCACATGATATATTAGTTACCCCACATGTCAATAACTTGGTTGCAGTTCATAAAAACACACACTAGCTTGTGAATAATAAGTATTGCCATCATAGACGCATTTCTATTAAATAGGGCTGACTGTGACGTTGATTGCAGTACTCACAGACACAATATTTGCTTTAGGAGGACTGCGACTAGAGTTGCAATACTCATAAATTCATACAAGCGCTTATTTTCTGTTGTTTTAATGTGTGTTTGGCATCACTTTATTATTTTAACAGGTTTTTTTTCTCATTTGTCATGACAATAGTTGATTTTGAAAGTGATGACAACTGACATTGGTTCATGAAATACCTCAATACTATTGTAGCTGAGGATAGAATATACACATTTATGTCTGATAGGCATTCTGAATTATTAAAGTCAATTCTAACTGTCTTTTCAGATTCTTAACATTCTTATTGCTATTAGCATTTGAGACAGCAGTCATATCCAGCAAGAACCGTAGACGTCCATTCATCCTTAAAAATTTCAAAAAGCTTGTTTATCCAACCCACAAGGAGTTTCAGACAGAGTATGAAAATTCTGTCAAACTCAGAAGCCAACAAGCGAACAAATTCTTAGCCAGTGTGCCTCTTAGACACTGGGCGAATGCTTACGTCCCTGGACAAAGATATGATCGTGTGTCTTCTATAGTAGCTGAGAGTTTCAACTCATGGATTCTTAAAGAATGACAACTTCCTATAACATCCATGTTAGATTCAATTCGGAGAAGATTAATGATGAAGTTTGCAAGAGAATAAGGAAACATCTAGGAGTTGAAATTCAATGTTATGTCCAACATTTGAGAAGAAGTTGGCTGCTAATATGAAATCTTTCAGAACAATGAAGCTGATTAGGTGAAGCGATGTCGTCTATAAGGTGCTGTGATTGGACCAAGATTTTCGTGTTGACCTCTCACGACTTTCTTGTTTGTGCAATTTTTGGCAATTCTAGGCTTTTCCTTGTTCATATGTTGTGGCTTCCATTAGTTGTCTTGGAGGATCTCTATATTACTACTGCGATTAGTTTTTTCTAGTTTCTATATTCCGGCTTTGTAATGCCCCGATCCCGCGGCTACAGAAACGTTGCTGCGACGTATATATATAGGGCGAAAATATCCTCACATATATACGCTAAGCATCAGTATAGACAAGAATCAGAGTAGGGAAGCACAGGTGTAATATACAGTCCAGCAATAATAGCACAAGTTCATAATTATCACATAGCAGATACAATATTACAAGAATATTAGATCACCAAGAAGCGTAAAAGCATGATATGCAATATAAAAAGACTAAAAAATACCCACGAGTAGCGAGATGAGAATCTGCGACCCGATCAAGGAGGCTGGGAGAAAAGAGGCTCCAGACAGACAACCGTTAATCCACGCTTCCACTACGCACTCTGATCAACTACAGAAGGCCACCACGATCCAGGCCTTTAGATCTGGAGGTGAAGGTCCAGGGTTGTCAGAAAATGACCCAACGAGTACGTAAGATAAAGCAGTTAGCGTGCTAAGGCAATCACACGTGTACATGATCAAGTGATGTGGTTCAAGCATACAGGTACAGACAATGACCAGTAACATAAATGAAAATAAGAGAATTGATAGTAAATCTGAAATCAAGTACACGTGTATCGATAAATCTGAATCGAAAAACATGTATAGAAAATGGTATCGAGAGCATAAGTACACATAAACATGCAATGCCAATACAAGTCAGTAAACAAGAGATTAGAAAATCTCATGTAAAATCACATATGGTAAAACAGAATGTCCAGCTCAAGTCATACAACATGAATTGTTGAATTAGAAAAACAGGGCAAGTCACGTGCATGAGTAAATTAGTGTGCTGCTTTTAAATTATCCAATAATAATCATCAGTACCGTTTGATATTTCAATCATCCCCCTGTCAATGTCACCCATCACTGACAGTCCATACTAGAGTTTGTTCTCTAGTAGAACTCACTCGGATCTGATATGGGTGTACCAGTATCCAAACGAAGGAGAGAATATCACACGTTCCTCATATCGTTATTGTTTGGTTATTAAATTCTTATTATTCATCTGATCCATATGTCTAGGAATGTGTTACCAGCACACATCCACATATGACTAAGATGAGTTATATTTGAAAACTGATGAAGAACTGATGGATCATATTTATAGTGGGCCCCGCCTCTGCTCGGGACTACAGCTCAAAAGATCAGGCTACTGCTTCCAAGGACATATCATTATGCGCCCCACACGACACTTCAGAGATCAGGTTACTGCTTCCGGTGACTTATTATTACGCGCCCCACACGATACTTCAGAGATTTCCACCATTATAAATAGGACATCATACCAATATCCATCAGTTTCCCCCACCAATGTAAGTTGAGTACTTTATTATAGATTGCCCATATAAAGTCCACAATGAATTCACAGTAATCCAATATATATATGATTATCCAATTACGGGGATCAACAAGAGTATAGTGTCAGGAGTCTTCCTGTTTTAGGGGTTCAGAAATACATGAGTTCAGGCGTACAGGAGTTCAGGGGTACAAGAGTTCATAGGTACCAGATGTCTGGTAGCAGTATAATGATCATGTCAAGTCTATGTAAAAGCGATAATCATGTATAGGCAATGTAATACAAGTTTCAGGTGTGATAGTATCCAGTCAGGTGACACATCATCAAGTCAAGTGTATCAGTACCAAGTAGCAAGTGTCATGTATCAAGTATATTTATCAAATATCCAGTATCAGGTGATAGCATGTCAAGTATTAGTGTTAGATATCAAGTGCCAGGTATCAGGTATCAAGTGACAGCATGTCAAGTATCAAGTGTCCGTATAATATTAGAAAATCACTCGCATATCATATATCAAGCAGTATAACATGTTTTAAGTCGCATAACGTATCATGAATTAAAAATTAGAAAAGCACTCATCAAACATAAAATATAGTACTTGTCCAAATACCGAAAAAGAGAACTCTCCCAATACCAAAAAGAGGACTCTCCCAATACTGAAAAAGAGTACTCGCCCAAATACCGAAAAAGAGTACTCGCAATCTCAAAAAAGGTACTCGCCTAAATTTTTAAAAAATGCCGTAAAATCTAGAACACCAGAAACACATGCACACCACCAATCCATAGTAAAATATATAAATATTAATTTTTAGAGAGAGAATGAGAGAGGAGAGAGAAAGAGAATCAAATCCAGAACCATATCTGAGAGAGAGGGAGGGAACGAGATTTAGAGAAGGGAGAGAGAGAGAGAGAATAAGAGAGAGAACATGAGAGGAGAGAAAAGAAAGAGGAGATATATATTGCTGGAAAAGAGAGAAAAAGGAAAAAAAAGAGGGAGAAAGAAAAAAAGAAAGAAAGAAGAAGGAAGAAAGAAAGGGGAGGAGAGGGTGGAGCCTGGAGGCAGCTGGCCGCCGCCAGCGCCCTGGGCGGCGGCGCGCCGGAGGGGCGGCGGCGCGGGCTGGGCCCCTGGAGGAGGGGTTTATGTTGTGGTTATTGTTGAAGGTGGTAGTGGAGAGGGAGATGATGATTGTTGGGGTGTTTGTGGAGATGGTTGGGTGGTGGAAGTGGAGGAGAATGGGGAGGAGAGGGTTGAGGTGATGGTATTGGTGGAGATGTGGGAGGAAGTGGTGGTGGATTTGGTAGTTGAAGGAGGTGGATGTGGAGGTGGATTTCAGTAAAATTGGAGAAGGTGGTGGTGTATGGTGGAAGGAAGAGATAAATAGGGTTTTGGGAGGTGGTGCTGGAGTTTGGTGCGTGCATGGTCACCAGGGAGGCGGCGGAGCAGGCGGCGGCCGGTCAAGGGAAAAGAGGAGGGAGTTGGTTGAGAGTTGGTGGAAGAGTAAGAGAGAAATGGAGAGAGAAAAGAAAAAGAAATGAGAGAGAGAGGAAAAGTGGGAAAGAAAAGGAGAGGGCACAGTGGAGAGCGGTGCTGCTGTCATTGGCAGGGGAATGGGGTAGGCAGGCAGCATGTAGGGGGAGGAAAAAAAAGAAAAAGGAAAGAAAAGAAGGAAAAGAAAAGATGGGAAAATAAAAGGAAAGAAAGGAAAAAGAAAAAATGGAGAAAAATAACAAATAAATATATTATTAAATAATAAATTTAGTAGAGTAAAATAAGTAAATTAAGTAGATGAGTGGAGAAGGAAAAAAGCAAGAAAAGAAAAGAAGAGAAAATAATATTATTATTTAAATCGGGTAAAAATTGACTGTTTTATAAATGTTCCCAAAATTCTTAAAAATAAAAAAATATTATTTTAGGTACATGGTGAAATCGGATTCAAGAAACTCTTTTTGGTTTTCAAATTAAAAATCCTGCAATCAACTGTCGATACCAGTCGACACCAAATTCGGTCGAATTTTGATAATTAAGAAAAATCTCTAAAATTGCATTTAGATGGGAAAAAAGTTTCTAAGAAGTAACGTGAAAGATGTTTCTAGAAATTTAACTTCATTTGTAAATTAAAAATCCTGGAATCGGTCGGCAATACCGATCAACACTGGTTTTGAATATTTTGCAAATTAATTCAGAAAATAACAAAAAATTACGAAAAATTTAAAATAGTGAAAAATAGTATCTGAAACTAAAATCGATAAAATCAGACTATCAAAAAGGTCAAATCAGAATGTACGCTAGTATCGGGTCCCTAGTTCAGACTTGGATTGACTCTGAATCACAAAAATCCAGATCCAATACAAAACAATCCCATAAATAAACATAAAGCAATAACAAATACAGGGAGAAAATAAAAAGATATGATAAAAAATCAAAATATGTATCTAAGTATGTATTCCGAGAACATGGTGTTACATTCCGTCCACCTTACAAAAATTTCATTCTCGAAATTTTGATAAGGGGAAAATGAACACAGAAATGATAGGGACGAGAATTATACAAATAAAGATATGAATAACTGATGGTAGTTCTCACAAATTGACTGAACGGTAAACTGGGGACTTAGACATATCTGCACTTCTTGTCGTATATATCTGCCATAATAATACTGACTTGATGTCTACTGATAAAAGAAAACTGCCCAAACTTCAGAAGACTGACCCATTCTGAATAATATAAAGTGAGCTGACTTGGTGAGATAATCAATAATAATTCTTTCGGACTATGAGGCGAAGATGATGAAATCCATAGAAATCCAGAGTTGTGAAATCCATAATATAAAATCTCTGCGTGACATAACGCTGTGCTTGAAGAAGAGTCTGCAATAGAATCTTCAAACGTGTCATATACTTATTATTACCCCAGAAGTAGAATAGAATACCAAAAATAAGAAAAATCCTGATGAGACTGAGCTTAAATAAGAAAATCGAAAATAACCAATTCTGAACACTGCGCATTGATAATCCTAAAGAGGCTTACCAAGAAAATAGAATAACCGTATCAAGTCTCGAATACTGACTTCTAAATGATAATCCGACTGTAGATCAATCCTGAAAATTCCTGAGCTCTGTGAAGTTGGTAGAAGATGAAAGTACGCCTAGAGGGGGGTGAATAGGTGTACGGCTAATCTAATGAACTAATTGCGGAAATTAATACTTAATTGCAACAACACTTAATGCAACCAACGAGTGTAGCCGAATTCTCGGTGAAGGGCTCTGGATTAACTCCTCTTGATTCCTCTGAATAAGAGTTGAGGCGCTATATGAAGCTCTCGTGGTTAAGCACAAGTGAGACATACACAAACAAGCCAAGCATATAATATGAATGAGCAATATGAAGCAATGTGCCTCTAAACACTCATTGCAATAGGGACTAGTGCTGGTATCTAGTTGAGATTCTGATTGTACCTCAAGGGAGTCATTCCCTTGGACCATGAAGCAATGTTCATCGGACTCGTCTCTCCTAGATCTCCTCTTCTTATCGATAAGCGTTGGTAGCTCGGGAGATATCAAAATGCTCCATACTGCAAAAGCGGACTCATAGTGAGAAAATACATGTAAATAATCTTTATGAAGAGATGCTCTAAGTGCCTTTAGGGCTGTGCATTGGCCTCTATATGCTTGCTATTACTAAGGTAGGATTTCTTGATAATGGTAAGGTAAACTATATAACCTATGGCTTTTAAATGCAAACTCATCAAAATCTTCCATGTGTCAATTTTAGAGATATCAAACATGGGAGGGCTATCCATGAGTGCAAACTATATGTGTGCAAATGCAAATGTAAATGTAGATTAGCAAAATCAAGGTCACACTCCTACGTGGTTAAACCTAATATCAGGAGTGTAGGCTCTGATACCAATTGAAAGTACGCCTAGAGGGGGGTGAATAGGTGTACAGCTAATCTAATGAACTAAATGCGGAAATTAAAACTTAATTGCAACAACACTTAATGCAACCAACGAGTGTAACCGAATTCCCGGTGAAGGGCTCTGGACTAACTCCTCTTGATTCCTCTGAATAAGAGTTGAGGCGCTATATGAAACTCTCGTGGTTAAGCACAATTGAGGCACACACAAACAAGCCAAGCATATAATATGAATGAACAATATGAAATGATGCAAGGCACAATAGTACAGAGAGGGAGAGTCAATGGATCAAACGCTAACACACGGATATGTTTCGAGGTTCGAGCACACAGCTCTACGTCCCCGCCTTCACACAGAAGGATTTCCAATCCACTAACTTGTCCACACAGGACTCCCACACAGGGAACCTCCACTGAGGATTTGGGACAAATACAATCGGGAGTACACAACTCCTCTCTCAACTAAATATAACCTCTCACAGAGGCTAGGCACAAAGCCACACAAACACCACCTCACACAAGAGGGGTAGGCACTTAGCCAATACAAAACAATCACATCACACTTGAGGGATTCCAACACAAACTCCACCTCTCACTAAAGGGAGCCAACCAACAATCTCCACCTCTCACTAGAGGGAGCTAACCACCACTCCAAAATCAACCTTTACACAAGAGGGATATCACAAGGTAGGAGGGATTACAACTTGGTGGTCTATCTCAACCACAAACAACTTCTTCCAAAAAATAAAGATCCTATAGATAGGATAGCAAGATATGGCTCAAGTGTGGTGGAAAATCAAGATGTTGGAAACAAATCACAAGGAAAAATACTTGGGAAAACAACTTAGGATTTGATAGAAATGAAGAACAAAGCAAATATCCTAAATCTGTATTTTTCTTTGATTTTTCCAACTCTTGAAAACAAATAAAGATGATCTTTAAAAACTAACAAACTCTTTTGAAAACTTGCTTTTAAAAACACTAGAGAGTAGGAAATTTTTGGCTCAAAAATTCTTAACCAAAAACTCTCTCAAATGGGGTATTTATAACCCCTACAAGAAAATCTGCCCGTTGGCAGAGAAAAGGCCCAGATTGGCCTTCCGGTCGACCGGCTGGTCGACCGGCCAACGGTCATATTTTTGACCGTTGAGCCTTCCGGTCGACCGGGCCCTGAACCTGAAAGCAACGGCTCTCTGGCCTGTCGACCGCCCGGTCGACCGGACAACCCGAGAGTAGGTTGCCTTCAGTCGGTCGACCGGCCCAAAGGGCTGGCTGCGTGCACGTTTGTGTGCACGTCCGGTCGACCGCTCCAGTCGACCGGCTCCTGGTCCGGTGCCTGGCAGGGTTTTTAAAGGATTAGAAAACTAGGTTTTTAATTACCAATTAATTCCCATAAAATCTCTAAAAATTCACAAAAAAAAGTTCAGTATAATACATTGATATACAAACTTGTTTGAGTAAAAATCAAGCCAAGTTACAAACATTTTGAACTCTTTTTGTGTAATGAAAATTTTGCCGAAAACCAAATTCCGTATTTTCTAAAACTTGGATTTTTCAAATGGAAATCCGATTTTTCAAAACTCATCCAAATACAAAAACATGATATAGAAACAACTTTAAGCATATAGTATATGGATATAATCCAATATACATGAAAGATATATATATATCACTGTTTTTGACTTTAAATCCAAAATTAGTTTTGTTAAAACATAAAACTCCAAACACATGAATAGGCATATCAAAATAAGTTTGTATAAGATATGAAGCATACATGTATATAGAACAAATCTAATATACATTAAACCATGTAAACTTGTTTTGAATCTATCTATTCATGAAAACCAAGATCGGTTAAACCAAAAATCGAAAAATCAAAACCAATAAACATGAAAACTTAAACAAGTGTGTGTGTTGTGAACTTGAGCATATCACACTATCTAGTCTTTACAAATGGATCAAACATAAACTAAACAATGTACCGAAGTCTTCTTGTAGAGCGCCGTCTCCAAGTTGACTCGATCCAAACCGTGATCCGCCGAGCTTGACTCCAACAAGTACTAGGTATGAACTTTGATGCTCGGGCTCTTGAATCACCATGTGAAAGAGCTCCACAACACCTTTGTTGAAGCTAATCACCTACTAATATCTTGGTTAAGTATCTGAAACTAAACACCACAAGATTATTAGTAAACTATAACTACATGAGTTAATTATCATCAAAACTAGAGTGGATGGGCCAACAATCTCCCCCTTTTTATGATGACAAAACTCATGGAGTTATATATGCATGGATTAAAGTTAAGCTTCAAGGAAGCTCCCCCTTAACTCATGCATAGTAATAAACAATAAATATATGCAATGCATACTAAACATGAATATGCATCAATATACATAAAACAAACATATGTTTCCAAAACCTTCTTTTTGTTTAAACTCTAAAAATCATTTTTCTCGTATACATAATACATAAACTCAATATATGCAAAAACACAAATATGCATATATAAACTCAAAATCTTTCTCCCCTTTTTATCAATCATCAACAAAGGGGTCAAAGAAAACAATATTCTCCCCTTTTTGTCTTAAACAAAAAATATCAATAAGGGGTGAAATCGAAACAAAACTTTCTTGATACCAATTGAAAGAGAAAAAAATACCAATTTAGTGCATCATGATATCAATAAAATATACCAATTGAAAGTAAAACTTATAGGTAATCTTGATACCAACTTGAAAAGATTAGTACCAATAGAAAGTAATTTTTCATTAAAAGCATATGATACCAAAAATAATCAATATTCTTTTTTTAATCATTTTTAACATAAAGTGTGGGAGTAGAATATCAAAACCAATAAAAAGTGAAATATAATTGAAAGGTGAAATATGAATTTTCTCCCCCTTTATGAAATACCAAACAAAATGATGCATAAGCTTGTATATGAAACCAATTGAAACATAATTAATTGAAATATAATAATCATTTAAGAAATCAAGCTTAGAATAACCAAAATTTGTGCTCAAAGATATAGAGATATAGTAAGCACAAATAAAGCATATATATGTATGAAAATTAAATACCAATCGAAATTGATACTATTTGAAATGTAAGCATACATATATAAAAACATATATGAGTATACAAAGGAATGTCAATAGTGATACCAATTGAAAAAATCTAATGATACCAATTGAAAACAAAATAAGATTAAGTGTATAACTCATATTTCCTTCCACCCATTTCATGCACATGTTTAAAAGGATTTTCAATATGAACATATAAGGCATGGTCGCCCAACCAACCGCCCTTCAATGGAAGGGGTTTTCAAAAATAGGTTTGAAAATAGTTTAGCATAATTGAAAACTCTTCCAAAATGAAGAATACGAACTAGTTATAAGAAAATTTGTAAACTAGTACGAAATCCTTCAAGTAAGGAATAAAACAAAATTATATTTCATGAAAAACATGTAGATCACATGATCACCAAACACTCAAAATCTATAAAGCATATATATCATACTCATGAAAACAAAATCATGAGAAAATAAATAAGATGAGTGTACAAGTGTTATGTGAAACATATCATCATGAAAATATGCAATTAAGGCTCAATAAGAAATCCCTTAAAACATGAAAGTCATCAAAACTCGAATTCTTCAAGGTATATGTATGTCATGTACAAACTAAAGAATACATACATATCCAAACATAACGAGTCCACAAAAGTATATGCATGAAGGCAAGTGGCTCAAGAGATGTATATGTATAGCTAATAGTTTGGACAAAATAGACATATACATAAAGCTAGACATATAAACATGAAAACATGTAAAAAAAATGGGAATACAAGTCAAATGCATGAATCATCAAAACTAGGCTATACTAGTACATCTAATGAGTACAAATGAGCGTTCAAGCACAAACATGTAATAATCTATTTGTGGCTCATTAGTTGTACAAGTATATATCCAACTTTTAATGAAAACTAACATCTAAACATGTAATCAAACATGAAGCATAGAAATAAACAACTCATAAACATACATATGATTATTATGTACATGCAAATGCATAGATCTAGAATATACACATTAGTTAAAACAAAAGTGAGATCACAAAGATATAAATCCATATTAAACATGGGTGTCTCAAATAACTAAATATGTATATCACTAATCTAAATCTCATGGCATATAACATATTAATAAAACATTAAAACATGCTAAAATCAATGATATGAAAAACATGTAAACAATAAATGAGGAGTAAGAGACCGTTACAAAAACCGAGAGGGTAACTCTCCATATCTCCAAAACAAGGTGGTCCTCCCACCAAGCTCCCCTTGAAAGTGATGCATCCAAATAGTCCTCTTTTAAGCTCGGAACGCATCCACCTCAAGGCACCATTACTCTCACGTCATGTGAGAGCCCACACCTACATCAAATATAATAGGGGTGGTCTTTGGTACCCACACTCTTTTGGGTCTATGGGGGTTAGTTCCTTTCCTAACCCAAACAAATTTAGTTGCTAAATTTGAATCATGTATACGATCATAGCAAAACTTAGCAAGGTGGCCCTTTCGTCCACAATGTGTACATGTGTACACATGAGCATACATCGTGTTGTGTGCATGAACGTGTGAAGCATGTGTATGTCATGGATGGTGTGCATGCATAGATGGAATTTGTTTCTTGCGAAACATAGATTCCAAATGTGTAGGGTTCATGGCACAATGGCTCAAAGTGGAGCCCAAACAATCCACACTCTTCTTTAAATTATTTATATCATTTTCAATTATAGAAGAGGTACATGCAATAGGTAAGCTAGATGATGAAGCTACACTAGCATGGCAAACATGTGTATCTAAATCATTTTGCAAAGAAATATTTTTCTTTAAACAATCTTTTAATTCTTGTGAAATCAAATTTATTTTATTTTCAAAGAATTATTTTCTTTTAATACAAAATCAAGTTTTGAAGTTAAATCCTCATTTTTCTTCAAAACATATTCACAATCATTTTTACTTTTCAAAATTTTGTTTTCATTAAGTGCAAGATCAAGTTGGGATTTAAGCGAGTCACTTTCACTTGATATCTCATCCCTTTCTTGCAAAACAATCTCAAGTCTAGAAGATAAATTTTTATTTTCTTCTTTTAAACTAAGACTTTTCATTTTCAAAAGTTTGTATTTTGAAATCAAATTTTCACAATTTTTAGCAAGTTCATCATTCATGGCTTGTGCCTCTAAACACTCATTGCAATAGGGACTAGTGCTAGTATCTAGTTGAGATTCCGATTGTACCTCAAGGGAGTCATCCCTTGGACCATGAAGCAATGTTCATCGGACTTGTCTCTCCTAGATCTCCTCTTCTTATCGATAAGCGTTGGTAGCTCGGGAGATGTCAAAATGCTCCATACTGCAAAGCGAACTCATAGTGAGAAAACACATGTAAATAATCTTTATGAAGAGATGCTCTAAGTGCCTTTAGGGCTTGTGCATTGGCCTCTATATGCTTGCTATCACTAAGGTAGGATTTCTTGGTAATGGCAAGGTAAACTTTATAACCTATGGCTTTTAAATGCAAACTCATCAAAATCTTCCATGTGTAATTTTAGAGATATCAAACATGAGAGGGCTATTCATGAGTGCAAACTATATGTGTGCAAATGAAAATGCAAATGTAGATTAGCAAACCAAGATCACACTCCTAGGTGGTTAAACCTAATATCAGGAGCGTAGGCTCTGATAGCAATTGAAAGTACGCCTAGAGGGGGGTGAATAGGTGTACGGCTAATCTAATGAACTAAATGCGAAAATTAAACACTTAATTGCAATAACACTTAATGCAACCAACGAGTGTAGCGAATTCCCGGTGAAGGGCTCTGGATTAACTCCTCTTGATTCCTCTGAATAAGAGTTGAGGCGCTATATGAAGCTCTCGTGGTTAAGCACAAGTGAGGCACACACAAACAAGCAAAGCATATAATATGAATGAGCAATATGAAATGATGCAAGGTACAATAGTAGAGAGAGTCAATGGATCAAACGCTAACACACGGATATGTTTCGAGGTTCGAGTACACAGCTCTACGTCCCCGCCTTCACACAGAAGGATTTTCTAATCCACTAACTTGTCCACACAGGACGCCCACACAGGGAACCTTCACTGAGGATTTGAGGCAAATACAATCGGGAGTACACAACTCCTCTCTCAATCAAATACAACCTCTCACAGAGGCTAGGCACAAAGCCACACAAACACCACCTCACACAAGAGGGGTAGGCACTTAGCCAATACAAAACAATCACCTCACACTTGAGGGATTCCAACACAAACTCCACCTCTCACTAGAGGGAGCCAACCAACAATCTCCACCTCTCACTAGAGGGAGCTAACCACCACTCCAAAATCAACCTCTACACAAGAGGGATATCACAAGGTAGGAGGGATTACAACTTGGTGGTCTATCTCAACCACAAACAACTTCTTCCAAAAAATAAAGATCCTATAGATAGGATAGCAAGATATGGCTCAAGTGTGAAAAATCAAGATGTTGAAAAACAAATCACAAGGAAAAATACTTGGGAAAACAACTTAGGATTTGATAGAAATGAAGAACAAAGCAAATATCCTAAATCTATATTTTTCTTTGATTTTTCCTACTCTTGAAAACAAATAAAGATGATCTTTAAAAACCATCAAACTCTTTTGAAAACTTACTTTTAAAAACACTAGAGAGTATGAAATTTTTGGCTCAAAAATTCTTAACCAAAAACTCTCTCAAATGGGGTATTTATAACCCCTACTAGAAATCTGCCCGTTGGCAGAGAAAAGGCCCAGATTGGCCTTCCGGTCGACCGGCCAACGGTCAAATTTTTGACCGTTGAGCCTTCCGGTCGACCGCCCGGTCGACCGGGCCCTGAACCAGAGAGCAACGGCTCTCTGGCCGGTCGACCGCCCGGTCAACCGGGGTAACCCGAGAGTGGGTTGCCTTCAGTCGGTCGACCGCTCGGTCGACCAGCCCAAAGGGCTGGCTGCGTGCACGTTTGTGTGCACGTCTGGTCGACCGCTCCGGTCGACCGGCTCCTGGTCCGGTCGACCGGTCGGTCGACCGCCAGAGCCTGGCAGGATTAGAAAACTAGATTTTTAATTACCAATTAATTCCCATAAAATCTCTAAAAATCAACAAAAGTAAGTTCAGTATAATACATTGATATACAAACTTGTTTGAGTAAAATCAAACCAAGTTACAAACATTTTGAACTCTTTTTGTGTAATGGAAATTTTGCCGAAAACCAAATTCCGTATTTTCTAAAACTTGAATTTTTCAAATGGAAATCCGATTTTTCAAAACTCATCCAAATACAAAAACATGATATAGAAACAACTTTAAGCATATAGTATATGGATATAATCAATATACATAAAAGATATATATATCACTGTTTTTGACTTTAAATCCAAAATTAGTTTTGTTAAAACATAAAACTCCAAACACATGAATAGGCATATCAAAATAAGTTTGTCTAAGATATGAAGCATACATGTATATAGAACAAATCTAATATATATTAAACCATGTAAACTTGTTTTGAATCTATCTATTCATGAAAACCAAGATCGGTTAAACCAAAAACCGAAAAACCAAAACCAATAAACATGAAAACTTAAACAAGTGTGTGTGTTGTGAACTTGAGCATATCACACTATCTAGTCTTTATAAATGGATCAAACATAAACTAAACAATGTACCGAAGTCTTCTTGTAGAGCGTCGTCTCCAAGTTGACTCGATCCAAACCGTTATCCACCGAGCTTGACTCCAACGAGTACTAGGTATGAACTTTGACGCTCGGGCTCTTGAATCACCATGTGAAAGAGCTCCATAACACCTTTGTTGAAGCTAATCACCTACTAATATCTTGCTTAAGTATCTGAAACTAAACACCACAAATTTATTAGTAAACTATAACTACATGAGTTAATCATCATCAAAACTAGAGTGAAAGGCCTCTGGGCCAACAGAAGAAATTATGATCGTTTCAGGAATAATATAAATAGAGAAAACTATAACTCTGTCTGGCAGAAGTCCTGAATCTGGAACACTATTTTATATCGACGCTCCTCATGTAATGATACAGTCTATTTGATTATATAAGTGATGACTACTCCACTTTCTGTACTGGTTCCCCATGATGCGTTCATACATACAATAATAGAATGCGAGGCCGAAAAACTATCCAATATAAGATAATGTGGTGTACTAGAATCAAAGAATGCCAGAACAGAATGAGAGCGATCCACATCTGCCTTGGCGCTATCCTACCAGTCTATTTATATCTTAGTTGGTATAAAGACGACGGGAACTGGAAATGAAAAAGGATGGAAGAGATTCAAGAATCAAGGGAAAGACGATCAAGAGGGAATAGAAAACTTGTACTTGTAGTTGGATTGTATAACCACGAATCATGCGTTCCAGTTGAAAATTTTTTTACCTTTAATTTGCCGACTAGTTGTACTGAAGATGTGAGAGCCTAAGCTCTGATACCATCTTGTAACGCCCCCGATCCCGCAGTTACGGAAACGTTACTACGACGTATTTACGCAGGGCGAAAATGCCCTCACATATATACGCTAAGTATCAGTACGGGTAAGAATCAGATTACGGAAGCACAGTGGTAATATACATTCTAACAATAATACCATAAGTACACAGTAATCATAGAGCATGATACAATATTTCAAGAATATTAGATCACCAAGAAGTGCCAAAGCATGATATGCAATATAAAAAGACTGAAAAATACCCACGAGTAGCAAGATGAGAATCTCGCGAGCCGATCAAGGGGGTTGGGAGAAAAGGGGCTCCGAATAGACAACCGCTAATCCACACTTTCGCTGCGCACTCTGATCAACTACAGAAGGCCAGCACGGTCTAAGCTCTGGATCTGGACATGAAGGTTCAGGGTTGTCAGAAAACAACCCAACGAGTACGTAAGATAAAGCCAGTTGGCATGCGTAGGCAGTCACACGTGTACATGATCAAGTGATGTGGTTCAGGCATACATGTACATGCAATGACCAGTAACATAAATGAAAATCATAGAATTAATAGTAAATTCGAAATCAAGTAAGTATATGTGTATCGATAAATCTGAATCAGAAAACATGCATAGAAAACGGTGTCAAAAGCGTAGGTACACATAAACATGTAATGCCAGTACGAGTCTGTAAACAAGAGACTAGGATATCCCGTGTAATAATCTAAAAATCACATATAGTAAAACATAATGTCCAGCTCAAGTCATACAATATGAATTGTTGAATTATAATAATATGGCAAGTCACATGCATGGGTACATTAGTATGCTGCTTTTAAGTTATCCAATATAATCATCAATACTGTCTGATATTTCAATCATCCCCTGCCAGTGTCGCCCATCACTGACAGTCCATACTAGAGTTTGTACTCTAGTAGAACTCACTCGGATCTGATATGGGTGTACCAGTATCCGAACGAAGGAGAGACCAAATATCACACGTTCCTCATATCATTATTGTTTGAATGTTAAATTCTTATAATTCCTCTGATCCATATGTCTAGGTATGTGTTACCGGTACACGTACATCTACATATGAATAAGACGAGTTATATTTGAAAACTGATGAAGAACTGATGGATCATATTTATAGTGGGCCCCGCCTCTGCCCGGGACTACAACTCAAGAGATCAGGCTACTGCTTCTGGGGACTTTTCATTACGAGCCACATACGACACTTCAGTGATCAGGCTACTGCTTCCGGGGACTTATCATTACGCGCCCCACACGACACTTCAGAAATATCCACCATTATAAATATGACATCATACCAGTTTCCATCAGTTTTCCCCACCCCAGTGTAAGTTGAGTACTTTATTATAGATTGTCCAGTATAAAATCCACAATGAATTTATAGTAATCCAATATATATGATTAGCCAATTACGGGGATCAACAAGAGTATAGTATCGGGAGTATAATATCAGGAGTCTTTCTATTTCAGGGGTTCAGAAATACAGAGTATAGGAGTTCAGGAGTACAGCAGTTCAGAGGTACCATATGTCTGGTAGCAGTATAATAATCATGTCATGTACCTGTAAAAGCGATAATCATGAATAGACAATGTAATACAGGTTTGAGGTGTGATAGTATCCAGTCGTGTGACACAACATCAAGTCAAGTGTATCAGTACCAAGTAGTAAGTGTCATGTATCAAGTTTATTTATCAAATATCTACTATCAGGTGATAGCATGTCAAGTATCAGTGTCAGATATCAAGTGTCAGGTATCAGGTGTCAAGTGATAGCATGTCAAGTATCAGGTGTCCGTATAATATTAGAAAATCACTCGCATATCATTTATCAAGCAGTATAACATGTGTCAAGTCGCATAACATGTATCATTAATTAAATATTAGAAAAGCACTCACCCAATATAAAATATAGTACTCGTCCAAATATCGAAAATGAAAACTCGCCCAATACCAAAAAAGAGTACTCGCCCAAATAGCGAAAAAGAGTACTCGCAATCTCAGAAAAAACTTGCCTAAATCTTCTGAAAACACCGTAAAATCTCAGAACACCAGAAACACGTGCATGCCACCAATCCATATTAAAATATATAAATATTAATTTTTAGAGAGAGAATGAGAGAGGAGAGAGTGAGGAGTGAGAAAGAGATCAGATCCAGGACCAGATCAGAGAGAGGGAGGGAACCAGATTTAGAGAGGGGAGTGAGAGAGAATGAGAGAGAACATGAGAGAGGAAAGGGGGAGAGAGAGAGATATTGCTGGAAAAGAGAGAAAAAGGAAAGAAAAAGATGGAGAAAGAAAAACAAAGAAAGAAGAAAGAAAGAAAGCGGAAGAGAGGGTGGAGCCCTGGAGACAACAGGCTGGGCTGGCCCCTCCCGGAGGAGGTGGTGGAGGAGGGGTTGATGTTGTGGTTGTTGTTGAAGGTGGTAGCGGAGAGGGAGATGAATATTATTGGGGTGTTTGTGGAGATGGATTGGGTGTGGAAGTAGAGGAGAGTGGGGAGGAGAGGGTTGAGGTGATGGTATTGGTGGAGATGTGGGAGGAGGTGTTGGTTGAAGGAGGTAGAGGTGGGTTTCGGTGAAATTGGAGAAGGTGGTGGTGTATGGTGGAAGGAGGAGATAAATGGGGTTTTGGGAGGTGGTGCCAGAGCTTGGTGCACTCGCGGTCACCGGGGTGGGCGGCGGAGTAGGCGGCGGCCAGTCAAGGGGAAGGTGGAGGGAGTTGATTGGAAGTTGGTGGGAGAGTGAGAGAGAAATGGAGAGAGAAAAGAGAGAAACAAATGAGAGAAAGAAAAGAAAAGGGGGAAAGAAAGGGAGAGGGTACTGTGGAAGGGGTGCTGCTGTCGTTGGTAGGGGACTCGGGGAGGCAGGCAGCAGGTAGGGGGAGAAGAAAAAGAAATAGGAAAGAAAAGAAGAAAAAGAAAAGAAGGGAAAGTAAAAGGAAAGAAAGGAAAAAGAAAAGAAAATGGAAAAATAACAAATAAATATATTATTAAATAATAAATTTAGTAGAGTTAAATAAGTAAATTAAGAAGATTAGTAGAGAAAAAAGAGAAAATAATATTATTATTTAAATCGGATAAAAATTAACTGTTTCAGAAATGTTCCTAAAAATTCTCAAAATAGAAAATTAAGGTACGTGGTGATATCGAATTCAAGAAATTCTTTCTGGTTTTCAAATTAAAATCCTGAATTCAACGAGCGATATCAGTGGACACCAAATGCGGTCAAATTTCGATAAATTTAGAAAAATCTCTAAAAATGCATTTAGATGGAAATGAGATTCTAAGAAATAATGCGAAAGCCATGTTTAGAAATTCAACTTCATTTGTAAATTAAAAATCTTAGAATCGGTCGGCGATATCGATCAACGCCAGTTTTGAAGATTTTGCAAATTAATTCGGAAAAATTCTAGAAAATCATGAAAAATCTAAAATATTGAAAAACAACATCTAAAACTGAAATTGGTCAAATCGGACTATCAAAAAGGTCAAATCAGACTGTATGCCAGTATCGGGTCTCCAGTTCAGAATCAGGCTAACTCTGAGTCCAGAAAATCTGGATCAAATACAAAACAATCCCATAAATAAACACATAAGCAAAAACAAATACAAAGAGAAAACAAAAAGATATGATAAAAAATCAGAATATGTATCTAAGTGCGTATTCCGGAAAAGGGTGTTACAGGCTTTCTTACAGTCAGTCTATACAACCTAAATTGATGATAATGAAGTCCATGATATCCATCAATACTGTCGCCCAATGCTAAATATCCCTCAGGAAGACCCAAAAAAAAATTGAATTGAAAACATAGGTGCATTATGAAAGAGGAAGATGCAGTGTAGTTGGTGTAATTTGTACGAAAATCACAATAAATCTATATACACTGTAAACATGAATTTATTCTCATTGCAAGTTAGTGTATCAGGAAATACTTTTTTTGTTGATGAAATTTAGTTTTTTATACTGAATTATACAATTATTTTAATTGTTTTTAAATTTAAGTCAATAATGCGATCGAGGTCGCAGTCTTAAATATGTCAGTAGATTCTTTTTTAAAATATTGCGATCGTGACCGCAGTCTTTATAAACAATAAGAACTATGTGAGTTCACTCATGATTGCGATCCAGGTCGTACTTTTGATAGAAAGCGCTAAGTTTTAGTTTGTAAGCAATTTATTTATATATACGTTAATGAGTTTGTAAGCAATTTATTTACATAATACTGCAAAAATTTTAGTTTCTTGAATCAGAAGTCTTCTCGCGTTTAAACTGTTCATAAGGTAAATTAGCTTATTCTAATTTGCTATTTCCCGTGCATAGGACGTGCTAACGGGCCGCGTGGCGTGAGTGTCTGGTTTTGTTCTGTTCATTCATTCAGTCTTTATTTCTTATATAAAAAAAAAAAAAAAAAAAGAAAAAGAAAAAAAAGAAAAGAAAAGAAAAAAAAACCAACCCAAAAACACCTTTCCTAAAAGTTATTTTTCGAAACAAAACTAGGAGCGAATTCGGCCGCTCCTCCTCTTCCCCTTCCCCTTGGAACCATCAGCGGCAGCCCCCGCCCCCGCCCCGTCCCGCCCCCGCTCTCTCCTTCAGCTTCCGCGTCTCTGCATCCATTTGCTTCAAGTACTGGAGCTCGCGAGCTAGGGTTTCTTCTGATCTCGGTGAATGCCTCAGCTTCTTCTCTCGGATCAGATCAGGTAATCTAATCTAAATAACTAGATATTTTCATACCTCCAAATATTCTTACCCAGTAATTTACTGGGGTTTTATGTACAATAATAAGTTCACTGCTTTATGGAAATATAAGACTTGCAAAACATAGGTTATTTTATATTTTATTATAGTATAACTGCAAAGCCTTTTTTCCCTTGCTTCTATTTTCAGCATAAAAATGTTAATTACATCCAACAGTTTTGTGTTAACATTGTCATTTAAAACAATTATACTGAAAGATATTTATTTTACTTTAATTTTTCTTTTGGAGATAAAACCCTTAGCTTTGCTACATGACTAACTGAATGTCAGAAATTCTGGAGGAATCCAAGTACCAAAAAACATATGTCCCGCTATTCCTTGTGGAATTGCAAGATATTTAATATGTCATGCACACACCAGTATTTTTGTGTGTGAAAAACTAAACAGTTCGTACTGAGCTGGAAATTTTGAAGTAATTTAGTGGTTGCAACTTGCAACTGATTTATTGTGTAGTAACAAAGTTAACTTACCAATAGGCACCTGCGGAGCCCCTGAGGCCTAGATAATGTTGTTAAGGGTTAGGGATGGTTTGATGGAGATCTTATGTTCTAGTCCACCTTTAGCCTTTGACCGGTGAATTACTTGTGTTACCAGGATGAAAACAAGATGGTTATTCTTTAACTTCAATTGTAATGGTTCATACTTATGTTAATTGGTTTGTGTAAACACACGCACGCACGCGCGTGTGCGCCCACACATATGCATGTATCTCTCTCTCTCTCTCTCTAGCATGCAGTGATGGGCCTTTTTATTTTTTTCTCCCCTTCTTTTCAGATTTTTTTCTTTTTCTGCAATTGGTGTGTGTGTGGGGGTGGGGTTCAGTCTCTCTCCCGTGCAACGATGAATCTTTTCTTTTCACTTCCTTCCTTTTGGATTTCCTCCCTTTAGGTGGTGGTTGTGTGGGGTCGGTGGCGCGGGGGTGGGGGGTGGGGGGGTTTGTATGTTAAAGGGGAGAGCTACATTTTAAATAGTGGTTAGTGAACTCAGATTGTTTTGACAGATTGTTCAATGGTAGTTCTACGCAAGATTTGGGTGGACCTTACCATTCAGTGCCAGGATATGAACCGTAATTATATGCGCAGAATTAGCGAATATGAAGTTAAAGAGGCCTTGAAGAGGATGAAGTCAAGGAAAACTGTTGGCTCGGATGGAATTCCTATTGAGGTATGGAGATGCTTAGGAGGGATGGGCGTGAGATGGCTGACAAACCTCTTTAACAAGATCTAGCTAACTAAAAAGATACCAAATGAGTGGAGAAAGAGTACCCTAATACCCCTCTATAAGAACAAGGGTGATATTCAGAGTTGTTCAAACTACCGTGGAATAAAACTCATGTGTTATACCATGAAGCTTTGGGAAGGGTAATTGAACACAGGTTAAGACAGAATATTAAAATATCAGAGAACCAGTTTGGGTTCATGCAAGGGCGATCGACGACAGAGGCTATTCATTTGCTTCGTCAACTTATAGAGCGATTTCAAGAGAGGAAAAATTTTGCATATGGTCTTTATTGATTTAGAAAAAGCTTTATGATAAGGCGCAAAGAGAGGTATTATGGTGGACATTGATGAAAAAAGAGTTCCCATTAAATATATTGACATAATCAAGGACATGTACGATAGAGTAGCGGCAAATGTCAGAACTTGTGGAGGCATAACTAGTGATTTTTTTATCACAATTGGGTTGCATTAAGGATCTGCATTGAGTCCATTCTTATTTGCCATAGTGATGGATGAGGTTACTAGATATATTTAGGATGAGATACTGTGGTGTATGCTATTTACTGATGATATTGTCCTAGTCGATGAGACGAGAGCTGGGGTAAATGCGAAATTGGAGGTATGGAGGCAAACTCTAGAATCTCGAGGTTTTAGATTAAGCAATGCCAAAATAGAGTACATGGAGTGCAAATTCAATAAACAGGGAATCCGAGATTATAGTATTGTGACACTAGACGGATAAAGAATCCTGATGAGCAGTCATTTTAAGTATTTGAGTTCTATTATCCAAAAGGATGGGGAGATCAATAGTGATGTCAGCTGTAGGATTCAAGCCGGCTGGTTGAAATGGAGGAGTGCAACAGAAGTTTTATGCGACCGTAACATTCCGTTATGGCTGAAGGGTAAGTTTTATCGGACTGCTATTAGGTCAGCTTTGTTATATGGCACAAAATGTTGGGTTATAAAGAGATATCATGCCCAGAAGATGAGTGTAGCAGAGATGCACATGCTTCGTTGGATTTGTGGTAATACGAAGAGAGATAAGGTGAGAAATTAGGATTTTCGTACTAAGACTGGCGTAGACCCGATAGAAGAAAAGATGAGAGAAAACCGCCTACATTGGTTTGGCATGTGCGACGTAGACTTACATATGCGCCAGTCCGGCGAGTAGAGCGTATCAAATTAGGGCAAGTTAAAAAAGCACAGGGGAGACCGAAGAAAACATGGATGGAGGTGATACGACAAGATATAGAGGCTAAAGGTCTTAATGAAGGCATATTGCTCGATAGGAATGAGTGGAGAAAGCTGATCTATGTGTCCGATCCGGCGTAATTTTCTTTTGGATCATGTAGCCTACCCCAAATACTTGGGACAAATGGCTTAGTTGTTGTTGTTGTTTGGTTAGTGAACTCAGATCAAGCATGATATGTATCTAGACTTGCTCAACCTTATTAAGGATCTTAATTGTTGGGTCTATGGTAAATCTGACACACGAATGGGAACATATAACTGACTGAGCCAGTTAGGCTGAATTGGTTATTTATGTCCACTCGCCTCAAAAAAGTTCTAGCAAAGTTGTTTGGCCCTACAACCTACAGGTTATAGACAAAAATTTGTAGGTTCTAGTCAAATTTGTTCTGTTCTAAATGATAACCAGATTCTACCATCTTCTTTTCAATTTTATTGTCCTTATCTTGGGACTTGCAGCTTCTCTGCATTAAGTAATAATGCAGCTACTGGTCTTACTCTTGCCATTTTCTGTTTGGAGTTTCTATAATCCTACTGTTCAGAATTTTGTTTAAGATCATCTGGACATGATTATTCTTTTGTTTCTCTCGGCTTATTTTTATTTGTTTTAAATGAAAACCAACATGCAACCCTAGAGGGGAATGAATAGGGTTTGCAAGTAATTTAAAACAAATAATACCCAATTTAGATTGGATAGGTACAAATTATAATATAAGTCAATTCAAGAACAATTATAAAGATATATTTCAATAATCCAACTAAACAATACTACAAAGTGTAATTTAATGCTGATTGGATGAAAAAAATATTGCTATAACAATAAATGAAACAATAATAATGTAATATCAAACAAACAAGTAATAGAGAGAGAATGAGAGATTGAGAAAGAGAGAGTTGACGCGCGATGTATAGTAGTTTGGCCACCAACCAGCCAACTCCACTGCCTAAAGGTCTCTACTTTAAGATTTCAAACCAATATTCTATTGGTTGCTTTCTTTTTGGGTAGAAGCATAGAATTTTACACCGACTTTCTTTCCGGGTAGAAGTTTAGACTTTTATACATGCTTCTTTGTGGGTAGAAGCATAGACCTTTCACCAATTTTCTTTGCGGGCAGAAGCCTAGACCTTTCGGACATTTTTTATGGGTAGAAGCCTAGCTAGTCCTTGCACCAACCCACTCCCCAAGTGTTTGGATTTTCTTACAAGTTTAAGGAAAGTGAATTTGTTCTCTTAACAAGATGAGTACCAATAAAGCTCAAATACCAAATAAAGATTACAATTTTGAGACACTATTAGCAAGATTAATAAAGATCAAGTTTAATTTGGCATTATAGATCTAAATGAATTATAAATCAAGATAAAAGTTTTATATCTAGAAACTTTAAGTGCTTTTGAAAAAGATTGAGAGAAAATAGAAAGTATAAATCAATTTCTCAATCAAAGAACTTGAAAGCACAAAAGTATCACTTTTTGAATCTTAGAATAAAATAGAAAAAATAAGCTCTTTAAAATATTTCATCAAGAATAGATCTAGATGAATGAATGAACAAGTTGAAAGTTCTCGATCTTAAATCCTTTAGTGCTTTGAAGAAAATTGAGAGACAAGAATAGCAAGTGTAAAACAATATCTCATTCAAGAATCTTGAAAGCACAAATCACTCTTTTGAATGTTGAGAAAAGAATGAAAAAATAAGCTCTTCAAAATTTATGATCAAGAATGAATCTAGATAAATGAAAGAACAAGTTGAAAGCTTTAGATCTTAAATCTTTGAGTGTTTTGAAGAAAGTTGAGAGAAAATAATAGTAAGTGTAAAACAATATCTCAATCAAGAATCTTGAAAGCACAAATCAGTCTTTTAAATGTTGAGAAAAAGGGAAAATAAGCTCTTCAAAATATTTCTTTTCTAGATGCATGAAAATCAAGATGAAAACTTGGATCTAGAATCTATAAGAACTTTGAAGAGATTGAAAATAGAGAGTAGAAAGTGTAAATCAATTCTCAGTCACAAAGTTGAAAGCACAAGTGAATCACTCTATTTTAAAGAATGAAGAAAATAAGCTTGTAAAAAGAAAATAAAGACAATATCTTTTTGAGAGATAATAGTATTCCAAAGTTGTTGAAAGAGTTGTGTAAAGTAGTATTTACAGAGAGGAGAAGATAAACATGGGTGAAAAGAAGTTCAGTCCAAAATTTCGTGTTCAAATCTTCTCAAAATAAAATTCAGTACTCCTTCGGTCCACCGCTGAAGTATGGCAGTCGATCAGTTTCATCGCTCAAACTCAATTCAAGTCAAAAGGTCAATCCAGCGGACGATCAGCGGATGATTGGCGTTTGATTCGTGGATGAACAGTGAAAATATCAACGGTCATAATCGATTGTACCATTGGTGACTTGTACTGTGTACTCAAATAAAATATTCAAAAGTATTTCAAAAAGTTCCCGCACAAATTCGAAAAACTATAAAAATTGGATCAAACTGACGGTTGATCCGAGACCCACAGAGACTTGGGGTCAAAGACCGGCATCAATAGATGATCGGCATAGCCCGGGCGGCCGATTGCAGTCATGGCCGAGAGCAATATTTAAAATAACGATAACGTAACAATAATATTTTTCTTCTGTTATGTTAACATAGGTTATAACGTAACACATAACGTAGGTTACACGATTTAATATTTATTTAAAAAATAAATATATATTCTATATTTAAGAATTTTTATAAATAAGAATTTTAAAAAATCTAAAAAATATCAAAAAAATTATATAACACATTTAGCAAGTCTCACAACAATTTTTAACAAGTATCACAATAATTTTTCACACTCACAAGTTATAATTCATAATTTCATTTACATAAACAACAATATGAGCCGTATATTTCAGTATAATTCATAGTTTTTAGCCACGCTATTCAATCTACACAAAGATTTATAATTCAATTTACAAAATTCATGATTCAATCATAATTTATAATTTTTTAATTATGCTATTCATTATAATTCATAATTCAATTTACAATATGCTATTCAATTATACCACCGTGTCCTTCACTCTCTCCGATATTTTACCCCCGATCTCTCTGCTCTCTCTCCCCACCCTTCTCTATTCTCTCCCTTCGATCTCTCTCTCCCCCTCCCGATCTCTTTCGGCTTTCTCTCTCGATATCTCTTTGCTCTCTCGGTATCTACTCTCCCTTCGATCTCTCTTCCCCCTCCCGATCTCATTCGGCTTTCTCTCTCAATCTCTTTCTGCTCTCTTGGGAGCAGACAGAGATCGAGAGAAAGCAGAGAGAGATCTGGAGAGGGAGAGAGCAGAGAGAGATTGGGAGGGAGAGAGATCGGGGGAGAGACTGGAGAAAGAGAGAGGAGACAGACCGGGAAAGATAAAGCTTACATGTGCTTGGAGACGGAGAACCACCGCTTGGAGACGACGCCGATGAGAACCACCACGACGGAGAACCACCGGAGGTGGTTCTTCTTTTATTGTCGATCAGAAAGAGGTATGTCTTCTTCTCGGCGCCGAACGAGAAGGCGACGAGGTTGCAGAGATGACGAGCGAGTGAATTTGGGGAATTTTTTTTGCCATAGATTGGGAGAATATGGGATTTATAAAAAGTTAACTTGCACCATAACGTAAGTTATGGTGCGTTACGTTAATAACGTAACGTAAGTTACGGGCAAAATAACTATAGTTATCAAACATTGCGTTTTTTTAGACCTGTTACAAACAATTGGTTGGCGTTAAGTTATATAACGAGTTATAACGGGTTTTTTAAAACACTGGCCGAGAGCACTGAGCTTTAGCGGACGATCTGGATTGTCCCAGCCGCCGATCTCGCATTGCGCGCTGCTTAGCTTCAGAATTTTCAGTGTTAATCCGATCGACTATTGAGTTCTAGCGGTCGATCCAAAAAACCCAAAAAACAATTTGAAATAGTGAACAGTCTGTACTAAAATGATCATAATTTGAGCCAAGACCTTAGCTTGATTTGAAATAAAGTTCTTTGGAAAATAGACTTCACGACCTTTCTACTGATATATAGAATGATAGGGTTGGAAAGAAATATCAAGTGTAATATGAAGTTATAAAGAGACAAGGAAAGCTCAAATATTCAGATTGGTAAAACCCCAATTTCTGAAAAATAGATTTAAATGCTTTTGGAAAATATGAGAAAATTTGTATAAATTTCAATAGGCATAAAATCAAAGTAATAGGCCTAGGATGATATTTTAAATACAATTAAAAAGCTTTTGGGCAATTTAACAAAACTTGAGGGAAAACATACTTATATCAAAAAAAATGTTTATGCGCAAGTGTGAAATGCAATCTAGTGTTGATGAACAATCTCAAACTCGCAAAACATGATTTTAATGCCTTTGAAAAAATATGAAATAATTTGTATAAATCCCAATAGGCATAAAATCAAAGTTGATAAACCCAAATCAATAATTTAAATACAATTTAAAAGATTTTGGGCATATCAATAAAACTTGATAGAAATCATACTTGATTTTAAATCAAAACGAATATGCACAAGTATGAAAATGGATTCTAGTATCAAATTAAGTTCTTGCCTTAGTTCTTCTTACCTTACATGTGAAGTCCTAATGAATATTTGACATTGTAAGCTTCATGACTTATTCAATTTTGAATCTTTATGCGCAGTCCTTTTGAATATGTAACGTAAAAGCTTCGTGACTCCTTGAATCTTCACGTCTTTAATTATCACCTTGAAGTCCCAGTAAATATTTAAAAGTTTAACTTCATGGCTTCTTGGATTTTTAAGTGTTTAGCTCCAAATTTGAATAATTTTGATAAATTGAGTAAGTTGACTTAGAAATATGCCACCACATCCTTAATTGATATAGCAATATGATGTCTGATCCATCCGACCTCTGTTTCGGTTTCATGGTTTGTTTTGATATAGAATAACCTGTTTAGCACAAACACACTCCATAGATAATGTAGACGGTTTGTTAATCATCAAAACTTAAGGTATTATTGGCTCAAGTACCCTTAAGGCTGACATGAAAGAATTATTCTCATTACCGTTATAATGCATCAGCTCTGCCCGGCCCTGGTCATGCAGTACAGTGCATTTATTGAAGCTATACTGATGAAATTTCTGAAGAGCATTATAGGAGTTGATCGATGCTTTATTGAGAATGAGATGAATAGTTGGGTTACATAGTCATCCCTCCCTGATCGGAAAAGAGGCATGGTAATAAGGCTCACACATCTGATTGCTTTTTTCTTAATTGTTATCAGTATAGTTTAATGCAACTTGACCGCTGATGATGTATTTGCAGAGTACATACTCGTTTAAGACTTCAAAGTGGTCACCGCTCCCATTAAGGGTGGTTCTTCTCGTCTTTGTCACAATATTTGGTGTTTACGTGTGCTCTGTTTGTTTGAAGCAGATTTCCCTGCAGAAATATCCAGGGAATATACCATTTTCTACCAGAAAGGCTGAACCAGATTGTGCTTTACATGACATCACATCGAAGGAGATACCCTATGTGCATTTTCCTCAACCCAAAACTTTTAGCAGGTGGTGTTTTAATTTCTCTAGTGTTCCCATCATGCTTATGTTTTCATATTCTGATTTGAGGTGCTAACTCAAGCAGGATAGAATGCTCGTGCACTCCTGTCCGCTTCTTTGTTCTTTTTTCCATGCAAAGATCCGGAAGTGGGTGGTTTGAAACTCTGCTAAATAGTCATCCAAATATCAGTTCAAATGGGGAGATCTTTTCAGTCAAGGAAAGAAGAGGTAATATCACAGCGATCCTTCGGACATTAGATGCTGTCTATATATTGGACTGGCTAAGTAGTGCTTCAAAAAATGAATGTGTCGCGGCAGTTGGCTTTAAGTGGATGCTGAACCAGGTTTGTTTTTCTTTTTCACCATTTCTATAAGCTTCTATTTTTCTGCAAGTATAAGAACTTCTGCATCAATGCTTATGAATCTGATTCTAACATTATATACCCACGTAGACTGTGTCAAACACTCTTGTCAAAGGTATTTTCTGATTGTCCCTTTTCATTTATCCAGAGTATCGAGTGAGTAATACTTTAATGGCTGTCACACAATCAGAAAAATAAGCTTCAACTGTTACCAAAGGCCTGGACACTAGGCAACCCACAATATGCTCAACACCAAAATTAGGTAGCCGACTAGCCGTTTAAGAATGAATTTATATAAGTTAATAAATCAAATCTATCATTTTTTTTTTCAATATTTTCCTTTACTCTTTTCGTATTTTATCTCTTTTCTTCTTGTTCTTCTGGGTGCTCCGCTCCCATCACACTCCTTCTCTGTAGCAGCATGTCGGAACCCGTGGCTGAGGGGTGTCAATTGGGCCGGGCCGGGCCGGCAACCCGCACGGGCCCGGCCTGGGTCTGGCTCCCCCTTGGGCTGGACCGGGTCCGTCAAAGGCGGCCCACGACCCGGGCGGGCCGTGCCAGGTCCGGGTTTTGGCACGACCCACCCGGCCCGGCTTTCCCCAACGGCTCTAAGAGCCGTTGGGGTCGCTTTGCGGCTCGGCCTGGCCAAGTCCAACAGCTCCGTTGGGGGGGGGGTCTGCAATCTTTTTTCTTTTGCAGATAACCCCCAACGGTCCCCAACGGCTATTAGAATAGCCGTTGGTTGATGGTGAGTTTGGTGAGTTTTTTTTGCAAAAAAAAAACTGCAACGGGCGTGGCTGCTTTCATACTGATTAACTTCACACAAGGACATCATTCTCTTGCGTTGCCATCACTTGTTGACATTCCAAAAAAGAGTTCTTTTTTACTACCAATCTTAAGTATCATTAGAGTATTATCCAAAAAATCAAAAGATGGATATTTTGTTTCACCAACTTGGGGCTTATAAAATTCTTCTTTTATGATGTTACACCGTTTTATTGGAATCACGTCTTATTCACAAAAAGCAGTCTTTGGTCTCATCAGCCTCTTCGCCTCAAATCTTCATATACCTTTTACTCTCCACACACCAGCACACTCCTTTCTTATGAATTGTATTCAAGTTTACTTTACAAAATTGGCAGACACTTTTAGAAGAGGAAGATGCAAAACTGATCACAATGGCTGATCCATTTAAACCCACAAAGGCAGCTTCGAATTATCTGAAATTGTTCTAGTTTAAATAGCTTTTATGATTTTAGTATTTGATTTTAGTTAAGATTTATTGTTAGAATTCAGCGATATCTTTATTAATTTACATTTTTCTCCTATTTATTAGTCTTTATGAGTTTGAGTTGAATCTCAATTAGGATTTTATGTGTGTAATCTTTTTATCTAGTTCCTTATAAATAAGGTTATACATAACTATATATTTTCAGAATTAAATGAATGAAAAGTTTCTATAGTTACATGATCAAGTTGTTAGGATTTTGCCTTGTTTTCAAGAGGAGATGATGGTACAAGAAAATCCAATCGAGTTGGAGAAGATGATGACTTGAAGAAGAAGAAAATAAGCAGATCAAGGAAAGCCGACTTATAGTCGACTATCAAAAACTATTAGTCGACTAGGCGTAAGTACTACTCGACTAGGACAGATACAGAGAGGAAGCAGTTTACAGTAGTCGACTATATAAACCTATTAGTCGACTAATGGAAGGGATTAGTCGACTAGGTCTAAGTGCTAGTCGACTATACAGGGCGTTTTCTAAAGCAGAATCAGTTTTCTTTTCAGGCGTCGGTTTTCTTTTCTGGTGGAGTACAAATAGGACTTTGTTTTCTTTCTATTCAATGAAGGTTTATTTTTTAAGATTAAAGGGTTTAGAATCCTTCTAGATTAAGGAGATCAACTCTTAATAGGATTGATCAAGATTTTTTAAGCATCCAATCGCCAAAATTATCTCATAGTCCAAATAGGAGTTGTATTGTAAAGTCCTATAAATAAAGAATTGTAACCTAAGATTTAGGTGGAGCAGATGAACAGAAGAAAGTTGTGGTGAACAACAATATAAGGCCCTAAAAAGCCAAGAATGCTTTAAAAAGTCAAGAAAAAGAGGAGCAAGGTGAAGTTGCATAGAGAGAAGGTATGCTCTTGTAATCTAGGTGTAGAAGCAAGGGAAAGGTAAATACTCTTGTGTCATCAAGAGGAGGCTAGATCTCTTTGTATTAAGTTTATTAATAAAGTTCTCTCAAGTTCTCTCCCCGTGGGCGTAGGCCAAATTTGAGCTGAACCACGTTAAATTGCGTGTTCTTCTTGTATCTTTTAATATTCATCTTGTGTGCTCGAGGTAATCGATCTCATGGCGTGCTTGAGATCGTCGGTGGGGATCTCCATATCCCAACTTTGCTATCATAGTAAGTATCGTATCCGGATTATGCACGCTACAATTGGTATCAGAACATATCAATTTCGTTACAACAATTGGTATCAGAGCTGACGATGTTCGTTCAAAACTCGAGTGCTCTAGATGAAGAAGATCTCAAGTTGATAGAGTGCAGCAGAGGCATCAAGATGAAGTCAACAAGAAAGTTCAGATTTGTTCTAAGGTAAAGATTGATTACTTTTGTAGTATATTGATCAAGGTGGAGTCGTCAAGGCTCAATGATGCTCATATCTGGACAAAGTAGATGCGGAGGTGATGATCGGATCATCACCAATGGCGGACAGCAAGACGGGCTCGACGAGCTCATGAAGGCATAACGCAAGGCATCCCATGGAGGCTCGCTGCGACAGCAAAGTCAAAGGAAAATCATCAGAGGGTGATGAAGACGATCAACAAACGAGATTGATCGGAAGGTAGATCGTGCAATCGTAGTCAGATTCAAACGATCAAGGTGTTGAACCCTATGTTTTTCGACGTTCTGGATGCAATGGTGGGTGCAGATCGAGGAGATTCCAATGTCTGATGCAGGTTCTTACAGATCGGTTAAAGGAATCAACGAAGATCACGGTCAAAATTACGACGGTCTAGTCGTGACACGGTGAGATTTTTGCAGGCATTGGTAGATCTATCAAGTTTGAAGATCATCAATAACAGGGCCATAGATCTGGCAAACATCAATGCGGTGGTGGATGACATCCCTGATTGATGGAAGAAAGATTATGACAGTGTGTGTGGCGGGAAGGCCCTGTAAGACCATGGCAGTTATGTGAAGACAGAGAGTCTCAAGGTGAAAATATCGATGGAAGGTGGACTATCACCAAGTGATTTTGGTGGAAGACCATGGCACGACAAGCCTTGACAATGTTCGTGTAAAGTTGGTAAGATTATGACAGAATTAGAGGCGGATCGCCTCAAGACCGGCAGGGCCCATTGGCCGGGAAGGCGTCAAAAAGAGGAATTTACTGGCGGCGGCGATGCAAGCTAAGGAAAGAAACTAGGTCAAGGTGGAGTTTCAATGAAAAGCTTGAGGGGAGCTCAATTCGAGGTGGAGTTTTAAGAAAAACTGCAACGGGTCTAAGTGTTACAGGACGACTAAAAAAAGGATGCATTCAGGTAAGGCCCGAGATGGCCAAAGGCATGACAGTAAACAGCCAAAGGCCCAGGGAGAGGGGCAAGAGTAACAACTTCACGGTACGGTTACAACCAAGAAAAGAATCAAGGTAGTAATACAAAATCTCAAGGTTTTTGCTAAAAGCTTGAAAAGCAAGTCAAGGTGGAGATTTTTAGGATTTTGCCTTGTTTTCAAGAGGAGATGATGGTCCAAGAAGATCTAATTGAGTTGGAGAAGATGGCTTGAAGCAGAAGAAAAGAAGCAAATCAAGGAAAGTTAGTTGACTAATAAAGACTACTAGTCGACTAGGCCTAAGTACTAGTCGACTAGGACAGATACAGAGAGGAAGCAGTTTACAGTAATCGACTATATAAACTTGTTAGTCGACTAATAGAAGGGATTAGTCGACTAGGCCTAAGTGCTAGTCGACTATACAAGGCGTTTTCTGAAGCAGAATCAGTTTTCTTTTCATGCGCCGGTTTTCTTTTCTGGTGGAGTACGAATAGGACTCAGTTTTCTATTCAATGAAGGTTTGTGTCTAAAGATTAAAGGGTCTAGAATTTTTCTAGATCAAGAAGATCAACTCCTAATAGGATTGATCAAGATTCTTCAACCATCTAATGGTCAAGATCATCTCATAGTCCAAATATGAGTTGTATTGTAAAATCTTATAAATCAAAGATTGTAATTTAGGATTTAGGTGGAGCAGAGGAACAAAGAAAGTTGTGGTGAACAATAATGTAAGGCCCTAAAAAGTTAAGAAGGCCTTAAAAAGCTAAGAAAGGGAGGAGCAAAGTGAAGATGCATAGAGAGAAGGTATACTCTTATAATCTAGGCGTAAATTCAAGGGAAAGGTGAATACTCTTGTGTCATTAAGAGGAAGGTTAGATCTCTTTGTATCAAATTTATTAATAAAGCTTTCTCAAGTTCTCCCCGTGGACGTAGGCCAAGTTTGGGCTGAACCACATTAAATTGTGCGTTCTTCTTCCTATATTTTTTAATATTCATCTTGTGTGGTCGAGGTAATCGATCTCATGGCATGCTTGAGGTTGTCGATGGAGATCTCCTTATCTCCCAACTATTGGTATCATAGTAAGTATGGTATCCCGGGTTATGCACGCAACAATTGGTATCAGAGCATATCAATTTCTTTACGACACAAGTTGATATCATCATTATGTCTCGTCTTCTCACCAATACTCTTCTGGTTATGTGCCCCACTTATGGCTTCTAATCTCTCTTTTCTCTTCTCTTTCGCAAATTATTGTCCTTCCTCAAACTGTTCTTTTCTAGAGAAACTGCATTACCCACCATTCTTTGTGCATGAACTAGCAGATGGATCACGAAACATTAGTTATCTTAGTCGTTCTTCCATATTATTTGCACACTTCTGGCTTCGGTGAGGGCAGTGCTGGAGTGCTAGGTTCCATTTATTATATGATGCTAATGGGAGGAGGACAGGTGAATGAAATGATAAGGGAATGATGCAAACAGCCTGTGGTGGGGATTTTCCGCCATGGGTGATTGGACGCTCCCAATTGAATCTGTCAAAAACACAGAGGGAAAAATGCCTTTCAGCTCAGGAGCACCGGTGTGGTGCCGACCAAAAACCCTCGGACGTGAGAATTAGTATCTTTGTTTAGAGAAAGATAGGAGAGTGCTTGTGTGTGGTGTTTTTGGTGATAATTAGAAGCGACCCCCCTTCTCGATGGAGAAGGAGGTGTATCTCTACTTGCCTGGGTTGTTGGTGAGGATGAAGATAACGAAGATTCTTGTAAATGCACGATCTCTGAATCATAATCATTTTGGCTGGGTTAGATAAGAAACACAAGAGAATTTGCTGTTATCTATAACTGCTTTGCCTAGGTTGTTGAGATCGATGTGCTGAGGGATCCATCGCTATCCGTAATCGCTTGAACTGCGTATCTGTAGATCTTTGTAACTATTTTGATCGCGCCTATGTTGTTTGGATTGATCTGTAAAAGAGTCAATCCTTATCCGTAACTGCCCGCTTAGCTGTAGGGTTGTCACAACTGACTGAGCTGTGCAACGCTTGGAGCCTGAGAAGAGATTCGGATCGCGATTAGCGAAAATCGCGTTTCTGATATGTTGCCGGAGTAGGAGTGGAAGTCTTTGGAGAGGGTTTTCATTGAGGAGACTGAAGCATCCTCGGAGTGGACCCTTCGCTACATAGACTGAGGCCTCCAAATCATGGTTCAAAGTTGCGGCTCGGTCGCCGACTTGACGCGTCAGTCATGGCGTCTCGTATCGGGCGATACTTGCAAAAACGCTGCATAGAAAGTTCAAATTTTTTTTGAAAAAATCACGACAAATGTTAAAAAATATAGAGATCAATATTTATGTATCACATGTCCAAAACATATTACCAAGCACACTCAACATAAAGAGAGGGTGAGACTCAGTCTCTGTCTGTATAAGTCTTTGTTTCACTCTCGCTCTCTCTGTCACGCTCTCTTTGTCTCACCCTATCTGTCCTGCTCACTCTCTTCTTAATCTCAGTGCTCACTCTCTCTTTCTTCTCATTCTCACATGCTCTCTGTCTCTCTTTCTTCTCACCCCCTCTCTCCTCGGGCGACGACGATGGGAGAGAGGGAGAGAGCAGAGGGAGAGATCAGAGGGAGCGCTGCAAAATCGGACGGCAACGACATGGCGACAAAGTCATAAAGCTGCTGCGAAATCAAAGGGAGAGAGCAGAGAGAGATTGGAGGTAGGGAGGGAGAGGGACAGAGAGATCAGAGGAGGAAGAGAGGGAGGGAGAGTGGGACTTTCCTGGATCCATCTGTGGCGGGTGAACGACATCGGCGGGCGGGCGGTTGAACGGCGGTGACGGCGAAGGCGAACGAGGTAACCCTAGATCGATCCATCTTTTTTTACTTTTATGCTTGACCGACTCGGGGCCGACTCGGCCTTGGCTCGGTTGGCTCGACCGAGTTAACCCGAATCGTCTCGCGACTCGGCTGAGTCGGTCGAGTCGAGGCCGAGTCAGTCAAAACTCGAGCTCTTGTCCGGATCGCGTCGCGGTCTTGTCGCAGAGCCCGCCGATCCGGAGACTGTTGAACATAATGCGAACAAATAGTCCCACGTCGGTTAAACTTGGAGATGGTCTTGGGTATATAAGTGTTTGGGCTACTCCACCTCACAGGTTAACCTTTTGGGATGGTGCCCAAGTCTTACAAGTGGTATCAGAGCCATGTCTCAGACTTTGGACCGGATGTGTGGATGATCCCCAAGAATAAACAGGGCCCAGGCCACTGCCCCCTGGGACAGGGGAAACCGGCTGGTAGGTGGGCTGGCTTCCTCCTTCGTTGTGACGACAGGGAGGCCCAAAGAGGCTATAACTCTTTGTTCGGGGGGATTGTCGAGCATAGTGCGAACAATAGTCCCACATCGGTTAGACTTGGGGATGGTCTTGGGTACTTAAGTGTTTGGGCTACTCCACCCAACAACTTAACCTTTTAGGATGGGCCTAAGCCCCGAGTCAACTCCAACTCGGCCGAGTCAACTCCAACTCGGCTGAGTCTTTGAACCCTCCTCCAAATAGCTGAGCAACTTCGACTGAGTTGAGGATCCGGATGGGTGACTCTGGATCGATGTGGTCCCAGAGAGAGATCTAGGACTCCTTATGGTGTCATGTTGATCCTGCTGGCAGAATGGCTATTGGCCGCTTGAGGCACCATGAAGCAGTGGGACACGTAGCGTGATCTCGATTGGGGTCAAAATCGATCATTACAGATGCCCCAACTTTTTCCCTTTTCGGAGTCTACGATCGAAAAGGTGGGGAAGCGTAACTGACTCGATTCTCCAACTTGGGATTAGGATTATCGCCTTATGGCCAGTGAGAAGTGACTGACGCGTCACTTCAAGTTCTGAGTATTTAACGTGGCCATTGTACCGAGTGACGGTCCGCCGAAGAGAAAAAGACCGCAGTCTGCTTCCCAGGCGCAGGGTCTCGGGGAGGTAAGTATCAATTTTACTTCTGGCTTGCCTGCATTTTTCTTTGTTCATACTCGTTATCCGCAAGGGATTCCCAGCGTTACTTACGGATCCGATAAGGAGGAAATAATCAGGGAGATGCAAAAGTTTCGGGGAGGCTTTGCTTTGAAGAAGAGGTCTTGATGTGAAACGATGATGCACGTGTGAATAAGAAATCAGTGATAGAATAAAACTTCGCTACGTTTTACCAACTATACGATCTTGGGTAGAAAAATAGTTAAAACTAATCTGTAAGCAGATGGAATCTACAAAATGTGCAAGTGCAGTTGTATCATTCGTAATCTAAATAAGCTAATGCAACTACTAGTTATGATGGCAAAACTTGCAAAACCAATGTAAACGATCAACAAACACAAGATAATAGATGCTCACAAGCTTACAGTTTTCGGTGGCAGCAGATATAATTGATAAAATAATAGAGATGAAATCAACTCACAAATAAAAGACTGAGTTAGGAAAAGCGTACTTATTGAGGATCACATAGACCTCAACGGCTTGCAGAGGATGTTGGTGCGTAGATCTCACCGTCATGAACTCAATGATTCTAAAATTGTCCCAATCGGACTCTGAATTGTCTAGTTATCACCTGAAAATGGAATGCTGTGCTTGCGGGTCTTTACTGTGCTTTTGGACCTACGGGTTGGATCTCTGAAGCGGGAAACAACTTAAACCCGAATGTGGGTTTGGTTGTTCGGATGGGTTCCAAATTGAAACCTGTTTTACCTTTTCTTTCTTCTTCCTTTGTGCTGCTGTTTGACGAAAGAACCAGGACTTGGCGGCTGAGCTAGCGTCGTCATTGGTGACGGGCGGGGAAGCAAGGCCGCGGTGGTCGAGCGACAATGCTCAGGCGGATCAAGAGGGCGATGACGTGAAGACTACTCAGGATGTGATCAAGGTCTGGTGTTGAGTTGATGTTGACGGCGAGTGGAAAGGTGGGCGCAGGAGGCAGCGGAGGCGACGATGAAGAGGGGTGCAGGCCGTAGGTGAGGAAGAGGATAAAGGAGATCGGGGCATTGGCGTTCGTGGCTGTGAGGGGAAGAGAGGAGATGGGGTTGCGACGAGGCCGAGGGTGGGCGATTTTTTGGTGCTTGGGTTGCAAGGAGCGAGGAGGAGAAAGAGGGAGATGAAATCAGAGATAGAGGGATTGTAAGTAGGAGAGAGAGATTGAGAGAGAGGGGGTGGCGGCTCAGTAGAGAGAGGAGAGTGAAAGGGAAAGGTAGGGTTAGGGTTTAACGAAGTAAATAAGAGTTTAAATCCTAATCTTAATTAGTTAACTCACAAATTCTCAAAATTCTTCATTATCTCCAAGTCTACAACATGAGTCTATTAATAAGAGACTTACAAAATTTGATTTCTAAAATTACAACCGATGTGGTACTAAATAAATACCAACAAAAAAATATAAATAAAGAAAATACAAAATAGAGTTTCATGTCTTCAACTGCAGATTGGCGTGCTTTTCCCTTCTTGAGCTCCAGATGTCCGCATCAGGTCTGGCTCTGGAAAGAAGGTGGCTTCTGCTGCACCGAGAATGCTCAAAGAGTCGCACATCTCCCATGTTTCCGAGCAGCTCCAGTTGGGCATTTCTCCGAGCCCCAAGATGGTGGTTGGCTCTTTGGGGTCCAAGGCTCAGTCCATCATGCGTCTCCGGGAGGGGACTCTACTGCGATGCCTTTGACCTAGGGCCTGGACTTGGCAGCGCACCATCCGGAGCCGTTTTCTGGACTTGGAGGGAATATCACTGCCGATATGCAGCAGACCGATCATCGCCACTAGGCTTGCTGAGGGAGAACCTTTGCCTTCAGAGGTGAACGGGGATATCCAAGTCCCGACTTCTAGTTCAAGATTATTCCTGAGAAGAGGTGATGATGTGATCATCCTGAATGAGGGGAACTTCCTCGATGTACTGGAGGAGTTTGAAAAGCATTAAATGGTAGAGCGGAGGAGAGAAATGTGAGAGGCCCTTACAAAGGTATATTGATTACAATTTCACTCTCTAAGAGTTGTGTTATTTGTTAATGAACTTTTTTCTACAGGGTGTATCGCTTGCCTACAGACTTGTGGGTACCCAGCAGCCTGCCTTGAAGGCAGGGAACAAAATCATTATGGGCTTGAGAGGTGAGGTCAACAAGCTAACTGCTGAGAAGAAGGTGATGGATGAAGAGCTTGCCCGACTTCAGGCTGACATGAGGCAGCATGGTGAGGAGATGGAACAAGTCTGAAAGGAGCTTATAACCAAAGACAAGCTTCAGGCCGACTTGAAGTATAGTGGAGAAGAGATGAGTAGGCTCCGAGAGGAGCTTGCAGTTAAAGACTTCGACCTCAAGTTAGCCATTGAAGATAAGGAATTGGCTCTGTCGAAGTAGAAGGAGATGGAACCCTCCATCCAGCGTGCTCGTGATGAGAACGTAGCTCGCAAGATGACTGGTGATTTACTCTCTGAGGTGGAAAAGAAGAGGGCTGCTTCTGAGCGTGAGAGGGACCGACTTCGAGGTACCTTGGAGAAGGCGCTTGCCGGCAAGAGGAAGGTCAAGGAATTGGTCATAGAAAACCGAAAGCAGCAACGTAGGGCTATGACCTTTGCAAGAGGATGAAGTGCAAGTAAGGCTACAAGGACCATAAGCAGGGTGAAAAGCTCAGGTATCCTTTAGAGAATGATGTGGAGACGATTTTGGAGAATGTCGAGGACGCTTTCGGGGACGAGGAGGGAAGCAAAGAGTATGAGGAGGACGAGGACGGGAAGGAGGTTGAGGAAGGCGATGAGAAGGTCCGAGGCGTTGAGGAGGAGGTTCTGGACAGTGAAGTGGCTCAAGCTGAGGGGACCTCCGAAGCGCCAAGCGAGGCACCCCTTGTTCCGACTAATGTTGCTGTTGCCATTGCTGCGGGAGCAGAGGCTGGAAGCGAGAGAGATGAGTCAGAGCAAGAACGTGTGCCAGACTCTCATGCTGAGACCCCTCAAGATCACACTGTGAGTGAAAAGTGAGATTGAGAGGTATATATGCAAACTTGTACTCCCTTTTGGTTGTCAATGAAGATACTTTCGCTTTTATCTGCTTATTCTTTGAGTATTTTTTCCTCTTACTCTTTCTGTTGGGTTGTCAATTGTAGCCTGGTGGATCCATGAACGCTGACATGGAGATGCCCCTGTGCTGAACTTGGCCTTGGTCATTCATGGTGATCCTGTAGGACCTTCAGGTTGTCGTAGGCGACTTGGAAGCGCTTCTCTAGGTGCCAGAACTTTGAGGAGCCCTTTGAAGTATCGGACGACTTCGAGGGCTCGGGTGACTCAGATGGCGGGATCGACCTGGGCCTTAATGAAGAGCCTGGGTCTTTGCTCAACTACCTTTGGGCTAGGCGAGAAAATGTGATGGGGGAGGTCTTTGATTTGTGCCGGGGCTTCCATTCGATGCTGAGATCACGATACATGATTGCCTCATCTTGCAGCTGTGTTGTGAGTTGGCCTGTGGTATGCAAGTGGAGAGAGATCTTATTGCAAAGCTGGTTGGGCACACCAACAAATCCAAGAAGTAGGCACATCAGCTGGGTAAATTGAAGGATGAAGTCCACTCTTTGGATGAGGCCCTTCAGAAGGCACATAGAGACAATCGCTTCCTGCTGAGACACTGCAGGAGAAGCTTGACGACGATGATTCCTTGACTAAGACTTTGAGGGAGATGCTAAAGGAGCTGAAGAAGGCGTTGAAGGATGGGGTCGAATTGATTAACTCCAATCGAAACTTGCGTTCCGAAATGTCAAGGATCCGGTCTCAATTGGAGGCGGAGAAGGGGGAAAATAGAATGGGGAAAATTTTGCACTTCAAGAATACATCGAGCGACAATAGCGAGAAGCTGAGCAACATGAGCTTATGATAATTGACCTGAGAATCTAAGTGGACCGACTGTCGACCCTTCTTCACAGTGAAACACGAGATAATGAGCACCTTTGTGGTATATGGTCGGAGCTGAAACGAGAAGTCGAGTGACTTCTTCGTGATCCTTCGAACCCTCGCTCTTCGACCTGCGCCAGGGGTTCGAATGAGAGGCATAGGTAGGGGGTTTCTATGTTCCAAGTCTGAGGGGCTCCGCTTTTGTAACTATGCCTTTGCACAATGTAATGGACATTATGTAATACATACAGACCTTGTGTTGTTCTGCGTCTTTGTTTAGCTGAGAGATACCACAGAGTCATCGGTGGGTGGTCGCTCTGTACCTGTGAGTTGGTTTCATGGGACGCTGGAGTTGTCGGGACGAGCTGTCGGGATGATTTTCGTCCTTGAGTCTGTGTAGACTTTAGCCGTTAGGGTATGAACCCGACATACGCCGCCAGAGAGTATCACCAGGAGGACTTCTATTTTTCAGGAGAGTCTCCATATAAGCCTTAGTTGTCAGGTGAGGATCCAATATAGGCTGTTAGGGGGATCCGTTAGGAGGATTTTCGTCTTTTAGGAGTCTCCGTATAGGCCTTAGCTATTAGGGTGAAGACCCGATATAGGCGGTCGGAGGGCCTGTTAGGAGGACTCTCGTCTTTCAGGAGAGTCTCTGTATAGGCCTTAGCCGTCAAGGTGAAGACCCGATATAGACTATCGAAAGGAGCTGCCAGGAAGACTTCCGCCTTTTAGGAGGGTTTCCGTATAGGCCTTAATCGTTAGGGTGAGGACCCGATATAGGCTGTCGGAGATACCGTCTGGAGGACTTTCGTTTTTCAGAAGATTCCCCATTTAGGCCTTAGCCGTCACGGTGATGATCCGATATAGGCTGTCGGAGGGGCCATCAGGAGGACTTCCGTCTTTCAGGAGAGTCATCTTTTAGGCCTTAGGTGTTAGGGTTAAGACTCTATATAGGCTCTTAGAAAAGAAGAACTACAAGATATGATGGATCTTGCCAGTTTCATTGTTTGATGTACTTAATAGGTCTAGTAGGCATGTCCATACAACAACAACAACAACAACAACAACTAAGCCATTTGTCCCAAGTATTTGGGGTAGGCTACATGAACCAAAAGAGAATTACGCCGGATCGAGCACATGGATCAGCTTTCTCCACTCATTCCTATCGAGCAATATGCCTTCACTACGACCTTTAGCCTCTATATCTTGTCGTATTATCTCTATCCATGTTTTCTTCAGTCTCCCCTGCGCTTTTTTAACTTACCCTAAATTGATACGCTCTACTCGTCGGACTGGTGTTAGTCGGCATGTCCATGCGGAGAGAAATTATATGGATGTACAGTCACCAAGGTTGGTTGATTTGAAATTTGTTATTTCTTGTTGAATACATCATTCTAACTGGCCCTGCCACTAAGCTTAAGCCCACCCACCATTGATTCCACTTCATCAACTTGATTTTATATTTGATATACCCTTCTATTTTCCCACTTAAGTTAGAGACAAACTAACCTTGTAGGGGTGGTGGATGAGGGGACATCAGATTTCCATACCTCAGCGTTGGTCATTGGCAAAAATGCATGAAGATGTTTTTGAAGTATGAATCCATATCCACATCCGAGTTCTATAAAGTTTGGAAGGAGAGTGCCAAAGGTTCCAAATTTTGTTGTTGGTTAAATCCATTTCTCCACTCAGTAGATAATTGATACCAATTACCCAACAATAATTACTGGACATTACATAACTAATATTACTGGTAAGAATGATTTAAATGATGTTTTGAAATACAAGCACGTAGGCACCTTGCTGAAAGTAAGGGGGAAAAACACAAAAAGTCCACAAAAAAATTAGACACAGGTGACTATGCTTACAAAACCTGTAAAAAGAAATCCTGAATGACAACTATCAGAAAATTCACTCTGAAATAAAAACACCCATGGTAGTTGATCTATTAATGATTTTAGATACAGGTAATCCATTATAGTTGGAGCAATTGGTAATTTTGTTCTGTTTGGCTATTTGACTTGTTTTGTCTTGCAGATAAAATTTATCATTTTACCTCTTTGTTTAGACTCTTTTCCAGCCTAGGGGCTTGTTCCCCTCAGAGATGAATGCAATTCATACGGAAAATGTTGTCATCTTGAACATTTTTTTGCTAGGAGAATTTAGAGTGTTGCTCTTGATTTCTTGAGGTTAAATTTCATGATGAGAAAAGGTAAGTTTAAGCACTCACCAACTTGCTGTCAAGGTTTTACTATATGACGCTCACTAGCCCAAAGAGGCCATGGCCAGAAAGTTGGCACCATTTAGACATAATGCAGTGGTATTAGCCAGTTTTAGAAAGACAACTTTGTTGTTGATTTTTATTTCTTATTTTGAATGTGCTTTATGTGATGTGAAAGGGCTTAGATAATGATGATGATATCCTAGATAGCTGTTAACAACTAGCAAGTGTTCCTCTCTATGACTCTTAAACATGAACACAAGTGTTGTACTCTTGCACTGACAGAGGGTCTCGAATGTGACTATCTTCCAAAACATAGTCACAAGGGGACACATATATATGCGTGCTTTTTTTTGGCGTAGAGAACTCATATAAATGCATGTAGTTGGTTAGTTGTTTACATATGGAAGATCCTAAATTGTAAATGCTCCATGAATAGGCAGAAGGGCATAACATGCTTCATGTTGTCATGTTTTTGAGGTGAATAAAGATTTGCACGTTTAAAATGTCCTACATGGGTTGAAGCGTTCACCGACACACCAATTTTTGGTTGGGGGAGCTGTCCTACTTATCACAGGGTCTCCTCTTCTTTTTCCTCTCCCTCATATCTCATCATTAATATGACCCTTTTTTTTTTGTTTGTTTTGTTTTTGTTACATATCCTACATCATTTGTTGGAACTCTTTCATTCTAAGAAGCATGGATACAGATTATGGACACTGGACGCAAGTACGACTCAATCAGACACAGTAATTTCTTGAAAAGTATGACATGGGAACAAGACGGCATGACACTAGAATATGTATGCATATAATAATAATAAGAGTGCATAAACATACATGCATAGTTGTGTCTTTGCATCCAAAAGTTCATACACAGTTAAATATATCACATTTCTTATATTGAAACATATTTAAACTTATCATAGTTTTATGTAAGTTAATATTTTGAGCATTTTTTGTTTCACTAAAGTATTATCCTTTGATATATAAGGGAAGCAAATTCATGTCTCAAATATGTAATGCGAAAGAAGTGTAACAAATGTAGAACATGCGTCCAAGAAGTGCCCAACAAGTGTCTTAAATTAAAAGTTTGTATGTGATTGAGGATAAGTTTGAGAAGTGTCCAGGAAGTGTCCAAGATGAAGGAAGTTTTGGTGTCCGATATGGGTACGACGTTATAATAGAAGTACCCATGCTACATAGCTTTCATTAGAGTGGTATTATAAATAGCGAGGTTTATCGAGAAATCAGCACCACTTTTCTTCATGCTTTGTCGCCTTCTCTTGGACAGACCCCTTTCTTGAAGCATGCTAGGTCTTAATTAGATATAGTTTATGTTGGGACCATTTAGGCAATAGCAGCAATAAATTGTGATGAATGCTGCTTTTTGTCTTTCAATTCTCTGTCTGTATATTGCATTTGAAAAATTGTGAGGTTTATCAAGAGAGTGGGTTTCATGATTAGCCTTTTTGTTCCTCTATAGAACCCTTTTTTGAAGCATGCTAAGGTCTTAAGTTTCGCATAGTCTATGAGACCATTTTGGCAATAATGGCAATAGATAGCAATCAATGCTGCATTTTGTCATTCAATATCTTAGGTCCTTAGTATGTATATTTTTCAGTGAAGCAGCGACTTACATTCTTCAGAGGTCATTGAGTTAGGATGCAAACAACTTTTGTAAGACATCATTTCTCAGGGTGTTGCCAAAAGCTAGAAGTCACCAAAATACATGAGGTTCCCCTTCACATGGAATTTAGGGAAGTGCTGATGATATCAGGTTCTAAGGTTGGGGTCACTACTTTAGAGTTAGTAATTCTTGAAGGATGGTGTGGCATTGTATTCAGGCAAGACCTTCCCCATTCTCGTCTCTAAATCTTGACGTGTTGGGGGTTTCCATCACATTACTCATCATTTTGTATCAAAATTTGAAAATATTTGGCATGAGTTGCTTGAACTGTCAGGCCTACATGTCTTTCTATGCATAGATGGCAATTTGAAGACGTTATAAATGAGTTTTCTAGTTGCAGTCTTGCCATACATGTGCACACATGCAGACACACATACATTGACTTCTTTAAGCATATAAGATATGCTAGAAATGTTCACCTGAACAGCTTATTGATTTTCTTCTAATATGAGTTTCCTTTGTTATACAGGGGCTCATGGACCATCACGGGGAGATAACTTGAATATTTCAAGTCAAAGGGGGTCTCGGTAATATTTCTTTTCCGGTGGAATCTCCTGCGTAGGTTCATCTCTGTGCTGTCAAATAATTATGACAGACACGCAAAGCAACTAAATGGCACTCACAAGTCCCATGTCCATTCTAAGGAAGAGGTCTCTCTCTCTCTCTCTCTCTCTCTCTCTCTCTCTCTCTCTCTCTCTCTCTCATGCATGCGCTCCCTTTTATTTTGAAGTTTTTTTTTGTCTCCATCTATATAAAAAGAAGAGAGTTTTGATTGATTAAAAGACAATAATCTGGAACTAGAATAACATGTAGGCTTCCACTTAATTATATCATTGGTAAAAGGTACCAGAAAAGTTTTACCATGTAACAGCGTGCTCAAGGAGTAGATTTTATCACTTAAACACTTGCTTATTTGTCTGGCAAACAAGTCAAAATATAATGAACCTCTTTACTGGATTCACTGTTTAAACTCAACGCCCCCCCCCCCCCCCCCCCCCCCCCCCCCCCCCAACAAAAAAAAAAAAAAAAAAAAAAAAACACCCCCACCCCACAAAAAAAAAAAAACAAAAACCACCACCTCCAAAAACACACACACACACACACACAAACTTCAAATTAGCGTCACACCTCCATTCTAACAGTGAAGAAGAGAATTGCATCTGTCCGAAACCTGCACAAAACCTATTAATGGTACTCTAAACTGTACTGAAAGTAAGATGAAACTACATCTATCAATGTTGTGGAAAGCAAAAGCGGGGGCAAAGGTGGGCAGGGCTTAGGTTTTATTGGGCTTTAGCAGCAAAAAGCGCCAATTTTTTTTGAGAATAAAAATAGTAAAAACAGACAGAAAATTAAAAAACAAGAAATTTCATAACTAATAAAAAAAAAAGAAATCAACGCTAAAATCTTAATCATAAAAATAAAAATAAACATAACAAATTGATACATACAAAATTAAAATCTTCTAAATTTTAAAGGGGGGAACTAAAGCGTCCCAAAACGGACAGAGCGTAAACGGGGGCTTTAGCAGGCTTTTTACAATAGTGATATCTATTGCATCATTATTTTTCCCCCTTTCCGTGTGTTTGGAACCATCTTTTAATCCCTGGAATTGTTTCCTCTTGGGATTATACTATGTAAGATTTGAGTTCCATTCCCTACAGGCAATCCTATTTAGTCTTGCCAGATTGTTTGAGCCTAAACTACGGGAACATAAGATAGTTCTTTTTTTTTTTTTTAAAATTTTCTTAGAGGCCTTATATTATATACAAAAATCCCCTTTTTAAAGCCAGAAGTCTGGCACCAACCTAGAGGATTAACTCTAAGGTTTAAAATTGTCAGTAGAATTTTGTCTGTTTATCTATGTGGCTGTCTTAGTATAGAGCCGTGCTTCTTAGTTGACACCATTGTATTGCAAAAGACTTATTTGATATTGCCATATTGGTGGAACTAGATTCTACCCAATATCAAATAAGACTTTTGGCATAGAAATGTCCTTGGGATACTGTTTCTATGATGGTTCTCTAAGTTATGTTTTCGCAAGATTATCACGGTGTTTTTCATCTGATTTCAACCGATGTGAAAAATATGGTGAGTGAAACTTTGTAACCGTAAAACACTGCAAGTTATCTTGATTTCTTAATCCAACTCTTAGAACAGGCAGCACATCCTATATTCTTTTGCCATGATACTGTTCCTGTTTCTGAGAATGCACAAGGTGATGTTTCTGATTCTAGGACTTGCAGGATTGCTTCATTGACTTAAATAGAACAGTAGTTAGGAATGCCTCAAATCACCAAAAAAAAAAACCCACCTTCCTGTTAAATGTAATTTTTTGTTTGGGTTTTTAGGATACACGTCCGTAACAAATTTCTTATTTGGACTAATGGATAGTAGTTCGCCACAATATGGGTTTCACTTGGTATTAGTCCTTCTACATCTAAATCTAATAAGTAATCATGATAAGCAACTATTAACTAATCACGACTCTCAAATTACTAATTTGTCCCATCTTAATTTCACCCCACCAACCTCTTCTCCCATCATCCACTTGACAGGAGTAAGTAGAATGATGCCAAAGTTTTATTCACAGACTTAACAATTCTATACCTCACTTTCCCCTTGATTCCCTCAATGTAAAAGCCAAATTTATCTACCTTGCAATAAGTTAGGGTTGACGGCACTCTCATGTGTCTTTAATAATGCAAGGGGTTCTAATTTTGATGATGGAATCATAGGCAATAATTAATCTTTAATTTTGAAGGTTGAAGCAATATGAATGATCCTTAGGTGTCCTTTAATTTTGATATTGATGGGAGCAATGCAAGAGGAGTTACTTATTGCATCTGTGAGAGAGAAGAGAGTTGATTTTGGTCTTAGACTCAGAGTTTCGTGAACAAGAAGAGTCAACCGGATGGGATTGAATTAAAAAATTTAAAAGAAAAATTCTTTGTCGAAAGAAAAGAGTGAGCAAGAGAAGCCAAAAGAAAAAGAAAAGAAGGCAAGGAGACTGTTGGGTAACTTGGGTTGACAAAGATAGGGGAAGAAGAGGATAATAAGGTAAAAGTGCCAACAATAATTAGGAAATAATAGAGTATAATTTGCTTTTGGGTAGATTATTAACTGAAGGGACTTATGATAAATGGGCCATAAGTTGTTGGGGACTAATGTCCAAGTATGATATTGTCTGACTAATATCCAAATAAGAGATTTGTTAGGGATTATATCTTAACAATGTCCTAAATGTTAGATTTCGGGGCAATTTTGGACTACAAAACTAAATGTCGGCTTGCAAAAATGGGAAAATTATATTGTAGTGTCAATTCGGATGGTATATATATCACATATTATGTTATAAATGTCCTAAACTTGACAATACATATATAAACCATCTAAAGCAACATAAACTTGTTTAGAGTATACTTACTTCGATAACTTGCATTGAACATATGAATATCGCCGCAACTCAGAGAAGATCGCCGACGCTCGGGGAAGCTTGTCAGAGGTTAGAAAATCTTGTTGGGTTCGTTCTCTCTCGCGACCTTGTAGAAGTCGTGGAAGGTTTTCAACGTTCAAGGAGGCTCACTGTGCACGGGGGAGCTTGACGTCACTCGAGGAGGCACACAAATAGCTCGCCGGAGCTCGTCCACACTCAATATGCTCAGGAAAGCTCGCTGTGCTCGGGGCAGGCTCATCGTGCTCTCTGAAGCCTCATCGTCGTCGACGAAACTCTTTCCCTCTTTCCCTCTCGCCGCTCTCTGCTCTTGTTCGCAACTCTCAAAAATGAAGGAATTAAGACCTAATTCTAACCCAAATTCCTATCTATAATTTGGGTTGATTAATGGATTCGAGTTTAGACCTGTTTAAAAAATTCGAGCCACTATTTTGGATCTGAAATTGTGCCCAAAATTGTTGGTCAGACACAAATTTAGGTCATTTTGGGTGAAAAAAGAAATCACTTTTATAGCTCACAATTTCATGTCGGCGGGGGTAAAATACCGAAATTTCGGCCGAAATTAAAACATTTTATCTTAAAACCATTTTTTTCCATTCATTTATTTCTACAACTTCACTCCTCGGAGACAAATTGTCTATTTCATTTCCGTCATTTGCTTCTTGTTTATTATAATTATCTAATAATTTGGTCAAGTTAACTAGTCTCCTACTTCATTTTCTCCCTGAAATCGTCTGTACTCTGTAATATGGCTGTGTCTAACTCTGTTGTGTTTTATCTGATCTTATCAAAATTTGATAGGAAAAATTTAAGAGTGTTCAGAATTTTTCTCTTACTACATTTTATTTACAGGTAATTACCAATACATCTCATAATATGAGTAGGAGTCTTAATAACTTGAAATTAATAGCTTAAAAACTTCTAATAACATAAAAACTCTTAATTTAAGTAATTAAGTTTAATACACTCTCAAGTTGGAGCACAAATATCAATCCAGCTTATTACAAAGACCAGTAAAATATCTCTTAAACAAAGTTTTTTCTAAACAAGAAACAATTAATTTTTAATGTTGATGGCAATTTACTGAAGCAATGACGTTGATACCAAAGCTGCAAACCGAAACAAACTGAAATTGAGTCGAGCCAAATACTTGGACAAAGACTTCACAAAATGTCATATTCATCTCCTTGAATAGAATTATGATTTTAGAGATTTTCAAACTCAGTAGAAGTGAAAGTTTTAGGAGATCCTCAAACTCAGTAGAAGAGATTTTGAGAGATCCTCAAATTCAGTATGATAGATTTTGGGAGATCCTCAAACTCAGTAGAAGATGCCAATATTTCTTGCGACAATAACACTGACGAAGAAACTTAAAGCAACAATAATAGTCGTATCCGACTCGGCGGCTGCCGAGATGAGTTCGAGACACGGTTCGTTCCAATCCATCAGTTTCGAGCGACTCTGGCCAGAATCGGAGTCGACTCGGCCAAGACCCGTTATGAAACAGTCAACTAGGCCGAGTTGACCGAGTTGACTCCGATTCTAGCCTGAGTCGTACCCACTGTTGCGGAGAAAAAATGGAGGAAAAAGTGGAAGAAAATGGAGGGAAAAAAGAAAAAAATTGCAGACTTACCTCGCCGTCGCCCGCCTTCAGGCTCCAGCCCGGCCCCCTCCAGCCCGCCTCCCTCCATCCGATCTCTCCCTCTCCCTCCCTCCGCTTTTTGATCGGAAGGAGGGAGGGAGGGGAGAGAGAAAGAGATCGGAGGGAGGGAGCGAGAACCCTCCCTCCTTCCGATCTCTCTCTCCCCTCCCTCTCTGATCTCTCTCTCCCTCTCATGGTCTCAACCTTTCTTTTCTCTGTCTTTTATCCTTTTCTTTTTTAATTTTCTGGTTTTTTTTATATTTACCCTTCAGTTTTTATATTTCTTATATCTTCTCTTCAAATCTCTTATATTTATCCCTCAAATCTTTCATATTTAGTTATTTACCCCTCAATTCTTTTTTATATTTGGATTTTTTTTATATTTACCATCCAAATCACTATATTTCTTATATTTACCCTCCAAATCATTATATTTCTCCAATTAACCCCTCAAAACAAACTCGTTTTGCACATTTGATACATGAAAATTGATGTCTACATTGATTTTTTTATAATTTTTTGAGCTTTCTATGTAGCGTTTTGCACTTATCGCCCGAGACCGATCCGAGACGCCGCGATTGATGCCCAGTCCGCAGCCGAGATCACAACCTTGAACCATGATAATAGATGAACGATAACATGACGTTACAACAGAAAGGTAGTCAGATAGACAGCTAGTAGTAGTTATACAGAAAGTCAACAATCCACGTTATAGACGTTCAAATAGAACAGTCGTAGAGATCAGATCAGTACATAGGATGCACAATAGAACATAGCAATCACAACAGTACATAGTATGCACAACAGAACATAACAATCATAATATGAGTTTAGAGAGCACAGTAGGGTCTCAACAAGGCCTATCAAAGACAAACAAGAAGGGTAGCAAGGCTGTCGGGAGAGAACAAAGGTACCGTAGGTTGCAAAATAAGACAACAACAGTTGGTGGTGGAAAGTAGTAGAGGAGGTGACAATTGACGACACTAGGATTTTGGATCATGGAGACGCCTAGAATTTTGAAACTTGAAGGCAATTAGTTCAATTTAGATGAACAATAACCGCATGAGCAGTACCCGATAGTTAATGATCAATACCGCCGCGGTTATTGTTCACGATGAACAATAACTTTTTTCCCCAGATCATGAACATTCTTGCTATGATATCATATCAGAATTTGAGAGGAAAGATTTGAATGTTAATAATTTCTCTCATTACTTCTTATTTATAGGCAATTACAAATACATCTCATCATATGAGTAGGACTCCTAATAATATAAAAAATTCTAATAAACATAAAGACTCTTAATTTAAGTAACTAAGTTTAATAGATCTTTTAACAACTAGCAATATAGCTCTTGAGGCCTACCTCAGGAGGTGAACTATTGTGGGTTATAGGAAGTGTATCATACACTGAGCATTCTGAAACTCTTGGTTGGCTATATGCATATATCTATAAGTTGCTAGAGAAGTTAATATTAGAAAGCTGAAGTTTAAAGAAGCTGGGAAGGAAATAAAATCACCAAATAATCATCATCTGATTGTCTGATTTTCTAGGTTATGTTACATTCTATCTGTAATGCTCGCAGATTAAGTCTCTGCGTCAGCCAGATTAGTTGTCCAATATTTGTAATGTGACATTGATGTTATGGTAAGGAGAACCCTCGTTTCATGGTTGATAACCACATAATTTATATTATGGATATTATATGAACCACTTTCTTTTAATTTTATGCTTTAATATCATTTCAGGCTGAGATTCTAGCACAATTCAAGCCCAAAATCAACACTGCAGTTATGATATCCAACCTTAGCTATGTTGAGAGAACAATGGCACACTGCTTGAAGCTTTTCAGCAGCACAAGTCACATCATCTTATATTATGAGGATATCATCAACAACCAAAATGTAAAGAAGAAATGTTCCCTCAGCAGTGTTTTCTTCTTTTTCTTCTTTAGATCGACTTTGACTCGATGATATTTTCCCTCAGGTGTTAGCACATGTGCAAAAATTTCTGGGGCTTCCTGTTCGAAAGTTACAGAGTAGGCAAGTAAAAATACACACACGGCCTCCTTCTGATCAAGTTCTTAACTGGGAGGATGTGTACAATTCGTTGAATGGAACTCAGTATGAGCATTTTCTTCACCAAACAGATTATGTCACTTAATTGTCCAATAGTGCTGTCCTAGTTTTGTTTTTTTTTTTTTTTTTTTTCATTTTTGTAGAATGTTACACAGTACAGGCAGACATTATCATAGATCTCAAGTATTTATCATTTTTTCCAATTTCCAATGCCGGATACAAGCACCACTGATTGTCATTCAATTGGGCTTCAAAACAACTTTCTACTTTAGAGCCACCATCATCATTTCTTTTTATCTTCAAACTGGTTGGTTATAGGCACAAGCACCATAAATGTTTTTCCAGAAGCCAACTGTCTAGGTGCCAAATTCCAGTCCAAGGAAGCTATTGACAAAAAGAAACTCTTGCCATAATATTAGTTGGTCAGTAGGAAAGCCATGCTATTGTTGCAGTTAAGCTTGTGCAAGCAAGGAGCTAGCTTTCAAATTCTTCTAGAAAGTTGAGGAGGAGAACCATCTAAGGTTTTCTGTAGGGGATACGTTAACTCTTAAGCTTTGATTATCTGACGATGTAGCCTAAGTTGCACTAATACGGGCACTGGATATCGTATATAACATGATACGGGTATGCAAATACTGCAAAATTTAAAAATTTAGGATGGAAAAATGAATTATATGTGTGTATGAGTTAATGTTTTATCTATAATATGAATTTGCAATGGTATCACAGTTTAAGAAACATAATAACTAGAATATTATGATATATTTCAAGTTATATACATTAATGATTACCAAAACAATTGCACTTTTGTACTAAGAAAGGGAACAAACGACATATATGGATCCGCAGGTCAAATAAAATTGTGAAAGCATTATTCATGCATTGGAATTTTAACTAACTAGTTTGGATAGGAACTGTAGATATATTCGGAGGATCAAGCCTACTAGAGAAATTAAGGGTTCCCTACATAAAATGAAAACTGAAGGGGTTATACAAGACTCGGTGATATTCTGATTGAAGTTTGGAAATATTTAGGAGATATGAGCTTAGTATGGTAGACTAAATTATTCAACGTAATCATAGATACTAGCAAAGAGATACCTGGATAAAAAAGAGATCTGTGTATAGTCTTCATTGATTTAGGAAACACTTACAATAAAGCCCCCTAAGGAGGTTCTCGGGTGGATTTTAGAAAAGAAACAAATATCTAGTGGGCATATTAATTATGCTAAAAATACATACAATGAAGCAATGATTATGGTGAGAAAATTGGTGGGGGAGATAGAGCCATTCTTTGTCACCATAGGTTTAACATCGCGGGATTAAGTTCATGTGTATTTGCATTAGGGATGAACTTATTAGGCATATTTAGGATGAAATTCTATGGTGCATGTGGGTTTCTGATAATATAGTATTAGTTAATGATACTAGGGAAGGAGTAAGTTGCAAAGTATATGTCGAGAGAAGCTTTGGAGTTTAAATAATTTAAATTAGTAGAGCGAAAACGAATATCCTAAGTAAAATGGTGAGAAGAAATAAGCAATTGGCCAGACACCAATGTTACAAGTAATAAAGTGATGAATAGAGTGTCGAACCACGAGGGTTGATAATCTATTAAGTACCAAACTAATTTGTCCAAGTTTTATTTGAAAAGTAGATTGAGATTTGGAATTAAACTAAGTTATGAAAACGAAAATAATAAGTTATTGACTTTGGATGAGAAAAGCGCTAGGGCAATTGATTTTGACAATTAATAATCAGATTTAATATGTTGACTGTGTTAGTAACTTTTTACTAATGTTAACAATCGAAACCCCTAATCTTAATTAATACTCTCTCGAGCAATACTAATACTATCTCCTCGACGAGAATTCACAATCTCTTGATCTTGTGAATTTACAAGCTAAAGAATGCATAAGTTTTGTGGTTTTCTCATATGATTGCACAACCTATGCATCTCCTCTCGGTCTTAACATGTGAGGTTAAGTTTCTATTTTTATGAAGTTATGTTAGATTATCTCTTTTTGGTCTCAAATCTAACTAATTAATTGCAGCCATCAATTAATAACATTAAAATGGAAATAGAAACTTATCATGCGTGTAGTAGAAGAACTAACACATATCAACAAGATTATATCGTCATATTAATTTTGCTTACATTAATGCTCTAACCATGGAGATTTAGTTCATGTTAAAAGAAATGCACATCATAATATCAAAATAAATTTCATCTTCCAAGTAAATTGTAAAAAGACAAGGGAAAAAGAAACCAATTTAGAGATCATAATATAAACCCTAGTCACAGCCTCTCGTCTGAACTTCTCTTAAGCACAAGAATTCTCTAAAAGCTTGATGTTATTGAATAGTTCAAAGCATAAAGGGATATTCCTCTTCTTTTCTCATTACAAGAGATTACAACAACTTATATAGTCCGCAGAGTCGTGAATCAACCTTCCTAGGGTTTCTAAAGGATTCCTAATCATATATAAAGTCTACATAAAAATCTCATCATGAGTTGCCTTAATTCGACGACTACTCAGCCGTGATTTTCGGCTACTGGCCGTCTACAGAGAATACACCTCTAATTTGGAATTTGGATCACAGTAGGAAAAAGCGCGGACTCTAATCTGACTAGTCAACGGTCGCCTGGCCGTTCGGACAACTGGACAGCTGTTTGTCCATGTTGGCCTTCAACTTCTGGCAGCCTCTTTTCTACAACTTTTAGTCTCTGTTGAACCCTTTAATTCCATATCTGCACGGTTCTGCGGCAATCTTTTCAATGTGTTTATAGAGATTATTTTTTGGCTTCTTTTCTCTAATATTTACTCTTGTCCTAATTTCTGCAAAATCATATACAAAAATACCTGTGCAGAATTAAATGTGGCATGAAAATAGGCATAAAAATGGTATAAAAGCTAGGTATAAATCACACTTATCATAATGCTGACCTTTTGCTAGTCCTCGAGCAAAACACAAATCCTAAAAAGAAAAAGAAAAACTAAAAATCTTAAAACTAAAAGAAAATTCTAACTCACTTTTATAGGAATCACGGTTGCACTTAGCACGTGCTACAAGTCGTTAAACCCTTAGGTTACTCTAGTGGACGAGTGTTGTCTTGTGAGAGTTTGCAGTGAATATACCCACAAAGTTCAAACAAATAGGTAAAAAAATAAAAAAATAAAATAAATGTAGTATCTAAAACTAGGCAACATAAATATTAGAGGGGGGTGAATAGTGTTTAAAAATTCTAGATAAGAAATGTTATAACTTGCAAGAAAATAAGCAATCACAGAATAAAAATCAAAATGCAAACGCAAACACAAAGAATTTATCCTGTTTCGGTCTTCTTGACCTATATTCAGTTCCCAAGCAACCTGTTTAAAATTTTCTTAACCTAATTTTGAAATTCACAAAATCATACACATGTACACCACTTGCCAAACACTTTCATCAAATCTGTACACCTATTCTCTACACCGAGAAGACCTTCCTTGAAATAAATACAAATTATCTTATAAGCTTTGACTTTGATGTGGAATGAATCTACAAAGGGACTTATAGTGGAACTCTCAGAATTTCTTCACAGAGAATTGATTTGGGTGAAGAAAGAACCAAAGTGGAAAGTTTTCTGAAGAACAAAATTTTCAGAATGATTTTGACAGAATTTGTTGATATGAATGTTAAAAATCAAGAATTTAATCTCTATTTATAGCTGGAGAAATTTGACTGTTGGGGTAGTTAGTCAATTTGAATTTGAATTGAAAAAGTGTGGGAAAATATAAGAATTTCAAAAGATTACACAACTGTTCAACAATCAAAATTTGTCAATATAGTTGACTTATAATAGGAGTTAATTGACTAATCATACATATTTTGCCTAGATTAGTCGATTTATAGATTGGGTTAGTCGGCTAGTCTGACAATATAACTGATTCAATGTTTCTGTTGAACTTGTATAAGTCGATTAATAATATGTATAAGTCTAGGTTAATTCAAAAACAAATATTAAAGATATAACGTTCAAGTATAAGTCAACTAGATTTTTTATAAGTCGACTAGGAAAGTTGGAGTTTGAATGAATGTTTCTTTTGAAGAGTTATAAGTCGACCTATAAAATGGGTAAGTCGACTAGACTGATAAATAAGTAATACGAGTGTTCTTTGTTGGACATTATAAGTCGACTATAGTAGGGATATGACGACTAGAGAATTGTATATATTAGAGTATCAGTCTTATTAGTTAACTTGAATTTTGGATAAGTTGATTAGGGAGATGTGTAAGTGCGTGTTTAAGGCTTTTAACAATTTTCAAAAACAGAAAAATATGTAAAAGTCCTTCAAGCTCTTGTACTCCTTGATCTCCAAATTTAAGCCATGTCTTCAATAATATTGGTCCATTTGTTCTGCAAGACATGTGGGTACAAAGACTACAAATACACAACACACAAGTTTGTTATCATCAAAATATATATATTATAAAAATGTGATGGACATGTGAGGGCAAAATCCAACATCCTTCCCCTTTTTGATGATGACAAACAAGTATATATAGAGTGTAGGAGATAATTTTTTTTAAGAAACATGAATATGACATGTATCTCCCCTTGCATTAGAGAGAGAGAGAGAGAGAGAGAGGAGACTTGTGTCCTTCCAAAATGATTTGACCCCGAATCCTTTCCACTTAAATTCAACCTTCTGACATTCGAATACAAGATCCACTCCGTTGAAGTTGATCTATATTATTTCAAGTATCTATAAACTAAAAATCAAGTGTTTTGAATACTTTTTGCCCATCCATCAAACGGCGCAAAATGGACAGTCGAAAGTAGTGAGTTGGATAGATCTATGTCTTTAGACATACAAATTCTCGATCCGGCCATTTGATTATGATGTAAACATTTAAATACCCTTACAAATCAATTTTTTTTAGTTTTAAATGTTCTATACCGTTAAACTAACCAACTCATTATTAGGCCGTCCGTTTTTTTCCTACTTGATGCATGGGCAAAAAGTATTCAAAACGCTTGATTTTTGGTTTATAGATACTGAAATAATATAGATCAACTTCAACGGAGTGGATCTTCTATTCGAATGTCGGATGTTGGTATTTGAGTGGGAAGGCTTCAACCTCAAATCTTTTTGGAAGGACACAAGTCTATCTCTCTCTCTCTCTCTCTCTCTCTCTATATATATATATATATATATATATATATATATATATATATATATATATGATACACACACAATATTCTCTCCATGCATAAAAAGCTTTAAGCAACAATCTCAATAATCTTTATGAAATCTCTATGACATTCATTCATTCTTTCTCCCCCTTTGTCATTTACAAAAAGGAAAAAAGCATAACAAAAGAACATAGAGGCATAAACTAAAGCAATTTAAAACATAAGAAATAGTGTGTACAAACCATAGGTTTTGAAGTGAAACATTACATAAGTTAAATCCATGAAAATAACTAAAGACATGGTTTTATTACATAAAAAGAGACAAAGATAAAACATGCACATGCATCCTAAACTTCATGCTTGAAAAATCTTGCTTGACCTTCACACATCGAATCCAGATGGTGGAGGTTGAGGGAACTGGCTTTTGAGGATCCGGAGGATTTCATGTTGATCTTGTTCCATGTGATCCATCCGAATTTGCATAGTAGCAAATTGATCCAAAATGAGTCCTTGGTTTTAAATTGTGGAAGTTTGGGACTCAAGCATGAAATGCTTGTTGGCTCTTGATCTCGATGACCTCTGCAGTGAGGGTAATATAATAGGCATCATCAAAGTGTGTAGTGGATGATTGGGATGGTCTTTGAGTGCTTAGAGGTGGTTGTGGTGGAGGTGCATCAAGAAGTTTCATTCGAAGAAGAGCAAACCATTCAAAAGGTTCAAAGGTCTTAATGGCATTGGTCTCTGATGCAAGATCAATTTTGAATTTCTTGAAGATGTGTGAGATAAGCACCATATGGAATAAAAGTGGTGTGTTCTTTTACTAGATTGTCAAATATGATTTGGGCCCAATTGACTTCTAGTCTTATCATAATGGCATACACACAAGCGGAAAGTTCACGAGAGAAATAATTGAAGCTTCCTATTTTTGGACAAATATTGTATGGAAGGATTCTGCCGATAAGCCTAGGGATTGGTTGAAGCTTGTTGTTGGTCATTGGAGGGCCTTGACCGGGAAGAAAAATCCTTGAGAGGACTTCATCATCATCCATATGGATTTCATTTAGAGTAAGACCATGATAGGGTATGTGTAAATTTTTCCCTATGGTCCTAGTAGATAGCTCAATTTCAGTATTTTTCACGAGAGGTGAGAAATTCATTCTCATCTTCTTTTTCAAATTACTAGTTTGTGAAAAAGAAGTGGATAAGAGAGGGATAATATCCTTGCTTGGATTCAATTGAAAACAACCCATATAACCCGGATTGATGTAAATAAGAAGCAATGTCATATTCTAGAAAATCTGAAAAGTTTATAAATCTTCCGGGTATGATCTCAAGTTGAGAAATTTGAAGGAATTCAGGTTCTAATTTTATGTGTTTCAAATATTTTTTGAAATCATCTGAAGAAGAGAAAGGATTTAGCCTGGTTTTCTTTGATCTAGACATGTTAGAGATGGAGAAAGAGACTTACAACCACTGGTAGGAGACACAGAGTCTGGGAGGAGACAGAGGTGGTCAACTGAGAAGAGGTGGAGATGGTGCTTCTGGATCTTGAGAAGTCGACTGACAGAGAGAATGGAGCTACTGCAGAAAAATTTTAGGGAGGATTTTAGGGTTTGAGGGATTTTGAGAGAGTAGATGTAAATAGGAGTTGGGGTAGTAGATCATGGGTTAGGATTAAGTTATACACTAGTTGGATCCAAATGGGTAGTCAAACGGGTCGGGTTTGTGTGAAAAGATCCATTTTAAAAAACACAGAACTGTCGTATTAGTCGACTTATAAGGTGATATAGTCGACTTATGTTTTTCATCTAGTCTACTTGAGGTAGATATTAGTCGACTAATTCAAGTAAAGCAAGATAAGTTTCTGTTGGGTGCTATTAGTCGACTATACTGCATATTAGTCGACTTAGCAAAGCTATAAGTCGACTTTTCATTAGATAAGTCGACTAATGATGGTCAAAAATCTATATATGATTTGCATACTATATGCAATAATTTTTAAATATCAGAAATTGAACAAATACCCAATTTTCTACTAAATTTAATAAAAACATCTTCTTTAGGGGTTTTGTAAAAATATCAGCAATTTGTTTATCGGTAGATACAAAACTTAAAGAAATATCACCCTTAATAGCATGATCACGCAAAAAATAATATCTAATATCAATATGTTTTGTACGTAAATGTTGAATAAGTTTTTTAGATAAATTGATAGCACTGGTATTATCACACATGATAGTTGATCCTGTACTTGCAATACCATAATCAATTAGGGTTTGTTTCATCCATAAAATTTGTGCACATGCAACACTAGCAGCAATATATTCTGTTTCAATTGTAGATAATGACACAGTTTTGCTTTTTGCTAAACCATGATAATACTAGTGAATGTTCCAAAATGTGACAAGTATCACTAGTACTTTTACTATCGGATTTGCATCCAACAAAATCAGCATCACTATATGACATTAATTCAAATGTGCTTGATTTTGGGTAAAATAAACCATAATTAACCGTGTTATTAATGTATAAGAATCCTTTTCAGTGCTTTAAGATGTGATTCTTTAGAATTAGACTGATATCTAGCACATAAACAAACACTAAATATTATATAAAGTCTATTAACAGCAATATATAACAGTGAGCCGATAATACATCGGTGTACCTTTTGATCAACACTCTTACTATTTTCATTTTTATCTAGAAATATAATAGTGCAATTGGAGTTCTCTTATTTTCGAAATTTTTCATACCGAATCTCTTGAGAAGTTCATTGACACACTTGCTTTGATTTTGCTTGATTTGAAGACTGAGAAAGTAATTGAGTTCACCCATGTGACTCATCTCAAATTCACTCTGCATGGTCCTAGAAGATTCTTGAAAAAGATCATAATTAGTAAAACCAAATAAAATATCATCAACATAAATTTGGATAATTAAGATGACTTATTTAATAAAAAGGGTTGTATCAACTTTGCCAAGTTCAAAATCAGAATTCAAAAGAAAATTTTGAGTCTCATACCAAGCATGGGGTGCTTGTTTAAGACTATATAAAGCTTTTTTAAGTTTGAAAACATGATTAGAAAATTTTTCATGTTCAAAACTAGGAGGTTGTTCAACATAAACAGTTTCTTTGATAAAACCATTTAAAATACACTTTTTACATCCATTTGGTAAAGTTTAAAATTCATACAACATGCATAAGCAAGTAAAATACGAATGGATTCAAGTCTAGTTACAAGTGCATACGTTTCATCAAAATCAATATCTTTTTCTTGATTGTAACTTTGTGCAACCAACTTTCTTTTGTTCTTCATGACTTGTTCGAATTTATCAAGTTTGTTCTTGAGGGCCCATTTGGTGCTAATAACCGGATGGTCGTGCGGTCACATAATAAGATCTCATACATTATTTCTGACAAATTGGTTCAACTCTTGCAATAATCCAAAAATCACCAACACATGCTTCTTTAATATTCTTCGATTCAATAGAAGATATAAAGGCAACATGTGTCATATAATTCAACTAGGATCAAGTTTGAACACCTTTAGAGATATCTCCAATAACCAAATTATGAGGATAAATTCTTACCTCAACAAATGCTTCCGGTAACTCAGAAGAAATATCATCCTTGCTAGAAATTTTAGTATTAACATGAGATGTATCAATATTATCAATAGAAGATGTATCAATTATATCATTATCATGTGAATAAATATCAACAAAAGATTTAGGTAAAGATTCATCAAATTTAACATGCAAAAATTCTTCAATAGTAGATGTTTTCTTATTAAAAATTCTATATGCTTTATTATGAGTAGAATACCCAACAAAAATACCTTCATTGGATCTAACATCAAATTTATCTAAAACATCTCTTGTATTTAAAAGAAAACACTTACACCCAAAAACCTTAAATAAGAAACATTTGGAATTTTATTAAAGAATAATTCATAACATGTTTTGTTCAAAATAAGTCGAATAAGAACACGATTCAAAATATAGCATGCAGTAGTGACTGATTCAGCCCAAAAATATTTTGGCAAATTATTGTCTACAAGCATGGTTCTAGCACATTCTTGGAAAGTCCTATTCTTCTTCTCAACGATACCGTTTTGAGGAGATAATTTAGGAAAAGCAAAATTATATGTAATAACCAAACATGTCACAGAAATATGCAAAATATTTATTCTCAAATTCTCCTCCATGATCACTCCTGATTGTGACAATGGTTAGAGATGTTTGATTTTGAACCCTCTTGTAAAAGCTTGAAAACTCATTGAAAGTTTAATTTTTATTTTTCAAAAAGATAACCCAAGTAAATTGAGAGTAATCATCAATAATCACAAAAACATATCTATTTTTATTTAAAAAAGATATACGAATAGGGCCAAATAAATCCAAATGCGATAATTCTAAAGGTCTATGAGTAGAAAATAAATGTTTAGATTTAGAAGAAGATTTAACTTGCTTTCCTAATTGACAAGAATCACAAAAATAATTCTTTTTGAAAGATTTTTGGAAGACCTTTAATTAAATCAAAATTTGAAAATTTTGAAATAGTTTTCATATTTAAATGTCTAAATCTTTTATGCCAAAGCCAAGAATCATTATTAGAGGCAATTAAACGTAAATCATCATTAGAAGACAAGCAAGTCATAAATAAATCATAAATATTATTATTATGAGATCCTTTAAACAAAACATCTATCATGTTAGTATCATATATAAGGCAAGTATCTTTTTTAAAAACTATTTTATAATCCTTATCACATAATTGACTGATACTTAAAATGTTGTGTTTTAAACCACTTACCAAAAGAACATATACAATAAGATGTTTTGATGTATTACCAACCATGTCGATACCAATAACCTTTCCTTTGTTATTGTCTCTGAATGTTACTATTTCTCCTTTTTTGTTTTGAACAGAAGAGAGTAGTTGAATGTGACCGGTCATGTGTTTGAAACAACCGCTATCTAGTATCCATCTATCTTTACGGGGTACCTATAACATAAAATATATTGTATGGTACCCATTATGATAGGGTCCGAAAAAAATTAGCCTTTGAGAACCCAAATCCAATTGGAATTTGGTTTCCACTTATTAGTATAAACATAATTGTTGGAATTGCAAACATGGTTCATATATGATGCACGATAAACATTTTTATCAAAAGAATTTAAATTCTTAAGAGTCCAAACGTATTTATATTTTGGTCGTTTTGAAGAAGCATTATAATTATTTTTAACAAAAGAATGATAAGGAACATGATTTTTTTTCTTATAAACATGTGAAGTCTTTTCAAATTTATCTTTATAAAAGCTAAGATCAAAACGATTATTTGAAATCTTTTGAGAAGATAATAAGTTATTCAAATTCTATTTTCCTTTGTTGAATTTTGTTACATTCTTCAACATCTCTTCATATTTATTCTTAAAACATGAAATATCTTTGTCCAAAATAGAAGTTCGAAAATTCAAAGATGTTTCATTTTTAAGCAAAACATTTTCTTGTAACAAAATCTCATTTTCTTTTTTCAAGTCCTTGTTTTTATCATTTTCTTTCAATAAAAACTCAATTTTCTTTTTAAATCCTTGTTTTTAGCATTAACCTTTTTTGCATTCAACAAATAATTCATTGAAAGCATCAAGTAATTCATTATTATCCATGACTCCTATTACTTTATTCTCATGGGCCATAAAGCATATATTTGCCGACTCTGTGATTTGTTCTTCATCGGAGGAAGATGTATCACTATTGTCCCATATTGCTTGGAAGACCTTGGATTTGTAGAGAAGCTTTTGAAGTTGCCTTTGGGTTTGAGTAATGGGCAATCCTTCTTCATATGGCCTGGTTAATTACATTTAAAACAAAGAGGATTATCATTAGTATCCTTATTCTTCTTTAACTTACCTTGTTTTAAAAACTTTCTGAATTTTCTTGAAATCATGACAGTTTTCTCTTCATTATTTTAATCTTCCGTGTCTGCAGATACATGGAAGGCGAGAACTTTATTCTTTGGTTGTTCATCCTTCTTTCTGTTTTCAATTTAGACTCATATGTCATTAAGTTTCCAATGAGGTTCTCTAATATTAGCGTTGATAGATCGTTGGCTCCTTCTATGGCAGCGGTCTTCTTTTCTCTATCGGACGTGAGTGCACGAAGGACCTTTCTTTCTTCACTTGAATGTACTCCTTTCTAAGGGCTACTAGAGAGTTTGTAATGTCGGTAAATTTTGTACATTTCCGCAATGATTTCGTTCTCATTCATCTTGAATAGTTCAAGTTTATGCACAAGAATAGAAATTTTAGATTCTTTTACTTTATTTGTGCCTTCGTGTGTTACCTGTAGTATTTGCCATGTTTGATGCGCTGATGTGGTTGTTGACATACGGTTGAATTCTTTCTTGTTTAAGGTACATAAGAGAGCATTTATTGCGTTGTCATCAAGGTTGGAGACTTCTTTTGTTTATCAGTCCATTGGTCATAGTTTGTACCAAGTTTCTCGCACGTCGCTTCCATGATATTCCAAAGTTTGTAGTTGATCGACTGTAGGTAGATCTTCATTTTATACTTTCAATAGTTGTAGTTTGATCTATCGAACAGTGTGGTCGTTGTGTGAAATGCCCTTCCTTGAATTGAGATGAAGGAAAATTTATTGCCATCTTTATTCCTCGCTCTGATACTAAATGTAGGATTTAAAATTAGGCAACACAAACACTAGAGGGGGTGAATAGTGTTTAAAAATTCTAGACAAGAAATGTTAGTAATTTGCAAGAAAATAAGCAATCACAGAATAAAAATCAAGATGCAAATGCAAATACAAAGATTTTATCTTGGTTCGGTCCTCTTAACTTACATTCAGTCCCCAAGCAACCCACTTGAGATTTTTCTTAACCTGATTTTGAAACTCACAAAATCATACATATGTACACCACTTGATAAACACTTTCGCCAAATCTGTACACCTCTTCTCTATACCGAGAAGACCTTCCTTGAAATGATACAAATTATCCTATAAGTCTTGACTTTGATGTGGAAGGAATCTACAAGGGACTTATAGTGGAACTCTCAGAATTTCTTCACAAAGAATTGATTTGGGTGAAGAAAGAACCAAAGTGGAGAGTTTTCTGAAGAACAGAATTTTCAGAATAATTTTGACAGAATTTTGTTGGTATGAATGTTGTGTAAAAATTAAAGGATTTAATCTCCATTTATAGCTGGCGAAATCTGACTATTGGGGTAGTTATTCAATTTGAATTTGAATTGAAAGTGTGGGAAAAGATTAGAATTTCAAAAGATTACACAGCTGTTTAACAGTCAGAAATTGTCAATATAGTCGACTTATAAGAGGAGTTGGTCAACAAATCATACATATTTTGCCGACATTAGTCGACACGTAGATTGGGTTAGTCGACTAGTCTGACAAAATAACTGATTCAATGTTTCTGTTGAACTTGTATAAGTCGACTAATAGTATGTATAAGTCAACTAATAGTATGTATAAGTCGACTAGGTTAATTCAAAAACAGATATTCAAGATATAATGTTCAAGTATAATTCGACTAGATTTTTTTAGAAGTCGACTAGGAAAGTTAGAATTTGAAATGAATGTTTCTCTTGAAGAGCTATAAGTCGACATATAAAATGGGTAAGTCGACTAGGCTGACAAATAAGTGATATGAGTGTTCTCTGTTGGACATTATAAGTCGACTAGAGTCGGGATAAGTCGACTAGAGAATTGTATATGTCAGAGTATCATGCTTATTAGTTGACTTGAATTTTGGATAAGTCGACTAGGGAGATGTGTAAGTTGTGTTCAAGGTTTTTAACAATTTTCTAAAAATATAGAAAAATATGTAAAAGTCCTTCAAGCTCTTGTATTCCTTGATCTCCAAGTTTAAGCCATGTCTTCAATAATATTGGTCCGTTTTTTCTGTAAGACATGTGAATACAAAGACTACAAATACACAAGTTTGTTATCATCAAAATATATAGATTATAAACATGTGATGGACATGTAAGGGCAAGATCCAACAATAAGGATAACTAAAAATAAATAAAAGAAAAATAAGAATAAAAATCTAAATATTTTTTTTCCAACAAGCATCACTAGCAAATAAGATCTTAAGTTTCCACAAGTTATTATTTTCAAATTCAATCACAAATCAAGAGATCCTTTCATCTTATCCTAGAGACTCAAATCCTATGTTTCACGCCATCCTTCCTAAGTTTTTCGATCGTATGCGTCTTCGTGAACGTGTGATAGTTCTTAGCTCGGGATTTTGATTCAAACTTTTCATCCTATTTTTTTTTTATAGAAGTATGTATCTATTTTTCGCGTAAATATCAAAGCTTTCCGAGGCCAAGATACTTAGCTACTTGGTAAATGGATTTGTTGAAATTTTTTTTTTATAGATGTTTCAAAGTAATCCCACTTCATTAGCTTTTATACACATGCAACCACTTCTTGTTTTAGAATGTTAAGTCATTTTCATCATCCCAAGTTTTAAACAATTATGTATGTGAATGTAAGATGCATAATCACGTAAATACATTCTAGATGACATTTATTTTTCAAATTTTTCGTCTCTAAGAATTAAAGATTCTATCAAATTGATTTTACCATTAAATTAAAACTTTATGGTCACTTAATCACTTAAAAACTAGCTCAACTTATTGCAAAAATAAAAGATTTTAAAAATAAATAAAAATCTGTATAAAAAATGCTAATCCTAAAAGTAGAGGAAAAATAAAAAAAATCCTAAACCTAAAACTACCCACTATCAAGAAAAAGAAAAATTCTAAAAGAAATTTAAAAAAAAAAGCCTAACAAAAAACACTAAGAAAAGTAAACAAAAATAAAAATCCTAAGACCCTTCTCCATACCTAAACCGTGTCATGTCCTCGTGCACAGTAGGAAGAACCAATAACACACACACATATATATATATAGCAAATAAATTCCACCCCAAAAGCCAAGTATTCATTTTGAATTTCGTGAAAATCGTGAAAAATTCATCTATTTTCATTTTGAGAAAACACCCATGTTCATATAATTCCAGCAAAATATCTTAAAATTTAACTAACTAGAAAAAGAACTCATATGGGCCAAATCTGATTATTTAATTCTGAATTTTCACGGGTAGACAGCCGTTTGTCTCGACGGCTACCCAGCTGTCCTGCTTTCTTTTATGTTCATTAGATTTGGGTTGCTGCTTTATTTCATCATGAAGGCTCATCCTGTAGAACTGTTTCAGACTGTTCTTGATTTTGGCTGAGGTATCGAAAATGTACTTTGTACGATCAACTTTCCCAAGTTTCTATAATATGTGTATCCTTCTCTAATTTTGTACACACCTGGTCCAGGAAAAAGAAAAAGCTAGACTAGATAAAAAAATAAAAGAGGTTAGAAAACTTGGGTTGCCTTCCAAGAAGTGTTTTGTAAGTTATAGTTGTAAGTTCACCTAGAGGGGGGGAGAATAGGTGATGGCTAATCTAATGGTCACTTAATGCCAAATAATGCGGAAGCTAAAAGCAATTATGACCTAAACTAAATTTTTACACTAAACACCACGTATAACACAAGAGTGTTGCCGAATTCCCCGTGAAGGGCTCTGGACAAACTCCTCTAGATTCCCCTTGAATGGGTTGAGGTGCCGCGTTGGCTCTCTTGGTTGAATACACGTGTTAGCAAACAATCCCAAGCAAGTATATCAATTATGCACACAATATATCAAGCATGTAAATGATAAAGACAATTAATAGCATGCAAGATATAAAAGAGATAAAGAGAGAGAGAGTGAGCAATCACAAATACAAATGGTTTGTTTCGAGGTTCGAGCACACTTGCTCTACATCCCCGCCTTCAACACACGAAGGATTTCTACTATGCAAGATCCCAATGGATCTCTCCTTTGTGCCGCAACACCTACAAACTCTCAGACTCCCTAGCCCGTACACACGCAAGCTCACTAGCTCGCCGAGGCCGCACCTCAAACCACCGAGTTCACACAAGAACTCTAAACCACCGCGAACACACTTGTCGGCCTCCTCAAAGAACAAAGAAGAAATCTCTTGGTGATCTAAAACTCTTTGATCACCAATTACAAACTCTCACAACACAATCCTATGGATAGATAAGGCAATGGATAGCTCAAGTGATTGTGAGAAAGCAAGGAAAGAACTATGGTGAAAAACTCAAGGAAATCACTTAAACACTCTTGATAAAATCTTTCCTTTTGATTGGAAATATTAGCTCTCAAATTTGTGGAGAAAACTCTTTTAAGAGTATAAGAAAAACTGGCTCAAAGCTCTCCTAAAATCTTATTGAAAAACAATGACCAAACCCCCAAATTTATAGGCTGTCAAAAACTAGCCGTTCAGACCTGTCGGTCGACCGCCCGGTCGACCGCCAACGGTCAAGAATCCGACCGTTGGAGCCTCCGGTCGACCGCCCGGTCGACCCAAAAGAACAGAGAGCACTGCTCTCAGTTCCGATCGACTCGGTCGGTCGACCGGCCATCTGCCAGGTCAAGGCGTGCACGTCTTGCACGTCGGTCGGCCGATCCGGTCGACCGACTTCAGAGTTAGTCGACTAGCAAGGTAGTAAGTCGACTAGCTGAAGCCTGAAAACAGTTTTTCTGGGATTTAAAACTAAGTCTTTTGGTTCACATAAAATTCCATAAAATACAAAGAATTTCTACAAAAATAGTTTAACCAATATACTTTGATATACAAGCATGCTTGCACAAAATCAAGGCATATTATAAAAGATTGGACTATTTTTGTAACTTGAAAATATTTGGCTCATGATAAAACTGTTTTTCCAAAACAATATTTTCCAAAACATGTTTTTCCAAATCTTCATCAAATACAAAAACAAGATATACTTTTAAAGCATAGTGTGTATGGATATGATCCACCACACAATCAAGATGAAATATCTATGTTTTTGACAATAAGCATAAACTTGGTTTTGGTTGAAAGATGTAAATATGAATACCAAAAACCAAATAGTATTTTGTCACAAAGAAAAATCTTTTCTAAACTAAAAAATCTTTTATAAAAACAATTCTAAGAGTGTGTGTGTATATGTACTTGAGCAATCCACCACTATTCTATCCTTTACATTTTTAACTAAAACAAAAACAAAATCTTATACCTAGACACAAGTCTTCATCTTCTTGAAGTCTTCACTTGAAGGCTTCTCATCTTCTTGACTTGGTCCAAACTCCGTGCTAGCTCCAAATCTTGATTTTGAATCTTTTGTTGAAGCTATGCACCTACTAAGATCTTGATCAAAGAATCTGTCACTAATTAAACACAAGATCATTAGTAATATAACTACATGAGTTAATCATCATTAAAACTAGAGTGATGGGCCTTTGGGCCAACAATCTCCCCCTTTTTGATGATGACAAAACTCATGAAGTTATATATGCATGGATTAAAGTAAAGCTTCAAAGAAGCTCCCCCTTAACTTATGCATAACAAATAAATGATAGATATGGCAATGAGGCACATGAATATGTATGCAAGTATGGAGATAAAACATGCAACAAGCATAAATCAAAATCTTTTTCTCCTATTTGCAATACAAAAATATATGCATAAACATAAATCTTTATTCAAACATGCATATAAACTCAAATACTTCTCCCCCTTTTTGTCACTCATCAACAAAGGGTTCAAAGTAAAATCAAATTAAACAAATTTTTCTCCCCCTTTTTGTCAAAAATAAAGAGATCAAGAAGGGGTAATACAAATCAATTAATAAAGATTTATATGCGATATGCATTCATGAAGAGGAAGACGCTAAGTTAACTTCCCTACACATATGCATTACATGTAGAAGGGATGACAAGCCCTAACTCACATAACACATATTATGTAATGCATAAGAGGAGATGTGAAGCTCCCCCTACACACGTATATCATATAAAGAAGAGTTGTCAAGCTCCTCAATTTATAATATACTCAACATGAATCTATATGTAAGAGAGATGTTAAGCTCTCCTTACATATAGGAAATACAAATCAAAAATTTTGAATTTTTCTTTATCAAAACAAAATTTTGAACTTTTCTTAAGAAACAAATTTTGAGATAACCATAATTTTTAATTTTGATACCAATAGAAAGTAGCAATTGAAAGTATGTGATATCAAATAATCATTGCAAAATCTTCAATTTTTCTTAAGTTAAAACATATTGAGATACTAATTGAAAGTAAAGTTTTAACCCAAGCTTAGCAAAATCATTGTGCTTTAAAAAATGAATCTATCTTAACTCGAGCACAAATAACAAATCATATATATGTATATAAAAGATAATACCAATAGAAATTGATACTACTTGAATTTGAAAGCATACATACATATAATCAAAACATGAGTATATACAAAAAGAATAATCATATTGATACCAATTGAAATGATCCAATGATACCAATTGACATAAAGTAATATCAAGTGTATATCTCATAGAAGAATAAATAACTAGTTTAAATTAATTTTTGAAAAACTAGTTAAAGATCCTTCAAAAACATGAAATCATATGTTTTTCATGAATTATACTAAATACATAAAAGTTCAAGCACTCATAGTCCATAAAGCTCAAAATTATCTAGAAAGTAAAAGATGAGTGTTCGAAGGTTATGTAAATGACATTTTCATGAAAATAGATAATGAAGCTCAATCAAACATGAATCTCATTTTTAGACAAGACATGAATTTTTTTTTATTTTCATTAAAAACAAATCATGAAAATTTTTATTTTTCATCTTAAAGTAAACTTCAAGGTATATGTATGATTTATCCAATCCTAACAATACACATACATATCCCAAATATAAAAGAGTCTACAAATAGTGTATGCATGAAAGCAAGAGACTCACGGGGTATACATGTATATTTATTAGATTTGAATAAAAATAACATATACATGAAGTAAAATCATAAAATAGGCATAACAAGTGTAAATGGAAGAGTCATCAAAACTTAGACTATACATGTGCATAAAGTGGGTACAAATGAGCATGAAATGCAAATATATATAAATCAATTGTTCTCACTATTTGTACATGTATACATACAAGTTTTGATAAAAACTACATTTAAACTAGTATATACCACATGAAGCACATAAAAACATAAAACATGAACATACTATGAATATGATAAATGAACTAGCATGTACATAAAAAGTAGGAGTTTAGAGATTGTAACCAACTCCAAAGTTCCTAACATGGTGGTTGTCCCACCAAAGCTCCTTGATAGTGATGCATCCCAAAAGTATGTTCATCATGTCCAAGTGCATTCACTACCGAGGCACCAATCCTCTCACGTCTTGTGAGAGCCCTCACCTACATCAAAAGTAAAAGGTGGGAATTTTGGTACCCATATTTTCTTGGGTCCTTTGGGGTTAGTCTTGTTGTAAGGCACCCAAGCATTTTTATTTTTAGCAAAATTAAAATAATGCAACTTGTCATAACAAAATTTTGCTAAATGGCCTTTGCGGCCACAATGTGTACATACGTACACCTTAGTATGCTTATGTGTGTTGGTGTGGTCATGACGTGCAACAAAAGCATATGCATGATGATGTGCATGAATGTGTGGAGTTTGTTTCTTAGAAAACATGGACTCCAATCTAGTGTGGTTGAATGCACAAGAGCTCAAAGTTGAACTCAAATTATTCATTTTATTTTTCAAATCTTTAATCTCATTAGTGGTGGCATGTAATGCATGATGAGATAAAGAATCATTTTTCTTTTTCTTTTTAGAAACAAAATCTTTTTCTTTTTCACAAAATTTTCTTTTTAAAGACTTATTTTCTTGAAAAACAACTTCTTTTTGTTTTTCCACCAATTCAATTTTATTTTTCAAAGTATTGTTTCCTTCACACAAATCATTCAATTTTGAAAATAAGGAAACATTCTCATTTTTCAAATCTTCCTTTTCTTTTTCTAAGCATGCATTCTTGTTTCTAAATGAATCTTGTTCTATATGCATGCAATCAAATTTCTTTTTCAAATTTTTATTATCTTTCTTAAGCATGTCATATTTTTCAAGCAATAGTTGACAAAAGGTGCTAAGCTCATCATATGACATGTTATTATCTTCATCTACCTCGGATTCGGTAGTTACCTCAAGGGGGTTATCCCCTTGGACCATATAGCATAAGTTGGAGGTGTTGCTTCCAACGTCCGAATCGCTCCCGGCATAGTATTGATCTTTTTCGCCAAGGGAGATGAGGGTATTCCATACTACAAAAGCCGAATCAAAGTTAGAAACTCTAGATAAATAAACATCATCTAGGGTAGACTTTAAAGCATTAAGGGCTTTTGCATTATCCTCAATATTCTTACCATATAAACAATAATCATTATTAGTGATGGCAAGATAAACATGATAACCTAGGGCTTTGAGGTACAAAGACATCTTAACCTTTCATGTAGGGATGTTAAGAATGTCAAAGGTGGGTGGTGACATGAAGTCCATAGTGTGTGTACAAAATATTGTGATTAGCCTAAAAATGAGGATCTTTAACTCTAGGTTGTAAGACCCAAATCAGAGTACCAAGCTCTGATACCAATTGTAAGTTCACCTAGAGGGGGGGTGAATAGGTGATGGCTAATCTAATGGTCACTTAATGTCAAATAATGCGGAAGCTAAAAGCAATTATGATCTAAACTAAACTTTTACACTAAACACCACGTATAACACAAGAGTGTTGCCGAATTCCCCGTGAAGGGCTCTGGACAAACTCCTCTAGATTCCCCTTGAATGGGTTGAGGTGCCGCGTTGGCTCTCTTGGTTGAATACACGTGTTAGCAAACAATCCCAATCATGTATATCAATTATGCACACAATATATCAAGCATGTAAATGATAAAGACAATTAATAGCATGCAAGATATAAAAGAGACAAGAGAGAGAGAGAGTGAGCAATCGCAAACACAAAGGGTTTGTTTCGAGGTTCGAGCACACTTGCTCTACATCCCCGCCTTCGACACACGAAGGATTTCCACTATGCAAGACCCAATGGATCTCTCCTTGGTGCCGCAACACCTACAAACTCTCGGACTCCCTAGCCCGTACACACGCAAGCTCACTAGCTCGCCGAGGCCGCACCTCAAACCACCGAGTTCACACAAGAACTCTAAACCACCGCGAACACACTTGTCGGCCTCCTCAAAGAACAAAGAAGAAATCTCTTGGTGATCTAAAACTCTTTGATCACCAATTACAAACTCTCACAACACAATCCTATGGATAGATAAGGTAATGGATAGCTCAAGTGATTGTGAGAAAGTAAGGAAAGAACTATGGTGAAAAACTCAAGGAAATCACTTAAACACTCTTGATAAAATCTTTCCTTTTGATTGGAAATATTAGCTCTCAAATTTGTGGAGAAAACTCTTTTAAGAGTATAAGAAAAACTGGCTCAAAACTCTCCTAAAATCTTATTGAAAAACAATGACCAAACCCCCAAATTTATAGGCTGTCAAAAACTAGCCGTTGGGGTCTGTCAGACCTGTTGGAGCCTCCGGTCGACCCAAAAGAACAGAGAGTACTGCTCTCAGTTCCGGTCTACTCGGTCGGTCGACCGACCATCTGCCAGGTCAAGGCGTGCATGTCGTGCACGTCGGTCGGCCGATCCGGTCGACCGACTTCAGAGTTAGTCGACTAGCAAGGTAGTAAGTCGACTAGCTGAAGCCTGAAAACAGTTTTTCTGGGATTTAAAACTAAGTCTTTTGGTTCACATAAAATCCCATAAAATACAAAGAATTTCTACAAAAATAGTTTAACCAATATACTTTGATATACAAACATGCTTGCACAAAATCAAGGCATGTTATAAAAGATTGGACTATTTTTGTAACTTGGAAATATTTGGCTCATGATAAAACTGTTTTCCAAAACAATATTTTTCCAAAACATGTTTTTCCAAATCTTCATCAAATATAAAAACAAGATATACTTTTAAAGTATAGTGTGTATGGATATGATCCACTACACAATCAAGATGAAATATCTATGTTTTTGACAATAAGCATAAACTTGGTTTTGGTTGAAAGATGTAAATATGAATACCAAAAACCAAATAGTATTCTGTCACAAAGAAAAATCTGTTCTAAACTAAAAAATCTTTTATGAAAACAATTCTAAGAGTGTGTGTATATGTACTTGAGCAATCCACCACTATTCTATCCTTTACATTTTTAACTAAAACAAAAACAAAATCTTATACCTAGACACAAGTCTTCATCTTCTTGAAGTCTTCACTTGAAGGCTTCTCATCTTCTTAACTTGGTCCAAACTCCGTGCTAGCTCCAAATCTTGACTTTGAATCTTTTGTTGAAGCTATGCACCTACTAAGATCTTGATCAAAGAATCTGTCACTAATTAAACACAAGATCATTAGTAATATAACTACATGAGTTAATCATCATCAAAACTAGAGTGATGAGCTTTTGGGCCAACAATAGTCATTAGCTAGACTCTCTTTCAAAAATATCCAATTCTTTTGATATCCACAATGGTGAAAGTACACCTAGAGGGAGGGAAGTGAATAGGTGTAAGCTAATCTAATGACAAATAATGCGGAATTAAAAACTAATTGCAATACACTTAGTGTAACCAAAGAGTGTAGCCGAATTCCCGGTGAAGGGCTCTGGACTATCTCCTCTAAATTCCTCTAAATAAGAGTTAAGGTGCTATATGAAGCTCTCTTGGTTAAACACAAGTGAGGCACACAAACAAACACAACCAAGCATATAAGTATGAATGAGCAATATGAATAATGCAAGGCACAATATAAGAGAGAGTTAGAGAAAGTGGACCAAACGCAAACACAAGGATATGTTTCGAGGTTCGAGCACACAGCTCTACATCTCCGCCTTCACACAGAAGGATTTCCACTAACTCGTTCACACAGGACTTCCCACACAGGGAATCTCCACTGAGGATTTGGAAAAATACAAATTGGGAGTACACAACTCCTCTCTCAACCAAATACAACCTCTCACTAGAGGCAAGGCACAAAGCCAAACAACAATCAACCTCACAAATGAGGGATAAGTACAAAGCCAACACCAACAACAATCCCTCACACTTGAGGGATTCCAACTCAATCTCCACAATCACCTCTCACTAGAGGGATACAAACACCACTTCCACAATCACCTCTCACTAGAGGAATATCAACACAATCACCTCTCACTAGAGAGATATCACAATGAATGGAAGGTTTATACACTTGGTGATCTCTCTCAACCACAAGCCACTTCTTTCTCACAAAACAATGATCCTAATAGATAAGATAGATAGATAGCTCGTGTGAGAAAAACAAAGAGTTTGGAAATCAAAATCACAAAGAAAAACTCTTGGGAAAACTTCTAGAATAGATATAAAAATGAAGATAAAAAATCAATCCCAAAGACTTCTCCTTTTCTTAATTTTTCCAACCCTTTTAAAAACAATTAAAGATCAAACCTTTTGGCACAAAAACTCTTTAAAAACTTGCTGAAAGATGAAAAATTTTGCTCTAAAAATTCTTGTTTAAAACAGTCAAGGAATGGGGTATTTATAGCCCCAATCCAAATCTGCCCGTTGGCAGCAGGCAAGGGCATTTTTGCCCTTCCGATCGACCGCCCAGTTGACCGGCCCAACGGTCAGATTTCTGACCGTTGTGCCTCCGGTCGACCGCCCAGTCGACCGGGCCTGGAACCAGAGAGCCGTTGCTCTCTGGCTGGTCGACCGCTCGGTCGACTGGAGCTGGATACAGAGAGCAGAACTCTCTACCGGTCGACCGGTCGGTCAACCGGAGAGCAGAAGCTCTCTGGCGGTCGACCGGTCGACCGGCCCACCAGCCTGGCTGCGTGCACATCCTGTGCACGTCGGTCGACCGATCACCGGCAGACAGCCAAGTCAATCTTTTTAGGATTTAAAAACTTGAGTTTTTATCTTCTATTAAATCTCATAAAATCACATAAATTTCACAAAAATTAGTTCTTATTACATCTTTGAAATACAAATATGTGTGACAAAAGTTCAACACATATTTTAAACAATTTGAACCATTTTTGTGTTCTTGAAATTTTGCCTTAAACTAAAATTCGTATTTTCCAAAACTTGAATTTTTGAAATGGAAATTCATTTTCTCCGAAACTCGTATAAATACAAAAACATGATATTGAAACAACTTTTAAGCATGTTGTATATGGATAGAATCCAATATACATATAAAGATCTATGTCTATGTTTTTGACTTGAAAACCAAGATCGGTTAAACCGAAAAAACCAAAACACATGAAACTTTAAATTTGTGTGTGTATTGTGAACTTGAGCATATCAACACTATCTAATCTTTACAATAGATCTAAACAAAATCTTAAACTAAACAAACTGATGTCTTCTTGTAGAACTCCGTCTCCAAGTCGACTCGATCCAAACGTGATTCACCGAGCGTGACTCCAATCGAGTGTTTGATGTGAACTTGACGCTCGAGCTCTTGAATCACCATGTGAAAGCTCCAAAATACCTTTGTTGAAGCTAATCACCTACTAATATTTTAATCAAATATCTGAAACTAAATATCACAAGATTATTAGTAAACTATAACTACATGAGTTAATCATCATCAAAACTAGAGTGAAGGGCCTCTGGGCCAACAATCTCCCCCTTTTTGATGATGACAAAACTCATGGAGTTATATATGCATGGATTAAAGTTAAGCTTCATAGAAGCTCCCTCTTAACTCATGCATGACAATAAACAATAAAGATAAGTCATGAATGCTCAACACAGATATGCATAAACATGCATAAAACAAGATGTAAAACATGATCATTGTTACCATTGAAATAAACATGTTCTTGATACCAATTTTAAAATAAAAATGTTCTTAAAAATGTTGCTCTTGATACCAATAAAAACTCTTGATACCAACAAAAGATGCTCTTGATACCAATAATAAAAGATAACAAATATAAACAAACTTTAAACAAACATGCATATTTAAACATGAAGTAAACATGCATATATCAAACTCCAAAATATCTCTCCCCCTTTTTGTCAATTCATCAACAAAGGGGTACAAACAATAAAGGGCATAAATAATATTTTTCTCCCTTTTTACATCAATCAAAACAATAAAGGTGTATATGCTACATACATTCATGAAGAGGAGAGACGTGATGTTAACTCCCCTGCATACATGCATTTATATGAAAAGAGATGACTAAACCCTAACCACATAAAGCATAATATATAATGTATAAAAGGAGATGTGAAGCTCCCTCTACACACGTGTACTACATACCAAAGAAAGGTCAATCACTTCAATATGACATACACTCAACATGAATCTATATATAGAGAAGATGTTAAGCTTCCCTTGCATATAAGCAATACAAATTAAAACATTATGATACCAATTGAAAAATATATCAATTTAGTATGAAGGTATACATCGAAACCTTAAGATACTAATTTATGATACCAATTGAAAATAAACAAAACAGTTTGAAGATACCAACAAAAATTTTGATATCATTTGAAAGATATAAATATATAGGTAATCTTGATACCAATTGTAAAAATTTGTACCAATTGAAAATATTTTACACTTTTGATACCAATTGAAAAATATAAACCAATTGAAAATAATTTTCATTAGGAGCATAGGAAACCAAATGAAAACTAAGATATCATTTTTTAACATAAAGAGTGGGAGTAAGATACCAATGGTAAACAAAACCGATTGAAAGGTAAAACATAAATTTTCTCTCCCTTTATGAAATGCTCATGAAAACAATGCATAAGCTTGTATAAGATACCAATTGAAAATAATTGTCATTAAGGACTAAATTAAGCTTAGCATGGCAAATTTTGTGCTCAAAGATATAAAGATATAGTAAGCACAATAAAAAACACATATATATGTATGGAAAAATTAAATACCAATCGAAATTATACTATTTGAAGTTGAAGCATACATATATAAAAACAAATATGAGTATACAAAATAATATCAATTGTGATACCAATTGAAAACACAATGAGAATCAAGTGTATAACTTATACTCCCTACCACCCATTTCATGCACATGTTTAAATTGATTTTCAATATGAGCATACAAGGCATGGTCGCCCAACCAACCACCCATAATGGGTAGGGGTTTTCAAAAATAAATTTGAAAATAGTTTTAGCATAATTGAAAACTCTACCAAATGAAGAATACTGCAACTAGTTTTATGATAATCTTGAAAACTAGTACGAAATCCTTCAAGTAAGGAATAAAACAATGATATATTCCATAAAAACATTAAAATCACATAATCAACACTCAAAATCTATATAGCACATATAATACTCATGAAAACGAAGTCATGAAAAAACATAAAGTTAAGTGAGTGTACAAGAATGTGAAAAGCATAATCATGGGAATAGGCAATAAGGCTCAATGAAAAAAAAACATCAAAATTAAATCTACTTCAAGGTATATGTATGTTTAGTCAAAACTAAAGGTATACATACATATCCAAACACAATTGAGTGTATAATATTTTGCATGAAAAGCAAATGACTCAAGATTATACATGTATATCCAATAGTTTTAGATAAAATTAACATATATATGAAGTTAAACACATATTAATGAAAACATGTACAAAATAGGGAATACAAGTCAAAATGTATGAATCATCATACTAGTACATCTAATGGGTACAAATGAGCGTTTAGGCACAAACATATAATAATTTATTTGTGGCTCACTAGTTGTAGAAGTATATACACAAGTTTTAATAAAAACTACATCTAAACATATAATCAAATCATGAAGTGCAAAACTTATAAACCAAAACCAATGTGATCGTTATGTAAATACACATGTATTAGATTAGGATATATACAATAGATAAACTAAAGTGAGTACACAAAAATAATGGTCCATATAAAACATGAGTGTATCTCAAATACTAATCATGTATATCACTAATCTAATTGTCATGGAATTTATCATAATAATCATGAAACATCAAAATATGCTAAAATCAATAATGAAAACATGTAAATATAAATGGGAGTTAGAGATCGTTACCAAAACCAAGAGGGCACATCTCTATGTCTCCAAAGCATGGTGGTCCTCCCACCAAACTCTCATTGAAAGTGATGCATCCAAAATCGTCACTATTAAGCTCGGAACGCATTCACCTCAAGGCACCAACATCCTCACGTCATGTGAGAGCCCACACCTACATCAAATAAAATAGAGTGACTTTTGATACCCATACTTTTTTGGGTCCATTAGGGTTAGCTCCTTCCTAACCCAAACAAACTTATTTGCTAAATTTACATCATGTACTTTATCATAACAAAATTTAGTAAGGTGGCCCTTACGTTCACAATGTGTACATGTGTACACATGAACATACATAGTATTATGTGTATGAACGTGAGGGGCATGTGTATGCCGTGGTTTGTGTGCATGCATAGGTGGAACTTGTTTCTTGTGAAACATGAATTCCAACCGTGTGTGGTTCATGGCACATTGGCTCAAAGTGGAGCCCAAACAATTAACACTCTTCTTTAAAACATTTATATCATTTTCAATAATGGAAGAAGTGGAGCAAGCAATATGTATGCTAGATGAAGAAGCTACACTAGCATGACAAACATGAGTATCTAAATCATTTTTCAAAAAAATATTTTTCTTAGAAACTAAATCCAATTCCTTTGAAATAGAAATAATTTTGTTTTTCAAAGAATTATTCTCTTTTAAAACAAAATCAAGTTTTGAAGTTAAAGCCTCATTTTTCTTTAAAATAATTTCACAATTATTTTTATTTTTCAAAATCTTGTTTTCATTTAGTGCAAGTTCAAGTTGGGATTTCAATGAATCACGTTCACTTGAAATCTCATCCCTCTCTTGCAAAACAATCTCAAGTCTAAAAGACAAATTTTTATTTTCTTCTTTTAATATAAAACTTTTCTTTTTCAAAAGATTATATTTTTCTAACAATTTTTCACAAACAATAGATAGTTCTTCATTTAATGCACATCAATATGATCATCACCTGAAGAACTAGCACTATCATCTAGATGAGTTTCCGAATTTACCTCAAGGGAGTCATTCCCTTGGACCATGTAGCATTGTTATTTGGATTCATCCTCACTAGATTCCATCTCCACATGATTCGTCTTTTGGAGCGCGGGAGAGGTTAACGTGTTCCACACTGCAAAGGCGGAATCACAATGAGAAACCATAAAAACATAATCTTTACTTAGAGTGCTCCTATGTGCCTCAAGGGCTTGTGCATTGGCCTCTATATGCTTGCTATTATCAAGATAGGATTTCTTGATAATGGCAAGGAAAACATGCAAATCTAGGATTTTTAGGTACATACTCATCCTAAATTTTCACATGTCAATGTTGGAAACATCATACATGGGAGTGGTGAAGCAATCCATGAGTGTGTGTAAACAATATAAGTGTGCAAATGTAAAAACTAGATTAGCAAACCAAGATCTCACTCCTAGGTGGTTAAACCTAATATCAGAAGCGTAGGCTCTGATACCAATTGAAAGTACACCTAGAGGGGGGGTGAATAGGTGTAAGGCTAATCTAATGACAAATGATGCGAAATTAAAAACTAATTGCAACACACTTAGTGTAACCAAAGAGTAGCCAAATTCCCGGTGAAGGGTTCTGAACTCTCCTCTAAACACAAGTGAGGTACACAAACAAATACAACCAAGCATATAAGTATGAATGAGCAATATGAATGATGCAAGGCACAATATTAGAGAGAGTTAGAGAAAGTGGATTAAACGCAAACGCAAACACAAGGATATGTTTCGAGTTTCAAGCATACAGCTCTACGTCCCCACTTTCACACAGAAGGATTTTCACTAAGTCGACACAGGACTTCCCACACAGGGAACCTCCACTGAGAATTTGGGCAAATACAAATTGGGAGTACACAACTCCTCTCTCAACCAAATACAACCTCTCACTAGAGGCAAGACACAAAGTCAAACAACAATCAACCTCACAAATGAGGGATAGGCACAAAGCCAACACCAACAACAATCACCTTACACTTGAGGGATTCCAACTCAATCTCCACAATCACCTCTCACTAGAGGGATACAAACACTACTTCCACAATCACCTCTCACTAGAGGAATATCAACACAATCACCTCTCACTAGAGGGATATCACAATGAATGGAAGGTTTATACACTTGGTGGTCTCTCTCAACCACAAACCATTTCTTTCTCACAAAATAATGATCCTAATAGATAGGATAGATAGATAGCTCAAGTGTGAGAAAAATAAAGAGTTTGGAAATCAAAATCACAAAGAAAAACTCTTGAAAAACTTGTAGAATAGATATAAAAATGAAGATCAAAATCAATCCCAAAGACTTCTCCTTTTCTTGATTTTTCCAACCCTTTTAAAAATAATTAAAGATCAAATCTTTTGGCACAAAAACTCTTTTAAAAACTTGCTCTAAAAATTCTTATTTAAAACAGTCAAGGAATGGGGGTATTTATAGCCCCAATCCAAATCTGCCCATTGGCAGCAGGCAAGGGCATTTTTGCCCTTCCGGTCGACCGCCCGGTCGACCGGCTCAACGGTTAGATTTCTGACCATTTTGCCTCCGGTCGACCGCCCGGTCGATCGGGCCTGGAACTAGAGAGCAACGTCTCTCTGGCCAGTCGACCGCTTGGTCGACAGGAGCTAGATACAGAGAGCAGAACTCTCTGCCGGTCGACCGGAGCCTTTTCCAGAGAGCAGAAGCTCTCTGGCGGTCGACCGACCCGGTCGACTGGCCCACCAGCCTGGCTGCGTGCACGTCCTGTGCACGTCGGTCGACCGGTCCGGTCGACCGACAGACATCCATGCCAATATTTTTAGGATTTAAAATTTGGGTTTTTATCTTCTATTAAATCCCATAAAATCACATAAATCCACAAAATTCAGTTCTTATTATATCTTTGAAATACAAATATGTGTGATAAAATTCAACACATATTTTAAACAATTTGAACCATTTTTGTGTTCTTGAAATTTTGCCTTAAACCAAAATCCGTATTTTCCAAAACTTAGATTTTTGAAATGAAAATTCGTTTTCTCCAAAACTCATATAAATACAAATACATGATATTGAAATAACTTTTAAGCATGTTGTATATGGATAGAATCCAATATACATATAAAGATTTATATCTATGTTTTTGACTTGAAAACCAAGATCGGTTAAACCGAAAAACCAAAACACATGAAACTTTAAACTTGTGTGTGTATTGTGAACTTGAGCATATCAACACTATCTAATATTTACAATAGATCTAAACAAAATCTTAAACTAAACAAACTGATGTCTTCTTGTAGAACTCCGTCTCCAAGTCGACTCGATCCAAACGTGATCCATCGAGCGTGACTCCAACCGAGTGCTAGATGTGAACTTGACGCTCGAGCTCTTGAATCACCTTGTGAAACCTCCAAAACACCTTTGTTGAAGCTAATTACCTACTAATATCTTGATCAAATACTTGAAACTAAATATCACAAGATTATTAGTAAACTATAACTACATGAGTTAATCATCATCAAACTAGAGTGAAGGGCCTCTGGGCCAACAAATGGTCCACCCTAATGCAGTTCCATGGTCACGCAATACTCGCAATAGCTTCTCCTTTTTCATATCTATCAGAGATGAAGAAATAATTACTAGAAGTGTTGAATTATTGCCTACATAAGCATACCTTAGATGTGAGGGCAGCTGCTTGAGCTCGAGTTTGGGAGGTTTTTTGATGGATGAGGCTAATGTAGATGGACTCTTTTCAAGCTCCTCAAACTTTGTCCTTGTGTTGGAAACTTGTGTTGAGACTTCTAGGTTATTCACACACTCTTCTTTCTATGTTCGCGTCAGTGGTAGAGTCTGAATGGATGATACAAGCTTCTAATGACATTTTGGGGTGTTCTTTGAATGTCTTGACAATGAGTTTGTCTATAATATCAACTTGGAAGCACGTATCTGTATCAGTGGGGGTATATTCATCGCTGCGAAGACGTTGAATGTAACTTCATTATCCTGTACACGAAGAGTCAATTTACCCTGTTGTGCATCAATTGAAGTTTTACTAGTTGCTAAGAAAGGTCGTCCTAAGATAAGAGGTATATCACTATCCTCATCCATGTCCAAAACGATGAAGTCGGCGGGGAAGTAGCTTGTCGACTTTCATTAGCACATCCTCGATAACTCGGATCTGTCCGCCAATTGAAGTGAAACGGTGGTTTGGCTTTACCTCTCCCAAACTCAATTTCCCAAAAACTGAAAGAAGCATTAAATCAATACTTGCTCCCAGATCACTTAAAACTTTTTCTAAAAAATTCCAATGGTGCAGGGTTTAGTAAAACTTCCTAAATCCTTGAGTTTAGAACATAGTTTATTTTGCAAAATAGCGTTAAGCATGATTGTCTCGTGCTCCTTCAACTTTCTCTTGTTCATCAGAATCTCTTTCATAAACTGTGTATTTTGGCATGTGTTCTAAAGTATCTATTAATGTGCAATTCTTAAATATATTCAAGAATTGAGAGAATTGCTTATATGTATTATTTTCCTGAGCTTCAGAGGGAATGAAATAGGGGGAACATATGGTATCACTGTAGGCTTCTGTGCAGTATCTAGCAGAGGCCCTGAATCATCAGCAAGATGGTTGATTAACCGTCCATATGGCTGTCCAGTCGTCTGTTCTTCTCTGTTCTAGCTGATCTTGATTTGTTTCTCATCAGCTTCTTCACCGGTCTTCCTGATGCATTAACTTAGAAGAATCATGTTGTTTCTGTTCCAGTAGCTTACCGCTCCTCAAGATGATCGCTTTTACGTGCTCCTTTTAATTTGTTTTGGTATTGCTCGTCAAGTTTCCTTGGGCTTGTTAGAGAGCATGTTGGCAATTTGACCTATCTGAACTTTAGGATTATGGATGGATGCCGCTTGGTTCTTGAAGTTTGTCTCCGTCTTTGTCATGAAGGATGTTGTACTTGAAGTAAGTTGCACAGTGCATCCTCCAAGTTCACTTTCTTCTATTGTGGTGGTTGGTGTTGTTGTTGGAAGCTATTTGGCTTTAACACGTTGCCGCCTCATGACAGATTTGGGTGGTTCCTCCATGCATGATTGTATTTGTTGGAAAAGGGATTGTTGGGTCTTTGAAATTTGTTGACATAATTGTCTTGTTCGTTTTGAGCATATGAAATGGGTTACCAACCTGACATTCTCCACTAGAATGACCTCTACATAAATCACATGCTTGGGTTTGAGTTTGTATCACACTTACATTGGGGGCTCCCAATAGCTTTGTCAACTACGCGAGTTGAGCTTGTATCACCGTGATAGCCTCTAGGTCATGCACGCCCGCAACTCTTTTCGGCGTTAACCCTTTCAGATTGCCATTGATAGTTGTTTGAAGCCATCTCCTCCAATAGCTCGTAAGCTTCATCTCGCTCTTAGTCCATTAATGCTCCACCGACAGCTGCATCAATCATCATTTTTGTGCTTGGTGACAACCCGTTGTAGAAGAATTGAATCTCCAACCAAGCAGGGGGTCCATGATGTGGAACTTCCTAATCAACTCCTTGTATCTTTCCCATGCTTCATAAATATTTTCATTATCGAATTGAACAAAAGTTGTGATATCACCTCTTAACTTGGCCGCTTTCGATGGTGAAAAATAGTTGGTTAGGATTTAGAAGCCATATCTTCCCAAGTAGCAATTAAATCCTTTGCAGAGAGTTGAACCACATCTTTGCTTTATCTTTGAATGAGAAGGCTCTTTCCCCCCTCCCCTTATTTCAATTCTCTTTGTCTACTTTATCATTAGGATTTAGCGTATTGCAACATTTTGCAATGATGGGTTAATTTTTTTTTGTGTTTGCAACCTATTACTGAAGGCATTGACGGGTCAGTATAAAAGGTCTCACCAATCAACAAACAAAACCCCAACAAAAAAAAAAAAAAAATCTTCCGTGACATGTTATATTTATTTAAATGTTGCATGGTGTTATAATTTTATAGGAGTTCAGGCTGGATTGTATGGATCATAAATTATGAACCATAATCTTGTTCTTCATGGTTCATGAGAAAAACATCAATAATTTATGAATTGCAGAGATTCTGCATGGAAAAAAGAACAAAGAAAAAGGAAAACAAATCTGAGTTTAGTTTTCTGATTGTTGTTAGATGTTGGGATTGTGCCAAACATCGCTTGCTGGCTCTTCTTTATCCTTCTATATCTCATTCTCAGTGACTTTTGGTACTTGTGGTTTCCCTTTGAGGCTATTTTTGTGTCCCTTCAATTGCTTCATTTTAGAACAATTTGTCAAGGCTATTAAAGTACTGAACCACTGTTTCCTGATGCCACGCCTCTTTTTATATCTTTATCCTGCTCTCTTAGTTTTTTTGTTACAGTGTGTTGTCCTGAGCTGATTTCCATTTTCCCGCTATTTTGCTACATACTGGGACAGCATCTATGTTTATCATGTTCTTGGTTGAGATTTTTGAGTTTGTACTCTCAGTTTTCCCAGGTTTTTCCTTTTTCCTCCTTTTCCCCCTCACTCTCCTTAGTCACTTTCTTAATCTTTTGTCATGTTTGTTTCATTAATTACTGACAGTACTTCTTTTTTCTGCAATTCTGCATAAACTTGTTATATCAGAATCACTCTTACTTTACTGTTTGGCTGAACAAGATAAATAGATGCATTACGAAAAACTAACCTGTCTAATTATATACCATTTATTGGCTGTTTATGGTTTTGCAATGAAAAGAATAGTAGAAGAGTGAGGACAAAGTGCAAATATCTCTTTTTCACCTACGGTCTATAATTTCTTTTTATCCCCTTTTCTGTTTACTTAGGCTGTGTTTGGTTAAGAAGAAACTGAGAGAAAAGAAAGGAAAAGGAAAAACGAAAAAAAAGAGGAGATTTATTTTATAGTTTGGTTACTGAGAAAGAGAGAGAAAAGTGAACAAAATATGCAATAATTATTGATAGAGTTGCATGGTTTATTCTATGCATTTTCCCTCACTTTCACTATGTTGGAGGAGAGAAAAGTGAAAAGAAAATTATGTTTGATTTTTTCATTCATTTGTTTCTCCATTCCTTTCCTTCTTATTTTCTCTCAAAACCAAACAACAAAAATAATTTCCCTCCCAATTTTCTTTTCCTTTCCCTCATTTTTCTTTCAAACCAGACATGGCCTTAAAGTAAAAAAGAAAACTGCCCAAAGTGTCTCTAAAACAAGTTTTCTTCTGTTTCTTTTCGCAACTAAACAAGAAACTAAACATGGAACGAGATATTGACCTATAGCGTGCACTGCAACAGATTCTAATGTGCGCAGTTACCTTGAAATCCCCCGAGATGTATATGTCGTGTTTTATAAAAAGGAACGAAGTCTTTTGCAAATTAAAAGGATTGCAATTTGTGATGAAACTTAGAGATTTCATTTAAATGTGTTGTGCAGTTAATGCACTCACAAGTAGGTCACTGAAAAATACATTATGCTAATGATCTAAAGAATTAATTGTATCTTTCTATTTATTTATTTTTTTATATCTCTCATTTGTCAATAAAATTGAGGGATTGACTGCCAATCTCGATCATCTTGATAAATCTCTAATTCCATGCACTGCTGCAGATGCTGAAGTTTGTGTATAATTAGTTATTTGTTAGGCCCAACTATGTGGAACAACAAGACATATTATTATACAATGCACTTGATATCTATTGCTGAGTTACACTGGACAACATGCTGATTGATTTGCTATTGAACTTTGCCTGAGTTTGTCTCTTTGGCTTTGGCACCGAAAGTTTTTAACTTTGTCTAATGATGCTAGAGAGTTGAGTATTATTTGGTTTGTTAAACTTCACTTTCTAGAAGTGGGTTTTTATTTTATTTTTTAAAAATGGTACTTTGCATGCGGGGTCAATATCAAGGTTGAATTCACTAATGACACTGGTGACCCACATACAGCATACGAACATCATTTACTGTATAACTTCAATTTTTTTGTTTGTTTCCCCTGGTGTAGACCAAGTTGGGTTAAACCCAAAATATATGCTTCGTAGTTCACATTTTAAAGTGAAGGTGGTGGTTTCTAGATACTTTCCAATACCATTCTTTAACAATAATGCGGAATGTCCAGCGCATGTGGCCGAGTGGTGGCCTTGGGTTCGTTAAGAGCCCCGCTCGCCCCCACTGGTCACCATTTCGAGCCCTGCCAGTGACATATATAATATATTTAATTATAGCAACTATGGCCACTGGTCAGGCTCTAGATTTGCTCTCCGGTGATCGCCAGTTGAATCCAAGTGTGCAGTGGTTTCTTAAAAAAAAGAAACAGTAGCGCAGAATGAATAGTGATTAGTGCTGGAACCATAGTTTCCTCTAGAAGTTTTCGTAGTTTTTGGGAGGGTGATGGAGATATGTGTCCTGTCTAAAGGCGTCAAGCTTGTATCGTATGAACGGTCTTCTGCCTCTGTACCTTTCTCATCTTTTTAGCTTAAGATCGAGTGCGCTAACTTTTGTTACTGCAAAAACATTACAAGTTTTGGTTTCAGCCCCGGTATTGAAACTTTGTGGTCGCCCGTGTGGTTCTCTGACTGCAGCTTGGTTCTTTGAGTGCAGGATGAGATGCAGTTGTTATGATACCAAAAAAGACGACTTGTTTGTGCTTAACGATGCACTTAAGTAGTGTGTTATGTCACTCATTCGAACATTGCCTAGCCAATTAATATCTTGTAGCCCCCATTTTGTTGACAAACTCAGGTTACCCAAGACATTTTGTTGCTTGATGACTAAGCATCAAACTAATAACAAAACATATATATTAAATGAAGATATGTTTATGGAAAAGTTTGATAGATATGTCTACACTGCGGGTACGACTCTTTAAATTATATTGATCCTTTATCTATCTTAACTCCAAATTATATGTGTATGGATGTGTTGAGTTATATGTGTATGGATGTGTTGAGTTAGCAACACATGTTTGATTACGGGTAGGTTTTTTGTTTACTCGCTGGAGCCATCCTTCCCAAGCAAGAAGGGATGTCCAAAAAGTTAGTTGTAGCCAGTGGCGAGTTGCCAAAGACAGCTAGCAGCAAGACACCCCCACAAAAACAGTGACATTCTATGGGCACTGGCACTCCTCTGGTCTTTAGAAGCTCTAGGGTTGGTATAGCTCGGTATAGAACACACCACGCACATAACAATGAACCACCTATCCAATTGTAGATTATGCGGGGCAATGAGTCGATGATAGGTGATAGCAACCATATAATTACCCGGAAGGGTGTTCAGTTCAGGTGATTCAATCTGGTAATGTCGTTGGATTGATAGAATGAAGCCGTGATATGAGTTGCAGAGGTACATGATGAATTACGTGCCAATTCCACGTTGGAGGTTCATGTGTGAAATCAGTCGTTTCACTAACAAAAGCAGCAGTGTTCATGTTCAGTGGATTGACCACATTTGAGTCAATAGAGAGCCATTTTTCTCTATGAATCAATACTGTTGCGTTGCCAATTTCATCATGATATCTCTTATGGGAAATCACAAGTTAATGTCTTGGTGTGACAACATCTATGTCATGGTGAAAGGAGTCCTAAGTGCAATCCATTGCTCAAGGTAAATTAAGAAACAAGAGAGGCAATTCTTTCATATTAGTATTAGTTAGTGATCCCATTTGGTGAGTCTTTTAGTGATGAACTCTTGGCAATAGCCCTATAACTTAGCCTTAAAGAGGGTTTTACTATGATAGAAGCAAGAAAGGTAAATGCTTTAAGTACCACATCGGTTATTACAACACAACCCGATCATAATGCGGGATAAGAGATCCCAAGTTTAACTATGGTCTTTGTTTGCATGGAAAAAGGTAAAAAAAAAAGGATTAAAAGAAGAAACAACCTAATAATGGGTAAGCTTGAACGATTGTTTACTTCTCTATGTAGGACATAATACCTCAATAATGGTCTAAACCCCACTTCGGTTTATGATTTATACAATCCATTCGAATATATGCACGAGGAATGTTGTGATTGCTAACTGTACTCTATATGAACATTCTATTATTCTTAACCATGCAACATTTCTATTAATAAAGTATCATGTTATACTACAGTGTGTTCTTTTTTCATGCAATGTGTCCCCGATAAATGATTTGTTCAACTTCTAATTAATGCTTAGAGAGTTCTAAAGAAGCAATCATATAGTTGAAAACCAATGTCACAAAACACAATCCCTGGTAGCAGATTCCATCCTCACAAAGTAAAATTAGATGTTTCTCTATCTTGTGCAAGATTACCTATCGATTTCTATCCACAGAGAGAAGAGAACGAAGAATATGTGCCCATCTAGATCAGAATCCATCACCTTATGCTCAGCAGTTCAATCACCTTTATTATTGTGCACGTCCCATGGCAGAGTAAAGTGTTGAGTGTAGGAAGAGCTTGGCCTACATCCCTTGACGTTAACTTGTCACAAAATAACATTTAGAGACGATATGCTTGCTTTTCAATTCGTTATGTGACAACTAAGAAACGAACAACTTTCCCTAGTATCCATTAATATATTTGTTACATATGAAGTGGTTTGTGCTGCGTGCGAGGAAGAGAGCATCAAGGACTTAAACAAATTTTGTGGGGGCAATGAAGCTTACATGCAGTTGTCATACAGAGACCCAGCAATCTGAAAGTCATGCCCTCATTCTTTCCCTTAATGTATTGTGTAGTCTTTACATAAAGTATAAGCTTTTAGGTGTTCTTTTTTTCCCAGATACGTCTCGTTTGTGCTAATCATTCAGCACTTGCGAGTTCTAGTTTATCTTACGTACTGAAATATTTGTCCAGAGAGGAGGCTGGGGGAGCTGTGTGTATCCCACTAGTGTCTAATTGCTCAGTTATATTTTATAATAAGAAGAAAGATTTGTTCCTTTGCATGGAATAATTTTATGTGGCGTATCAGTTTCTTTTATTTTTCATGTTGCAGTGGCTTGTTAGTAACTGCTCGAACCGAATCAAACTCCATAGATAGTGAATATGAGTTACTTTACAGCGAAGCCCGTGTAGCAATTGGAGCATATGTTTGTGTTACTGCAAAGGACATGATCTATAGCTTATTAATAGTAATTATATGCCTGGTATAAACTAACGATAGTATGAAAGTTAAGGTGCTTCGGTGGTTATTGAGCAAAATTTGGAGAGAGTGGATGCACTGCATGATGACTGTATTTGTCAATTTATTCTTAAAAGTTTTCATGTGTTTTCGACATATCCAATTTAGTCATGTTTATACAGATAATTTCCTATTATATTATCTCTGTAGCGGTCAATTCCTGACCTTGAAGCGAGATTGCGACACGTGGCAAGCCCGGGGATATAACGAGAGAAAGACCGTCATTCGACCGTTGACCGAGTACCTCCGCCATCCAACCTTAGATCAAGAGCCCAAGAGCTTGGGTTCAACCACGACTCGTCGGCCCCGACTTCACCTTAGATCAAGCGCCCAAGGGCCCGAGTTCAACCCCGACTCGTCGGCCCCGACATCACCTCTCGAGCCACCGACAAGCCCGATTCCCTCTCGACATTGGAAGCTTCTGGAAGACTTCCAACACAGTTCAGTGGCGGGATTCTCGGAACTACCAGATCAAATGTCTACCGCATAGATTGAACATACCTTATCTTCGGCCAACATACCTTATCTATGACCAATAGATCTTATCTCCGGCCAACGGATCAGGCGGTTACAGCCAATAAACCAAGTAGTTTCAACTAACAGATCGAGTTGTTATGATTACGGAAAACCACCCAGATTAAATAGTTATTCAAAGTTATTAGCTCATGTAAAATACTTTCCCCTCTTCAATGAGAGAGGTTGGATCACAAAAATCCTAGCGCACACGTAATCATAGAGTCATTGATCTCTGCTTGTAATTCTTTCGAATTAAAATAGAATTTCTCTTTCTCCTGTGGTTTTTCCCTTTTGGGTTTTGGCGTAAATTCTTGTGCGTTTGTTGCGATTATATATCTGTGCGTTTTTTTGTAATTATGGTGCATATGGGAAAGTCCTTGAAGAATTTTTCACTGCATTTGATGCTTTCATTGAGAGCTATATCTGAATCCACACTCAAGATATCCTCCCCTTCTTTAATTCCTTCCTCAAAAGCCTCGTCCAACAGAGATGGCCCCACTAAGAAGAAGCTCCTCACAAGGAGCTGTTGGCGCCTTCTCAAAGGATAAATTGATTGCCACTAGAGTCTACACCCCGACGTCCTCATCGAAGATATCGGAGAAGCGCAATCGTCAGACCACTTCAGCAGAGGCGGAAGGCAATGGCACAGGGCTAAGCTTCCTCCAAGGGCCAACTCCTCTAAATACTCACCAACTTCCAAAATTAATTGGATGAGTAGCGGGCAGAGGCGGCCCGCGAACATGAGCTGTGAGGACGAGGAGGCCGCACTGGAGAGGGACACATCAAATCGCATCCAGAATCGTCTCCTTGCCCAAGTCGAGGTCCTGCGAAGGTCCTAATCCTATCATGACCGCAGGACTGGAGGGTTTCGGGATGACCAGTCATCACGTTGCCCTAGCAACTCCACCCTTGCCGAACCAGTCGGAGGCGCGACTGGTCCTATAGTCCTAGCAACGACGAACACTTCGAGTCTTTTGAACCACACAAGACCTCGAAGTTCCTCGCATCGAGGACATCGCCGAGTTGGTCCAGAAATGCATCGAAGGAGCGAGCTGGCAACCCCGCCACGAGATGGAGGTGGGGAGCCTGAGGATTTCCATCTCCCCTCTTTCCGCGAAAATCATGTCCCACCATTTTCCGTGGAAGTTTTGATGTCGATCTTTGATCTCTACTCCGGAACGACAGACCCCATCCAGCATTTTCGACAATACCAAGATAAGATGGCGATTTATTCGCACGACGACCTGCTTATGAGCTAGGTGTTCCCCTCCAGCCTCAAGGGGATTGCCTCCGACTAGTTCTACTCTCTTACGAGCTACTTGCTTTGAGACTTCGAGGAGGTGAGGCAAACCTTCTACGATCAATTCGCATCCTGACGCGAATTCAAGAAGAACAACAATCACCTCCTCAGCATCAAGATGAAGCTCGGGGAGAGCCTCAAGCACTACGTCAGTTATTTTCAGAGCCATATGGCTCCGATATATAGCTGCAATGAGACGTTGCGGTGACAACGTTCATCAATGGGTTGTAGGTCACCCACTCCTTTTACAAGCACTTGGTGAAATATGAAATCATCTAAATGAGGGACATCCTCTTTCCGGTTTAGAAGTACATCCAGATTGAAGATGTGACCCGTAGTGCAATCAACCGCTTCCCTAAAAAGGGTGACAAGGAAGAAAAGCTGAAGCCATAATTTGCTGCACCCAAGAAGAGCCAAATCGGGCTTCTGGCGCCATCAACAAAAATCCCCTTAGGAACCAGGTAAAGGCCAACAGAGAAGAAGAATTCACACCATTCAAAATCTCTGTCGATCACATCTTCAATGTCATCAAGGACCAACATTGGATGAGGCACCCGAGGCCGCTCTCGTCTAACCTGAAAGGTCCAGGGGCTAAAGAGTACTGCGCCTTTCATGATGGGATTGGCCACCGAACCGTTAATTGTCGGTACCTTTCAGAAACAGCTCCCGAAACTAGTGATTCAGGGATACCTCAAAGAGTTCATCCTTGACCTCGGGTAACCCTCAGAGGCTAGGGTGCAGAGAGATATCCCCGAGACTTCGCGATCAGAGGGTCAGGCGACTCAAGCCCTCATCCACTATCGGGAAGTAAACACCACCTTTGGCACCTCCGCGATAGAGGGCACCACCGCAAAAGAGAGGGCCATATACGTTAACATGGCCCGTTGAATGGTCCTAACCGGCCCACCCTCGACCCCTAGTAGGCCGATCACCTTCTCTGACACAAATGCCCACACCACCCTCTTATCGCACAATGACACTCTGGTCGTCACCATACACATCAGGAATTGCTGAGTGTCCAACATCCTTATCGACGCTGGGAGCAGTGTCAACATCTTGTATGGGGATGCCCTAGAGAGGATGGAGGACACCCCAGAGATGGTCCGAGCCATGATCAACCCGCAAACTCAGTCTCATTTATATAGGTTTGACAATAATGAGACTCACTCGCCTGGCACTGTCTCACTCCTGGTTCGGGCGGACCTATACAATGTCATCCTAAAGTTTTACGTGATCGACTTGGAATCCTCACACAACCCTATCCTCGGGAAACCTTGAATCCACATGATAAAGGCTGTCCCATCGAGCTACCACCAGCTCTTGTAAGATCCCACTCTCATAGAAATCGCGGACATACGGGGAGACAGGTGATGTCTCGCATCATCAGCACTTTTGCAAGGAAGAAGTTAGGTTGGGTGTCAAAGGTTGCCAAGGTGGCCACCGATGGTGATTCCCCTGCGAGGAAGAAGCAAAAACAGATTGCTGATTTATAGCAATCACAAAATAGTAAAAGCCAAGACCCCGACTCCGCCAATGAGTCGGAAAGTCTGGACAATAAGTCAGAAGAGAAAGCCGAACTATTTCATGCAGACCCCCTGCATCCAGAATGAGCTCTTGGATTGGGACTTGGCTTCCCGCTAATGAGAAGTTCATGTACAAGCAATTCCTCTCCAACAACCTGGACATGTTTGCGTGGGCTCCCACCGACTTCCAAGCATCAACCCCGCCATCATCTGCCACCGACTTGCCATTAATCCCATGGTCAAGCCAGTAAAGCAAAAGACGAGGAAGATGAATGAGGATAGGAACCAAGCTGTGAGCAACGAGGTCAACTGGCTATTCCGAGACGGCTTCATTCGAGAGCTCTCTACCCAGACTGGCTCGCCAATCCAGTCCTCGTAAAGAAGAAGAATGACAAGTGAAAAGTGTTCATTGACTTTACTAACCTAAATGAAGCTTACCTGAAAGACAACTTCCTGTTGGCTCAAGGTTACAATAACCCCGTTTTAGAGTTTTGATGATCACAAAAAATATGTAGTTATTTGTACTAATTAAGTTTAAGTGTTTAACATTATTTTAGAGTTCTTAGGATACAAGAAGTTTCTTCCCCAAAAGAAAGGTGGTGTTAACTCAAGATGACTCAAATACGGGATCAAGAATTCAAGTAACTCAACGATGCAAATGAAAAGCCCGAATTGAAGATCTTGCAGTCACCTAAACCTTTGTAAGATTTTAGTATGTTAAAGAGTAAGGATATGATAGAAGTGCTCAAGAAGTTACACACACAAAAATACACTTTTCAAAAATACAAGTTTTGGGTAGTATTGGTTTTTGTTGCATGTTTGATATTCATACATGTTTCATAATTCTTCAAATTTTTATATCTAGTTTAGAACATGTATTTTATCTCCTATACTATGCTATACAACCCTCAAACCAATGCAAAATATTTTAAAAATATTTTCAAGTTCAAAAATCTATCTTAAAACTATTTCAGGCTATAACGGTCGACCTACGGGTCGACCGTAACTGTTTCAGGCCAAAACGGCCGACTGGTTGGTCGATCGGGCCTCTTGGCCGTGGACGTGCACGTTTATTGGTCGACCGGCTGCGCTCGACCGATCGGTCGACCGACTGCATGGGCCTCACTCTCTGTTCAGTTCAAAATTTCCTTTTTAAAATGACGTGCGGTCAACCGGGCGGTCGACCGAAGCCAATGACTATATTCTTAGTGACGTGCCGGTCGACCGGCAGACGTCCAGACTGGCACAACGGCTCTATTTTGGATCTGTCTTGTTTTTTATGAGTTCTAACTGCTATTTTTTGTTTCCAAGTGGTTAAACTCACCCCTAATGATCTAGTATCACTTATGAATGGTATTTATCCTTTGCCCATAAATAGAAGTCATGGGTCTTTGTTTTTATAAGAAAAATATCCAAGTTTTAAGTGTTTTCAAGAGAGAAGTATTTATAGCTTTCCATTTTCAAAGTTCTTTCTATTGCAAAATTTTTCAGTTGCTTTTCAAGTCTTCTAAATCTTTACTACTAAAAATTTTCTCTCACTTTACTTCTTGAGCCTAAAATCATACTTCACTCTATAAGAAGTTGTAAGAGAGTGTTTGTGGTCTTCCTAGATCACCAAGTGACTTGTATTCCATTGAGTTGTGGTTCCTCTTGTGTGGAGGATAGTATTGTTGGAGTTGGGTACTCTGGTCTTGAGTAGACCAATTGTAATCCCTTGGGTGTAAGGTTCCCGTGTGGAAATTCCCTTTGTGGATATAGTGGAAATCCTTCATAGTGGTGAAGGCGGGGACATAGAGCAGTGGCTTGAATCTCGAAACAAATTCTCTTGTGTTTGCGATTGATTTCTTCCTTCTCTTTATTGCTTTACATTCTTATAATTGTGATACTATTTATCTTGTTTTCAATATTGCATTCATGTCATCTTCTTACATTTTCAGTCTATACTCATATCAATAAGGAAGCAATTAAGCACCTCAACTCATCATCTAGAGGAATCAAAGAGGAGAAGTTCTAAATCCCTTCACCAGGAATTCGGCTTCAATTTCTTATTTTGAGTGACCGCTTGCATCATACATCTTAACTAGTTTTTAAAAGTGCATTTGATTAGCATAACACCTATTCACCCCTAGGTGTTTTTCAATTGGTATCAAAGCTTTGGTCTTTAGTTTCTTGGCTTAACATTCTTAGAGAGATCCTTAATTGCTAATCATCTTTTTCATATTTCATCCTCATACACATTAGTAAAGATGGCCGAAGGTATTAAGACCCCACCCAAGTTTGATGGCCTTAATTTTCCCATATGGAAGGTTAAGGTGACCGTGTTTTTATAATCCTTAGGAAGTCAAGTTGCAAAGGCGGTGACTAAACCTTTAGCGCACCCCTTGGCGTGAGGACACTTGGTCCGATATTACTACGAAAGAGTTTGACGCTAATGCTAGGGCACACTATGCCTTACTTCAAACTCTTAATGATGATGATATTGCTAGAGTCATACACTGCAAATCCGCATATGAGATTTGGACTCACCTTTTAGTCACTCATGAAGGAACATCACATGTAAAGAGTGCTAAAATTGACCTCTTACGTTCCCAATATGAAAACTTTACCATGCAAGAAAATGAGTCCATTGATGATATGGTTACAAAATTTACAAAAATAACTAACGGCCTTGCTTCTTTAGGTGGCGACATTGACAACGATAAAAAGGTGAAGAAGATCATTCGTGCACTCCCACCATCTTGGGAAGTCAAAGCTACAACCGTGAAGGAGTTCAACGATAAAGAAGAAATAGAACTCATTGGTCTTATTGGGAACCTTAAGACCCATGAGATGGAAAGCAAGGCTAGAGAAGAGATGACTCCTCTAAAGAAGAAAGCAATCGCTTTCAAAAGCTCTTCCACCTACTCCAACGAAAATGATGAAGAAGAGGATGATGATGATCTCTCTCTTCTTATGAAGAATGTTCGGAGAATGTACAACAAAGCAAAATTTCAAAATAAAGAAGATGGTAAGGAAAGAAAGAAAAGAAGATCATTTGCTTCAGTTGCCAGAAGCCGGGGCACATCGTTGCGGAGTGTCCGATAAATAAGAGCAAACCCTCTACCTTTAAGAAGCCATACAATCAGAAGGCTTTAAAGGCAACATAGGATTCAGAGAGTGAATCTGACGGAGAAGTTGACACGGCCCACATGTGTTTCATGACAAAGGATAACACAAATAAAGTAATACCCGAATCATCTATTGACGATTGTGAATTATCTATGGATGAATTAGGAGAAGCTTTTGAAGAATTATCTCATAATTATGATTTTCTTAAAAAGAAATATTTAAAAATGAAAAAGGAAAATGAAACTGTTAACCACAAAATTTTCATACTCACAAAAAAAAGGATGATTTGTTTTCAACTCTCACTTCTACTCAAAATTTTTTGATGCTTATAAGATTTCTTGTAAAGCTAAATTTTCACAAATAGATAAAGATGAGATTTCTATGCTAAAGAATAAAATTAACTCTTTAGGAGAAGTTTTAAAGAAATGTAAATTTGACAAATCTAGATTGGAGGCTATGTTTCCTAAAAAACATATCCCAAAGAAACAAACTCATGCTACACACACTCTTACTCATAAGTCTCAACATTTGCACTCACATCATGCTAAACACACCACACAAATCAAACATGTTCACACTCCACAGACTCATCATGCATTCATGTATGGTAAAATTTATGCATGCACTTATTGTGGCCGAAAGGATCACTTGGCTAAATTTTGTTTTGATAGAATAAATGCCTCAAATAATCATGTTTGGGTTCGTAATGCTAACATTAAAGGACCCAAGAAAATTTGGGTATGAAAGTCAACAATTATGTTACATGATGTAGGTATAATCCAAAGCTCAAAGACGTAGGGAGCGGTGGTATCTTGATAGTGGTTGCTCAAGGCACATGATATAGGATATCAACAACTTTGCAACCCTATCAAGATACCATGAAGGTGGCACCGTCACCTTCGGAGATAACTCCAAAGGAAAGATTGTTGGTATAAGTAACATTTAACTTGATTCATCTCCTATGATTGAGAATGTTGCTTTAGTTGATGCCTCAAGCATAATCTCTTGAGTGTTAGTCAACTTTGTGATAAAGGTTTTAATGTGATTTTTGATGACTTAGCTTGTAATGTATTTGATAGACAAACTAATGCATGTTTACTTTTCAGATTTCGTGAAAACAATGTATACATGATTGATATGTCTAATATGCAATGCAATGCAATGCCACATGTTTGAATGCCTTCAATGATGACTCTTGGTTGTGGCATAGGAGACTAGGCCATATTTCTTTTGATCATCTATCTAGAATAAACAGCAAGGAAGCGGTGAAAGGAATTCCTTGTTTGAAATTTGAAAAGGACCGCATTTGCGATGCGGGCCAACTTGGGAAACAAATCAAGTCCTCTTTTAAATCCATTAAGGATATCATGACATCACGACCCTTGGAGTTAATTCATATGGATTTATTTGGTCCTACTAAAACCAAAAGTCCAAGTGAGAATCGTTTTGCTTTTGTATTGGTTGATGATTTTTCTCGTTTTACTTGGGTTTTCTTTTTTGAACATAAAAATCAAGTCTTTTCACATTTTCAAATATTTAGGAAAAGAGTTGAAAAGGAAAAAGATTCTTCAATTTTACGAATAAGGAGTGATAGAGGTGGTGAATTCAATAATCAATCCTTTATCACTTACTGCGAAGAACATGGAATTAAAAATGAATTATTTTGTCTTAGAACTCCACAACAAAATGGAGTAGTTGAGAGAAAAAATCGAACACTATAAGAAATGGCTAGGACTATGATAAATGAATACAGTCTCCCTCAATACCTACGGGCCGAGGCCGTAAACACATCTTGTTACATATCAAATAGGATTTTCTTTTGCAAAAATAATTCTAAAACTTCTTTCAAAATTTACTATTCAAGAAAACAAAATATTTCTGATTTTAAAGTTTTTGGTTGTAAATATTTTTTTAAATAGTAAAGATAATTTAGGTAGGTTTGATGCAAAATCTTATGAAGCTATTTTTGTTGGTTATTCTAACACTAGTAAAGCCTATAGAGTCTTCAATAAATCTACAATGACTATTGAAGAATCTATACATGTAAAGTTTGAGGAATCTAATGTTTTTGTTGAGAATGTTGTAAAAATAGATTCCTTAAGTAAAGATATGGAGAGAATAACCTTGAAGGACTCACCTGTACAAGATGACAAGCCAAAGATTAATGTGCATAGTGAAGTTCAAGAAGTTGAAGTAGAGCCACCACAACCACTTCCAAAGGATTAAAGATTCACTCCACATCATCCCAGGGATCTCATTATAAGTAATGTATCAAAGGGGGTAACTACTCGTTCCAAGCTCCATGATCTTTGTGGCCATTATGCTTTTATTTCTCATTTTGAACCAAAGAACATCCTCGAAGCCGTGGGCGACTCATATTGGTTGCTTGTCTACAAGAGGAGCTCAATCAATTTGAGCGCAACTAAGTTTGACATCTTGTCCCTAGACCCCATGATAGACCAACAATTGACACTAAATGGATTTTTAGGAACAAGTTAGATGAGTCTGGCAATGTTGTTAGGAAAACTAGGTTAGTGGCCCAAGGTTACACCCAAATCGAATGTATCAATTTTGAGGAAACTTTTTCACCCGTAGCACGGCTTGAAGTTATACGGATAACACTTACTTTTACTTCCTATAAAGATTTCAAACTTTTTCAAATAGATGTCAAAAGTGCATTTTTAAATGGGTTTATTGAAGAGGAGGTGTATGTTGAACAACCCCCCGGGTTTGTTGATCCTGCACATCTGGATTTTGTTTTCAAACTAGACAAAACTTTATATGGTTTAAAACAAGCTCCTAGAACTTGGAATGAAAGACTTTCAAAATTTCTTATTTCTAATGATTTTGCTAAAGGAACAATAGATACCACTTTGTTTACTAAACTTGTTGAAAATGATATTCTTATTGTTCAAATATATGTTGATGATATTATATTTGGATCTACTAATGAAAAATTTTGCAAAGATTTTGAATCATGTATGAAGGAGGAATTTGAGATGTTTATGATGAGCGAACTTAACTACTTCCTTGGACTCCAAATCAAGCAAAGGAGTGATGGGATTTTTATAAATCAAGCCAAGTACACGAAGGAACTCATCAAGAAATTTGGGCTTGAAGGGGCTAAGACAAGCAAAACTCTCATGGCTACCACAACAAAACTTGATAAGGATGAACAAGATATAAATGTAGACATTAAACTCTATCGTAGCATGATTGGTAATTTATTATATTCAAAGGCTAGTAGGCCGGATATTATGTTTAGTGTTTGTCTATGTGTTAGATTTCAATCGTATCCTAAAGAGTCCCATTTAATTGTGATAAAACGCATTATTAGATATCTTAAGGGCACCATTGGAATTGGTTTGTGGTATCCGAAGACCGGACAATTTTCCATGACGAGTTTTTCGGATGCTGACTATGCGGGTTGTAGAGTTGATAGGAAGAGTACTAGTGGAACCTGTCAGTTTCTAGGAAACTGCCTTGTTTCATGGTTTTCCAAGAAGCAAAATTTTATAGCCCTCTCAACTGTCAAGGCGGAGTATGTTGCGGCCGGGGCTTGTTGTGCTCAAGTCCTTTGGATGAAACATATTCTCCTTGACTATGATTTGTATTATGACCATATTAAAATATTTTTTGATAATACTAGTATTATTCATATGACTAAAAATGCAAATCAACATAGTAAGACAAAGCACATTAACATTCGATATCACTTTCTTAGAGATCATTATGAGAAAGGTGATATTGAAATTGATTATGTTTTCACCGATTTTCAACTTGCGGATATTTTTACTAAACCACTAGATTATAATAGATTTTCATTTATTTGTGGTAAATTAAATATTTGTATTATGGATTCATGATAATTTTGCAAATACTCTTTAATTTTTTTTTGGACCCTTTTTGATGCATGACAAAAAGGGGGAGAAATACTTTTGAGTTATTATTTCTTTTTCATGCATACTTCTCATTTTTGTTATAAATAATTTGTAAAGTTCATTTTATTTGTAAAGAACATATTCTTTTCTTATACTTGATAGATAGCATGATTTGAGGGGGAGCTTTTTCAAGCTCCTTTCACTTTTTTTTAAAAATAACTCATATGTTTTGTCATCATCAAAAAGGGGGAGATTGTTGGCCCAATGTTACAATCACCCGGTTTTAGAATTTGATGATCACAAAACATATATAGTTATTTTTACTAATCAAGTTTAAGTGTTTAAGATTATTTCAGGATTCTTAGTATACAAGAAGTTTCTTCCCCTAAAGGAAGGTGGTGTTGACTCAAGATGACTCAAATACGGGATCATGAATTCAAGTAACTCAACGATGCATATGAAAAGCCCGAATTGAAGATCTTGCAGCCACCTAGACCCTTGTAAGATTTTAGTATGTTAAAGAGTAAGGATATGATAGAAGTGCTCAAGAAGTTACACACACAAAAATACACTTTTCAAAATTACAAGTTTTGGGTAGTATTGATTTTTGTTGCATGTTTGATATTCATACATGTTTATAATTCTTCAAATTTTTATATCTAGTTTAGAACATATATTTTATCTCCTATACTATGCTATACAACCCTCAAACCATTGTAAAATATTTTAAAAATATTTCCAAGATTAAAAATCTGTCTTAAAACTATTTCAGGTTATAACGGTCGACCTGCGGGTTGACCGTAACTGTTTCAGGCCAAAACGGTCGACTGGTCGGTCGATCGGGCCTCTTGGCCGTGGGCGTGCACTTCTGTGCACGTTTACCGGTCGACCGAGTCGGTCGACCGTCAACCCCTGTGGTCGACCGATCGGTCGACCGACTGCATGGGCCTCACTCTCTGTTTATGCCGGTCGACCGGCCCGGTCGACCGACAGTTCAAATTTTACTTTTTAAAATGACCTGCGGTCGACCGGAGCCAACGACTATATTCTTAGTGACCTGCCGGTTGACCTACCGGTCGACTGGCAGACGTCCAGACTGGCACAACGGCTCTATTTTGGATCTATTTCGTTTTTTTATGAGTTCCAACTGCTGTTTTTTGTTTCAAAGTGGTTAAACTCACCCCTAATGACCTAGTATCACTTATGAATGATATTTATCCTTTGCCTATAAATAGAGGTCATGAGTCTTTGGTTTTTCATAAAAAAAATATCCAAGTTTCAAGTGTTTTCAAGATAGAAGTGTTTATAGCTTTCCATTTTCAAAGTTCTTTCTATTGCAAAATTTTTCAGTTGATTTTCAAGTCTTCTAAATCTTTACTACTGAAATTTTTCTCACTTTATTTCTTGAGCCTAAAATCATACTCCACTCTATAAGAAGTTGTAAGAGAGTGTTTGTGGTCTTCCTAGATCACCGAGTGACTTGTATTCCATTGAGTTGTGGTTTCTATTGTGTGGAGGATAGTATTGTTGGAGTTGGCTACTCAGGGCTTGAGTAGACCAATTGTAATCCCTTGGGTGAAAGGTTCCTGTGTGGAAGTTCCCTTTGTGGATATAGTAGAAATCCTTCATAGTGGTGAAGGCGGGAACGTAGAGCAGTGGCTCGAACCTCGGAACAAATTCTCTTGTGTTTGCGATTGATTTCTTCTTGCTCTTTATTGCTTTACATTCTTATACTTGTGATACTATTTGTCTTATTTTCAATATTGCATTCATTTCATCTTCTTGCATTTTCAGTCTATACTCATATCAACAAGGAAGCAATTAAGCACCTCAACTCATCATCTAGAGGAATCAAAAAGGAGAAGTTTTAGAGCCCTTCACTGGGAATTCGGCTTCAATTTCTTGTTATGAGTGACCGCTTGCATCATACATCTTAACTAGTTTTTAAAAGTGCATTTGATTAGCATAACACCTATTCACCCTCCCTCTAGGTGTGTTTCACTTCCCCCCTTCTGAAGATACACCAGCTCGTAGAGGCCACAACGGGGCATGAGCTATTCAGTTTCATAGATGCATATTCGGTTACAACCAGATCAAAATCTAGCCGCCAGACGAGGACAATACCGCTTTCAATACTGGCCGGGGAATTTTCTACTACAAGATCATGCCCTTTGGGTTAAAGAACATCAGAGCCACCTTTTAGTGGATGATTGACCGAGTGTTCAAAGATTTGATCGGGCATACCATGGAGGTATACATCCACGACTTGCTTGTGAAGACCATTTGACGTTCTGACCATCTCCTCCACCTGAGTGAATAGTTCGATCTCCTCTGAAAGTACCAGGTAAAGATATACCCGGAGAAATGCACCTTCGGAGAGTCCTAGAAGTTCTTGGGATATTTGGTCACTCCGCGGGGTATCGAGCCTAACCCCGATCAGATATCTGTGATCCTAAATATGAAGTCGCCGACTTGTACCAAGGAGGTACAGATACGAATGGGCACCACGTAGCTCTGAACAGGTTCCTTAGCTGATCCACGAATAAATATAAACCATTCTTTCAAGCCTTGAAGAAAAATGTAGCAGACTTCTCGTCGGGATGAAGAATGCGAGGCCACATTTTAAAGGCTGAAGAGGTACCTGACCTCCCCGCCACTCCTGTCCAAGCCAGTCACTTGGGAGACACTGTTCCTTTATCTCTCTGTGTCAGAGTCTGCTCTGAGCGTGGCTCTGATTCGTGAGGATGAAGACATCCATAAATCGGTGTACTATGTCAGTAGGTCGCTGGTCGAAGCCCAGACTAGGTTCAAATGATGAAAAAATTGGCTCTCGCTCACTTCGTCATGTCGAGGAAGTTGAGACATTGCTCAATCTTTTTCGATTACCGTGCTGATAGAGCATCCTTTGCGGAGCATCATCGAGAACCCGAAAGCCATTGGGCAGATAGCAAAATGGGCAGCGGAGCTGAACCCATACGACATCATATATAAGCCTAGGGCAGCAACTAAAGGGCAAGTCCTGGCAGACTTCACCGCAGAATTCACCCTGGGAGCTCTGACACGTAGTGACTCACAGAAGGGCTGAATTTTTTATGTCGACGGGGCCTCAAACAACAAGGAGACAGGTATCGGGGTAATCCTCACCACCCTGAAGGGTTCCATCATTGAATAGTCCTTCACACTCGGCTTTCCTACCATGAACAATGAAGCTGAGTACAAAGCTGTCATCACTCTACAGAGAAAGGCAGAGACCCTCAGAATCATTGGGCTCGAGGTCCTCTTCAACTAACGCTGGTAGTCTGCCAAGTCAACAGGGAATATGTGGCCAAAGATGAACGAATGGAGGTATACTTGCAATTCGTCCTTAGCTTAAAAGCCAAGTTTCCCTGCCTTCTTCAAATGAATTACGAGGTTCGAAAACAATCATGCTGACTCCTTGGTCAACATAGCATCAGCAACCGAGTATCAGTTCCGGTGGGAGATTACTGTCGAACATATCCCAACTCTGAGCATCCAGCAGCTCGACAGGGAGATCCTCCACCTAGACACCTCATCGGGTGGAAGGACCCCATTATCGCCTATATGAAGGATGGAACCCTGCCCAAAGACAAAATAGAAGCACAGAAGTTCCGGCATGTGGTCACTAGGTACACACTCATCGGGGAGCTCATGTACAAGAATCTTACTCTAAATTACACTTTGACCCATATTTCAGATGCCTTGGACCCGAGAAGGCCAGGAAGGTAATGCAGGAGATTCACGACGTCTGTGAGAATCATGTCGGGGGTGATCCCTCACCCACAAAGCCATTAACCAAGGGTATTATTGGCTTAAGATGTTTGACGACGCCAAGGAACATATGAGGAAGTGCCCACAATATCAAAGGTTCGCTCCTGCCTCCAACAGGCTAAGCGAAGACCTTCACACCCTGCAGAGCCCTTTACCCCTTCATGCAGTGGGGGCTCGATGTAGTAGGCCCTTTCTCACGAGCTTTGCCCCAATTCAGGTTCCTCCTGGTTGCCACCGACTAGTTCACTAAGTGGATAAAGGCAGCGTCGCTCTTCGAAGTCATAGGACAACAAATATTGAAATTCTTTTGGCAAAATATTGTTTGTTGCTTTGGGCTTCCTCATATCATTATCTCCAATAATGGAACCAACTCCCCGAGCAAGCATGTAGCGAACTTCTGCTCCAAGTACAAAATCACCCACAAATTCTCCATCCCCTACTATCCACAAGGCAACTTCCAGCCCGAGATCAGAAATCGCACAATCCTCGATAGCATGCGCAAGAATCTGGGCAAGGCGAATGGAAAATGGTGAAAAAACTACCCGAAGTGTTTTGGGCATACCGAACCACAAAGCACATCCCGACGGGTGAAACTCCATTCTCTCTAGCATATAGGACAGAAGTCATCATCCCTGTTGACATATGCATGCCAACACTCCGTACAGAAGGGATCGAGTGGTATTAAAATGCTGCTCAGCTGCGCTTGGCTCAGGATCAGTTGGAGGAAAGATGGCAACAGGTGCAGATCCGTATCGTCACCTACCAACAACATATCTGGGGCTCACACCACTGAGAGGTGAAGCCCCACGAGTTTCAAGTCGGCAATATGGTCCTAAAGCACATCGTCTAGAGTACTTAGGAAAAGAACGCCGGGAAGCTCGGATCAAATCGGGAGGGCCCATACACGGTAGTCGCCATGGGGGGTAAAGAGTCACACACTGGCTGGTCAAGACGGGATGATGCCTGACAAGCAATGAAATTCTTTTAATTTAAAACAGTACTATATATATGAAGTTCAAATATATTCAATCAAAAGATCCACCATGGCTTCGTTTTTCTTAATAAGTATTTCAGTAGCGTCCAAAGACCTTTCCTCGATAGCTCCTCTGATGGCCAGTCTCGGGCTCTCACCTCGACATTCCCTTCAATGGCCTCCATCATGGATATGATTTATAATGGATGCTCCTAACGGTCAAACTCGACCCACAATGAATGCTCTCTTGAAAAACAGAGATGCTTATAACAATCAAACTTGACCTATGATGGATGCTCTCTTGAAAGATGGAGACGCTCCTAACGGTCAAACTCGACCCAAGATGGATGCTCTCCTGAAAGATAGAGACGCTCTAATAGTTAAACTTGACCCACGATGGACGCTTTCTTGAAAGACGGAGACGCTTCCAATGGTCAAACTCGACCAACGATGGACGCTCTCCTAAAAGACGGAGACGCTCCCAATGGTCAAACTCAATCCACGATGGATGCCTGAAAGACAGAGACGCTCCTAACGGTCAAACTCGACATACGATGGATGCTCTCCTGAAAGACAGAGATGCTCCTAACGGTCAAACTCGACCCATGATGAACACTCTCTTGAAAGAAAAGACGCTCCAACGGTCAAACTCGACTCACGATGGATGTTCTTTTAAAAAATGAAAATGCTCCTAACAGTCAAACATGGCCTATAGTGGATGCTTTCCTGAAAGACAAAAGCACTTCTGACGGTCACTCAATATCATGTCCTCACTCTGACAGTTCAGCCTATACAAAGACTCTTGAAATTGAAAGTCTCCTCGATGGCTCTGACAGTTCAGCCCACAAGGAGGCTCTCCTAAAAGATAGAGGCGCTCCTAGTGGCTAACTCCTACAAATCACATCAGACTCATCCGTAATGATAACTAAAGGTGCTGCAGAGACAATGAAAAGAGTCACCCAGGGGGCAAGCTCCCACAGCTGTTAAGTCTCACTCTCTCGCGTCAAATACAATTAAACAATCATGCAACGTGAGTTCCAAGTGTCCTCAGGGGCACCACCTCCCCGAGGACTTTGACATCAGAGGAATCTTCTGGAATCATCGCCACTCCGAGGACTTCAATTAGGAAGTCGATCACGGGACTTCGGCTGCCCGGTTACTGGGAGGGCTTCATGCTAGACTCCGTCTCCCTCTTCAAGATTGGAGCCTCCACAAACAACTATCATCGTCCCCTCTAGCCCCGACAACTTAAGTCAGACACTCTTTGGTAATGGTCCCGCAGCCCCCACAACCTAAGTCAGACATTTGTTCTGATAAGGGTCCCAACGACTCTCTAAAATCGAGTCCTAATGCAATACTTAGCAAATCTCAAGAAGGATGCAACAACCAGGAACAAAACAATTCACAAATAGCATCTTATTGATTAATGGATACAAAGAATTCTGATACAAAGTTTTGATTCCCATAATTTCTGAATCGATCATTTCACCCATTCACATTCCTTCCGTAGACGAAAATCAAGATTCAATTTCCTTACATCCTTTTAAACTTGCCCAAATTTGGAGAACCACCTTGACATTTTAGCAAGTTATCCTTTTCTAGAAATTGAACTTGAGCTTGAAAGTGATCCTGAACCTTAAGTTAGTCATTCCATTTCACTTTTTGGTCCAATAATGATCCCGGTATCTTTACCAGATTTTTTTCGGAGTCAACGTTGAATCCTGTACCAGTTATACCATGAAATTGAATCACCAATCTCTTATGATCACACTTCATTGATGGGAAAAGTGTGCAAACATCAATTCTTTGTTTGGACCTTATTTTTGAACCAATTTCGACTCTCATTGTTGACTCTCGACTTGATCTGAGTCAAATTCCCGAGTCGGTATCGATTTTTATTCCTGATCCCTTTGAGTCTAAATCCATCATCTTCCAACATCACACTTCATTATTAGACAAGAATGTTAACAAAAATGATTCAGTAATTATTTTTGAAAATTGAAAATTAGATGGGGATAAATATTTAAATAAGACAATTTCATTCAATCATTCTTTTATTGGGTCATATTAGAGAGGTCATTGATGAGTTTCTGCAAGATCCACGATATCTTGATTGGGTAGCAACGCTTGGCCCAATCAGACCACCACCGGAACCACCACCATGAGGTACTTCTCCTTCTCTTTTCATTTGTTTCATGTATATACACATTCACGATGCATTGAGGACAATGCATGAGATAAGTATGGGGGAGGGTTTGCTAACATAGTTAGTTTTACATTTTCTTTCTTTTACACTTCTTTTTAATTAAAAGAAATCTTTTATATAAAAACTCTTTTCTTTTCTTTTTACAAAATTTTTTGAAACAAGATAAATAGTTTTGATTTATTTTTAAGAAAATTAAGATTATCTTAGGAATTAGGAAGACCTAAAAGTATGAAATTTTAAATCAAGTAAAAATAATAGATCTTATTTAAATTTTAGAATAAGAAAGTAAGATTGAAAAGATAATTTGATCTTTAATTTTTTGCCTTAGATTATGCACTTCACACTTACACAATTTTTGAGATTGAAACAAAGACTGAAAATGCCATAAAAAATATATATTTAAAAAAAAATAATATAATGATAATAAAAATCACTTATTGAAGTTGGGTAATTATGCTTCAGGAAGCATGACTATTCACACTTAAAACAGTGGACAAAAATAAAATAATCCCCTTTAATTTTGTGGCCTTGTTTACTCGAGTTCTTAAGTCCGAGGGATGTTTTCTAATCTGGTGCCCTAAGACCATCTGGTTTGGGAGTCACTGGCTAAAGGCTCACTACCCGGATAAATAAGAAAGCCTAAGAAAACTAAGAAAAAAAGAAAAAAAAGAAAAAAAAGAAAACAATATATATATATATATATATATATATATATATATATATATATATATATAATGATATAAATAAATGGCATGAAAGGTAGAGTCGATATCCCAAAAACTTTCACTGTTCACAAAGTGCATATTTTCTAAGAGTTTTACGAAAGATCAAAGAGTCAATTCAATTTTAAATTCTTACATTTAATTTATAACAAGATTTTTTGCATTTTGACTTAGCTTAAGAAAGAACAATTTCTGGTTAACCTCTGACCTTGGTTCACTTATGTTTTCACAAAAATACTTCAACACTTTTCTCTTTTTCAAAAATGCGTTTTCAAAAATACTAATATTTGATTTCTTTCTTTATGGATTTTGTGGATGTAATCCGCTGAAAACCCTCTGGAGACAAAACTCCTCCTCTAGGGGAAACTTAGAGGTTTAACGGCTTGTTGCACATGCTCAGTGCAATCGCGTCACCTGCGAAAGTGGTGTAATAATTTTTTTATTTTTGTTTTGCTCGGGACGAGCAAAAAGATAAGTATCAGGGTGTGATTAGTCTCTAATTTTGCATAATTTTATCACATCCGCATATTTATTTGGTATAAAATTCTGCTAATAAAGCTTTACTTCCTTGATTCTAGGTCCATGGTGTGCAATGAAGAAGAAGACCCTAAATCACCATTTAATTAGTGATTAAAGGCTTATTAAGATAGCCATTGACCTAGGAGGCTGATTCTGTCAAAACCAAGGGTTGTAAACCAGAAACCGAGCACAGAAACTGACAGGAGACAAACAGGACAGCGCGCAGCTCGAAGCGCCGCGCGCGGCCATACGGCCGCGGCGCGCGCCTGGCTTCAGGCCAGGGGTTGTCCCCCTGGCCCCCGTTCCCCTGGTGCCTATAAATACCCCTTGTGGTTCCAGAGCAGAAGATATACAGAGTTTAGGGTAGTTTTTCATTCCATGTTGTATTTTAGTTTAGGTTAGGCTAGTTCTTCTTCTTCTTCTTTGTATTTTTCATTTATTATAGATCTTGTATTAGGAGAAAGAATGATACATGAGTGGAATGCAAGAGTGCTTGTAATAGAAGGTGACAAGCTATGAAAGGTGCTTTCTTTACCTCTCTTTGTTTTCTATCTAACTTCTTTTACATGTTTAGCTAGTCTTTTCTCTCATGGTAACTAACTACTAACCACCAACTAGTCTAACTTCTTATTTGATAATCTACATGAATCTAATAGTCTCTACTTGGCCTTGCTCTTGCAAGAGCCATTGATGGCTTATGATGATGGATCTAACACTCTAACTTCCTAACTCTCTAACAAGCTAACATTACTTTACTCCATGCTTACTTTTAGTCTTGATGGTTTAAGTGTAACTTGCTCTTATTTGTTGAGTTGGGATGTGATGAGTTACATATGGGCCATGCTTTGTAAAGCTCTTGAACCAAGGACTAGTGATGTCCAATGATACATGTGAGGTAACTATCACTAAGAGGTTAGCATATTGGTAGAGTCATTAGTAGTTAGTAGCAATGAGTTTTCTTTCTTTTTCACCTTGTTTTAGACATACAAAAACCACAAACATATTCTTTTCTATGTTTTTCACTTTTTTGTTTTCACTGTACTTCTCTTTTCCATTCTTTGTTCTCTTTTCTTTTCATTCTTTTAAACATTAAAGAACCGTTAACACACACGTGAATTGACCGTAAAGCTTCTATCGTCTCCCGTTCTTGTGGATTCGACTCGTTTTAGCCTCTATGCTATAACGGAAGTATCGAGAAAGCCAAAGCACACACTTTAAATCTTAACTTCAAAACATACATTTTTGTGCGCGATTTTTCCCCGATCAATGCTCTCCTAAAAGACAGAGACGCTCCCAATGGTTAAACTCAACCCACGATGGATGCTTGAAAGAAAGATACGCTCCTAACGGTCAAACTCGACCTCCGATGGATGCTCTCCTGAAAGACAGAGATGTTCCTAACAGTCAAACTCAACCCATGATGAACACTCTCTTGAAAGAAAAGACGCTCCTAACGGTCAAACTCGACCCACGATGGATGTTCTTTTTAAAGATGAAAATGCTCCAACAGTCAAACATGACCTATAGTGGATGCTTTCCTGAAAGACAAAGTACTTCTGACGGTCACTCATATATCGTGTCCTCACTATGACAGTTCAGCCTATACAGAGACTCTTGAAAATGAAAGTCTCCTTGATGGCTTTGACAGTTCAGCCCACACGGAGGCTCTCCTGAAAGATAGAGGCATTCCTAGTGTCCAACTCCTACAACTCACATTAGACTCATCCGTAATGATAACTAAAGGTGCTGCAGAGACAATGAAAAGAGTCACCCAGGAGACAAGCTCCCACAAGTGTTAACTCTCACTCTCTCGGGTCAAACACAGTTAAACAATCATGCAACATGAGTTCCAAGTGTCCTCAGGGGCACCACCTCCCCGAGGACTTCGACATAAGAGGAATCTTCTGGAATTATCGCCACTCATAGGACTTCGATTAGGAAGTCGATCACAGGACTACGGCTGCCCGGTTACTGGGAGGGGCTTCATGCTAGACTCCGTCTCCCTCTTCAGGATTAGAGCCTCCACCCACAACTGTCATCGTCCCCTCTAGCCCCGACAACCTAAGTCAGGCACTCTCTGGTAATGGTCCCGCAACCCCCACAACCTAAGTCAGACATTCATTCTGATAATGGTCCCAATCGAGTCCTAATGCAATACTTAGTAAATCTCAAGAAGGATGCAACAACCAGGAACAAAACAATTCACAAATAGCATCTTATTGATTAATGGACACAAAGAATTCTGATGCAACATTACGTAAAAAAATATACAATTAGGGGAGCTGGGCCACATTAGCGCCTTCGCCTTGAACTCCCTGCACACCCCTATCGCGACTTGAAGTGCAGGTCTTGAAGTGCTTGTCAATACCTCCAGTTGCTGTCATTTAAGTCCACCACCTCCGGTCTCGAGTCTTCAGCCGCGTGCTCATGTTGGCGGGAGCTCACCTCCAGTTCTCAAACCCTGCCATGGAGCTCAAACTTCTCCATGACATTTTGATCAGCTGCAACCAGAGTGAGTCGATTCCCATTGTCTCCTCGCCGATAGCCTTACACAAGGACACATCTTCTTTCGCCTTCTTCAGCTCCTCCAGCCTAGTCAGGAGGCCCTTAGTCAGCTCGATCTTCTTCTTCTGCAGGCGCTTTACAGCCTTGGACAACTCCTCCACCTGCTGGAGACATTCACAGGGCTGGAGACCTCGAGGTCAGCACAGCTGACCAGCTCGGTCACCAACCTCAACACCCTCCTCTTGTCTGAGTCGAAGATGACCTTGCGCTTCTTTTCAAGACAAATATCAATATAAAAAAGAACCAACACCTAATGAAGCTCAGAGACACAATGACATAATCACCACTTACTCGTTCGTGATCACAACACGAGAAGACGTCGACGCCCCCCTCATCTTTAACCTCCCCTCGCGGCTTGGTAACCTCGGTGCCGGATCCCGAGCCTTGGAGATGCATCCCCTAACGAAGGTTTTGCATCCTCTTTACCAGCGTAGGTGGCCGCCATCTCTGAGTCGCGCCGACAGTCGTGGAGAAGCAAGAGACACTGCTCCTCTCGTCGGGGACTCTGCCTCCTCTTCAACTAGAGAGACCACCGCAACCTCATCACTGGCCGGTACTGATGATCTCGGGACCTCCGAGGCATCGCAAATCTGGCCGGATCTAGCAGCCAGCTCCAGTTACATTATTTGTAGTTCAGATTGAAGAGTTTCTGGACCCTCTCCTGGACCAGAAGAGAAATCGACGCGCTCACTTGTCGGATTGAGTCTTTGTTCCAACACATTGGGACCTTCCCTCGATCCTCCTCCGCGGTAGAATCCCAAGGTCCAACGACCCTGATAACTGAATCATGCCACCCGTGATTGCTGTCGCGATGGTTGACAATCAGCCTGTCACAACCCTTCTGGGGGGGCGAAGGAACGGGCGTTCTGAAGGACCTTCCTCATTATATACACGGCGCAAAACTCCTCGCGCTCGCATGCCTCCAGAAGCAAGCGATTACAGAAGGCCTCGAACCCCAAGAGGATACGCCGTGCGCCCACCGTCAGTTATGATGGAGCGACCCTGAAGTAACTCAAGACGATGTGGACGAAAGTGGTCCGAGGAAGCTTCATCCCCAATGCCAGGATCTGGGGATGAATGAATACGCCGCAGTGGGGAGGCCCATCATGACATCTATCTTGAGGGGAACCACTCCACCATGATCTCAGGTGGCATCTGGATGCCATTTACCAAGTATTCAAAGACGTCCCTCGGGCTGTGAAGAGGCCTCAGCTTTGGATCGAAATTCATCACCTCTCTCGTGCGCTAGTTGGGCCTCCTCTCCTTGTCATCTGACACACCTCTACCCCTGGGCTCATCGGCGACGATAGACTTTCCCTTCACCATTTTTGAAGTTGAAGACTGATGCGAATCGAGATTGTAGAAGTGAAGAAGAAGAAAAAAGAAGACAAGAAGCTTAAGGTTTTGTGAAAAACCCTGGGTCCAATTTTCCACCCAATTTAAACAGAGTGCTGAAGTGATCACAGTGATGGCGAGGGCTGAAGCGTCACTTCATGTGCCCTCTTGTTGCATCGACACGGTCGGTTCGCCTCTCAAACGACGGCTACCTGCAAGCAAGCACGCGGATTTGACACGTCACACAATATCACCAGCTTTTTAAACCTAGCATTAAATGCGCTTGCGCAAAAGGCGGAAAGAATGCCTCAACTGCTCCCACTAGAATACAGAGGGTCAACATGACCCTCTGAGAGGACATATCAGACCAGCCAACGCCTCCGACCACTCAGCAGTAATTGCCTCGGGGTATGGATCAGTCCGCTCCCCTCCTTTGTTGGGGACTTTGAGAAGGCAGAGGAGGCATCTCCAATCTCTGGTTCATCCGAAAGGGAGGGCGAAATTCAAAAAGACCAGTCAATTGTGAAGGAAATTGCATGAAGGCCGAAATTGTTTTAAGTTTTTACTCAACACCTACACTTAGAAAATTCCTACAAGTTTTAATTCATATAAAGGGGGCTTGTGTGACTCATGATAGGCTCGTGTTAAGACTGAACCAGTACCAAAGTTTGCTACTTACGTTATGTTGGAGATGCAAAACTTTCGCTTTATTAGGTACTTTAGTTCTTAACTTGGTCGTGGAATCTTGAAGATAATATGCATGGTACTCAATTAGATGCTTATTTAAATTAAACTAGTTGATTTCGTCTTGATGCATCGCAGATCCCTTCTTCTTTTCTTAATCCTCGTCGCGACATCTCTTTGTGTCAACTAATGAGACCCAGCCATTGTTCTCACCGTTGAATAAAGCACCCCTTGGCTTCACTCTTCCACCAAAGAAATTACAGAGATTAGGCACTAATACAAAGGAAAGATACATCAAGCATTTGAGAGAAGGTTGGCTTTCTCTTTTTGTTAAAGCAACCAACGCATGATTAGTGTGTGTTGATGGATTACTATACAGACATGGAGTGCTTGGCTATAGCTTTCCAATAAAAGCCAAGAGAAAGGAAAGCTAGCTCTAAAGCTCTCTCTGAGTGGCCATTGATGGAACATAAAGATCCAAACTCTTAGGCATTGTTAAATGAATCTTTGACCAGACCTCCTCTTTGATTAGAACAAGTTGAAGCTCAGGGGGTGAGAGCATTGGCAATGGCATTATAATTAAGGTTGGAGTCCTTTATGCTGGGGAAGGCAAACTTGGAACTACTGATTGATGGCTGCAAAAGATGGTGGAAGTGGAGAGGGAAAGGAGTGCTTTTTAGGTCCCTTTTGAAGGAAAACAAATTTGTCCTGAGAGGCAACAAACTGTCATGCACGAAGCTAAGTGTTCATAATAGAGTTGGAGTAGAGTGGCAATGGGTAATCTTTGGCTATATCAAAAGTTTGTATGGAGAGAAGAAGCGAAGAGACTAGTATTTATTTGATGTTGGCACTAAAAGGGAAAATCAGAGAGAGAGAGAGAGAGAGAGAGAGAGAGAGAGAGAGAGAGGGAGAGAGGGAACCAAAAAGGTTCACACTTAGAATTAACTACGGTCCTGATAAAGGTTCAAGTTAACGTGTCGTGTGCACTCACGTATGCATTATATATGGTGGTTGATGGTAGACATGTTCAATGCAATGATTGAAGAGCAGTTCAGGAATTGTTGATTCAATGTCATGATTGAAATGTATCAGAGCACAAGTCGAAGATATTCAATAATTGTGACTTGAATTTCTCATAATGTGTCATGTTTTATGCATGAATATGGAAGGTATTTGATCGATATAATTGATGCAGTGATGTCCTTGTGGATTCAGAAATAAGGATTGACTTATATGTTGCGAAATTGATATGCTCTGATACCAATTGTTGTGGCTCTCAAGATCGATGTTAGCGGAACTTGGCAATATGAACAGTACTTGTAAAAGAAAAGCTTGATGTAAAGCAAACTGGCAATACCTAGACAAAAGAGTAATAAAGAAAAAACACAAGGATTTAACATGATTTGACCCAAACTGGGCCTACGTCCACGGGGCGAGAACTTAAGAGAGCTTTATTAATAGACTTGATAAAAAGAGATCTAACATTCCTCTTTATGCAACAAGAGTATTTACCTTCACTTGAATTTAACCCTAGATTACAAGATTATTGCCAACTTTCTATGCACCTTCAATTTGCTCCCTCTTTCTTGGCTTCCTCTAGTCTCCTTTACTTGAGATTCTCTATTGTAGAAACTCCTTGAGACTTATTTTTTTAGGCAATTACAATGCTAGGTTACAACCTTTATTTGTATGATTTTATAATACAACTCCTATTCAGACTATGAGATGATCTTGGCCTTTGGATGGTTGAAGAATCTTAATCAATCCTTTTAGGAATTGATCTCCTTGATCTAGAAGGATTCTAAACCCTTTAATTTTTAGAAACAAACCTTCATTGAATAGGAATTAAATCCTAAAAGAAAACTCGCAATCGCTTTAAAAGAAAACTGCTTCATCTTAATTTGCTTCTTCTGCTTCAAGTCATCATCTTCTCTAACTCAATTGGATTTTTTTGGACCATCATCTCTTCTTGAAAAACAAGATAAAATCCTAACAGTCTCCACCTTGACTTGTTTTTCAAGACTTTAGCAAAACAACTTGAGATTTCAGATTAATACCTTGAATCTTTTCTTAATTGTAACAGTGCTGTGAAGTCTTTAACTCTTGCCCCCTCTCCCCGGAGCCTTTGGCTGATTTACAGCCATGGCTTGGACCATCTCAGGGCTTACCCGAGTGGAGCCTTTCTCTTTCCCACAGCACTTTGACCCGGTTCACGTCCTGTTGCAGTCTTCCTTGAAGCTCCATCTCGCGATGAACTCCCTTCCAAACTTATCCTTGAAACTCCACCTCGAACTGAGTTTTCTTCTTTCAGCTTGTATAACCCTCTACACTTCTCTCCTTTTAGGATTACCCTATCTCTTTGGCTGACTGTGACGACGCCTTATTGCATTTGGATCCGACATCCTTCTTCGTCGAGCGCCCTTATGGATATTAGATTATACCGTGTCTCCGGGATATACCGGACCGCTTTCAGAGCACGCACTGTCTTATCTCTTCCTGTAACCTTGACTGTCCCAATGCAGATGATCTCGCAAGTTTAGCCATCCATCACCTTGACAATCCCTATCTCCTTTGCAACTAAGGAGTTATTGAATAACTTTTTCTAAGAATATACATGAACCGTAATACCTGAATCAAATATCTAGCCTTTACCTTGAGAAGTGTTGTCTTCTTAAAAGCCATTAATATTTCAGTGTCTTCTATACCGCTTGCTACGTCTGCTTCCGCAGCTTGCCCCTTCTTATTCAGCCACTCTTGTCGATGCTTTTAGTCATTCTCACAATGACCTTCCCTTTGACAAAAGTGACACGTCTTTGATGAGCTTGGACCTTTTCTTCATTCTCCTCTTACTTTCCTTCCCGTGACCGTCAAACCCGATCATGTCTGCTCCTCTTATTTTTGCATTTTCTAATCTCATTAGATAAGAGAGTTGACATGACCTCTTCTAAGATGAGAATTTTCTTACCGTAAAGCATAGTGGTGATGATATAATCATATTACTTTGGAAGAGAACTGAGAAGTATCAACACCTTGTTCTCCTCATCGATCTTAACATCAATCCTCCTCATCGATCTTGACATCAACAGTTAGATGCTCGCTAATGACCTTATTGAAGAAGTTTAGATGCTCCAACACTGCTGTCCCTTCCTTCATGCGTGGCCCATATACTTGTTTCTTGAGATACAGCTTGTTGGAGAGGCTTTTCGTCATATATAATGTTTCTAACTTTGACCACAATCCCGCAGCCGTTTCTTCATCCATCACATTGTATATAACCTCGTCTGTGAGACATAGTTGGATCGTGCTTGCTAGCTTTAGATCCATTTCTTCCCAATTCTCATTTTACGTACCTGCAGGTTTGGCTGACTTACTCTGCAAGGTCTTGTGAAGACCTTGTTGCACTAACAACGCCTTCACTCTCTTTTGCCACAAGCCGAAGTTTCCTTTGTCATTGAACATCTCGACCTTGAATTTTGTCGCAGAACTTCCTATCTTTTACATATTGCCCTTCGTCAACTTTTAGCTCTGATACTAATTGTTGCGAAATTGATATGCTCTGATATTAATTGTTGTGACTTCCGGGATCGACGTTAACGGAACTTGACAATATGAACAGTATTTGCAAAAGAAAAGTTTGATCTAAAACAAACTAGCAATACCTAGACAAAGAGTAATAAAGAAAGAACATAAGGATTTAACGTGGTTCGGCCCAAACTTGGCCTACATCCACGGGGAGAGAACTTGAGAGAGCTTTATTAATAGACTTGGTATAAAGAGATCTAACATTTCTCTTGATGCAACAAGAGTATTCACCTTCACTTGAATCTAACCCTAGATTACAAAAGTATTACCTTCTCTTTATGCCCCTGCTTCTCTCTTTTTTGGCTTCCTCTGGTGTCCTTTGCTTAAGATTCTCTATTATAGAAACTCCTTGACACTTATTCTTTTTAGGCAATTAAAATGCTTGGTTACAACCTTTATTTATAGGATTTTACAATACAACTCCTATTTGGATTATTAGATGATCTTGACCTTTGGATGGTTGAAGAATCTTGGTCAATTCTTTTAGGAATTGATCTCCTTAATTTAGAAGGATTCTAGACCCTAGAAACAAACCTTTATTAAATAGGAATTAAATCCTATTCATACTCCTTCTGAGAAGGAAACTCGCAATCGCCTGAAAAGGAAACTGCTTCATCTTAATTTGCTTCTTCTCTTCATGCCATCGTCTTCTCCAACTCAATTAGATTTTCTTGGACCATTATTTCTTCTTAAAAAACAAGGAAAAATTCTAACATTATATGCATCTGGTGATTGATTGGTGCTACTTTTGTTTCAACAATTTCAAATATTCTGAAAGATTATTAGTTATGAAATCTAAGGAGTTGCTTGAGGACTTAGAATTACGGCATAATGCAAAGCAAGTGTACCAATTGTAATGGAGGCTTCTTTCTGCCCATCTTTTAAAGGAGAAAATTATCGATAAAGTTCTGAAAAGAGCATGGTAGGGATGGGTTTGATGAAGTAAACAGCAACGAAGAAGGAGAGCTTGAAAAAAAAGAACAAATAGACGCCGTGTGATGAGGCTAATCCCCTTAGCGAGGAGAATAGTGCGTCCGAAAGGGAAATGACTTTGCAACTGAGAAGGAGAGCTTTAAAAAAAGAATGAATGGACGCCGTGTGATGAGGCTAATCCCCTTAGCAAGGAGAAACAGTGCGTGCGAAAGGGAAATGGTCATGCTTTGTGTTACGCATGATTTAGCCCGTTGTTGTCAAGAAATGCTTTTTGCAGCGACGTGTTTGAAGAGTCGAAAATTAGTGTGGTAGGAACAAGGAGGGTTTAACTAGCCTTCCCTTCTACTCCGAAAGGAAAAAAGAAGAATAAAAGATGAGCACGAAACTGTTTGGAACACATAAGTTGTGGTTTTTATTGCAAGTGTTCATATATATATAAATATATCAAGGAACTGCAGAAATAAAAGGGAGTCGTTTGAAAAAGATTTCTCGTAGAAACTAGTAGAAATTTTATACAAACTCTTGGAGAGCTCTTTTTTTTTTTTTTAAACTAGATATATATTATATGCTGGAATATATATCAAAGAGTTAGTCACTCAGTTAAGTTTGCCTAACTATTATTTGGCTGACTAAGTGTCTTTTTTCTGAACTTTCTTTATAAATGAGTTGAGCTATTTATGAGCCATGATGTTATGCGTCTTTTGAGTTCTATGACCTGGATTTGAGGCAGACATTTAGAGCGGACTCATCTTGAATTGTAATCTCTCCTTGTCTGTGTTTATCAGATCTGGGGTTGATGTGAGAGACACGTAGGCTGTTGGTTTTTTTTTTTTTTTGTTAATTTAGGGTGTAACTGGAACTAAGATTTGAGTGTTTTCATCAAATCTGTATCTCACATACATTATGATATAATGAACTCAAAAGAGTCAAACGACCCCGTAAATTTTTGTGTGTCGTTGTTCTGTTCTATTTTCAATTTCTGTGATTTCTTGTTGCTTGGCTTGTGATTTCTTGAGTTTCATTGCAACAAACTAGTCATTATATCTTAAAATCGAGTCAAGATGTCATCGGCCACAAAGTTTTACATTGAAAAGTTTGGTGACAGCATCAATTTTCAGCATATGAAAAGTTTGAATGTTGACTGGTTGGAGCAGTGCGATGGGTAATTCCCGGGGGAGTTACTCACGCACCAAATTGTATAGATTAACGGATGAATTGTTCAAATCAAATCAAAGCAAACACACAGATTTATATGAAAACCCGAAAAGGAAAAACCACGATGAGAGAGAGAGAGAGAGAGAGAGAGAGAGAGCAACAATTCAGAAAAAATTACAATGGTAACAGTCTGATCTGACGCGCTAGGGTTTCTAGGATTGATTGATCGTTCTCCTCTCCTTGAAGGGGGTCTACTATTTATACAGGTGAGTCTCTGTTGGATAAGATTATAAAGTTCTTATCTTTGAACATCTATCCTATTTCAACTGCTTATCTTGGAGGCGGTTGGAGCCAAATATCCTTATTTAAATTGGTAGAGCTTGTATTTGTCTTTATCCTGTGAGGTCTATCCAACTGCCAATATAGTTGGTCTGCTCCCGAGCTGTAAGCATCGGATTCAAATGGAGATTTGGCTTGGAGATAGGGGTACTTGTAACCGACTCTTCTATCCTTTGGCTACTTAAATTGCCCGGAGTTTAGATGAGATTAGCATTCTTCTTCAGATATTCCGGGTATGGACACATGTCACGTGATCGTCCAAGGGCTAGATGGACACATGTCAGAATTTTGAGGGGGTCGAAAACTGACCATTACAGATGCCCCCTTTACTTCCCTCTTTGGCAGGAGGTAGGGAGCTTGGTCCCGAGAGTTATGTGCTCCATGGGACTCCGAGCGAAAAGGAGGGGAGCAGACCCCTTAAGCCTGGACTCCGAGCGAAAAGGAGGGGAGCAGACCCATTGAGCCTGGACTCAGGCTGTCTGTGTCGCTTCAGTTCTTGTCTTTTTTGTGGCGTGCCTCCACAGACTGGCAGAGCATTAAATGCACGTTCTATCCGCTGCAGCGTCGGCCAGGTGGCCTTCACTTTTTGAAGGGGCATGACGCTCGAGGTTGGTGCTGCGAATCGAGTGCGACGGTTCAGATCTAATCGGTCAGGACACGTGTAGGCTTCTGATCAAGTGGTTGCTCGAGTTTTGAGGGTTTAAAAAGAATCTCTCTTTCAAACCCTAGACATTATCCCCAAATTCTGAGTTCTTCAATATCTCGTCTTCTTCCTCTTGTGATCCTCCTGTCACCGGATCTTCTTTACTCATTCTTCTTCTTCAGAGATGACGAAGGGAGGCAAGTCTGGCGCTGTCAGCGGGGCAAGCAAAGGCAAGGCCGTGATGGTGGAGAAAGGGAAGAATCCCAGTTCCGCACCAGGTTCGGCATGAATTTCGATCCAAAGACCATGAAGCTCCTCAGCTAGGAGGAGGTTGACGGGTACATGGCAAAATATGGTGTCCGCCTCTCTCCTGGGATTAAGGTCGAATTCTGCCCTTCGGGCACTGAGTTTGCTCTGCCTTCCCCCAATGGCGACATTAAATGCACCCTCAGATTCTGGCGCTGGGGCTGAAAATGCCATTGACAAAGTTCGTACGCAGCATTCTGACTCATTATAGGGTCACCCCCTCGCAGTTGTCGGGGGTGGCCTGGAGCATTGTGCTGGGGTTCGAGGTCTTCTGTGCCTTAAGTGTCCCTGAGGCATGCCAGTGCGGTTTTTTCAGCACCACCTACGCATTGAGAAAGACTTGCCGAGACGCGCGCTACTTCATGTCCTAGAGTGGGTGGGAGAAGATCATCATCAACATGATGAATAGTAACCACGGTATGTGGGATACCATGGTCCGGGTGACTAGTCCATGGGAGGCTGAGTCAAAGGATGAGCGCGGAGCCATCCTGATCACTTAGAACTTAAGCCCGATCGCTCATGGTGGAGCTCTCCGCCGGCGTTGAAGCAACGCTGCGAAAGTTGGCACCTATCAACTGTGATCATCGCAATTGGAGCTGACTGGTGGACCCGAACAGGCCTCCCGTTCCCCTTGTTATCTTGAGGGTACCGACTCTGAGCATAAAATAGCCGATTTTTGAGTCTGGAAAGCCAAGGGTTCGGGGTGAGTGGTCCCTGCTAAGAGAAAGAGGGCCCCAGCGCAATCCTTGCCACCTCAACTTCTAGAGAAGGTAGATCCTGAATATAGTTTGGCTTTCTTCAATGTTTTTTTTTTTTTGCAAAAGAAGAGCAGTATTGGCTCTGATGAGTCCGACGAGGAGGAGATGATGGATCTATTAGCGGCCGCGCCTGCCGCCCTATCGCAGTTGCTGGGCATTCCCATGTGGCTGAAGATGCTCTGGTCGTGCCCTCCGAGCTCATGGACTCTGAAGCTTGGAGGGATTCGTCAGCTGCTTAGGCTCCCGAGGAGGGTGAGGTTGCGCTCCTCGAGCTGGTGGATAGGGAGGCGGAGATGCCAGAGGAACGCCCCGAGAAGTTGTGACGGTGGCGTCTCCATCAACTCAGGTCAAAACTGGGCTCGAGCCCTTGCCAAGGCTTGAGGAGGCAAGAGCTGTTGAAGCTCTGTTGGCGGAGGACAGCGCGAGGGTCTCTAACCCTATTGGTCTTTCAAGGGCTGCCGCTCGATCTCCGGTGCTGACCTCTAGGTGGCCTGCCGTAAGCCCCCTGTTCGGGTTATATCTCCGGAGGAGAGATGAAGAGGCGGCCCTAGGATATGGAGATTTCCTTGGAGGGCTAGAGGACTCAAGGCCCTGCTCTTGAAGGACCAAAGGCAACACTTGAAGACGAGGTCTTCAGGGTAAGCATCACAATGCCTCTACATGGATTTGTACTTTATTTGTCATCTAACTCATGTTTTACTTTCAGAGCACCATGCTTACCTCGGAACTGCTAGACGCTCATTGAGAGGCCTGAAGGAGAAGGAGGGCACAATTGCTAAGCTGCTCTGGAGGGTGAGGGAGCTCCGTGCCGCAGGGAAGGCGGTGATCGCCAAAATCACTCCGCTCCAGGTAGACTTGAAGCATGAAGCTGTGGTCCAACAAGGTGGGGAGAGGGAGTTGGAGCAGCTTCGGGGTGATTTGAGGGAGAAGGAGACCCCGTTGGCTCAGTTGTCGGAGGCTCGGGGAAAGCTGGAGAAGAAGGCTCAGAGTTGTAGAGGAGGGGCTCAGAGTTGCAGAAAGTGAGTGTGGAGTTGTGTTGCAAGAGCTCCAAGCTGTAGAAGAAGGATACAGGGTTGCAGTCGACCGAACGGGAACTGGAGGAAGCCACGTTGGAGTCGAAGAGGGCTATCTTTGAGGAAGGGAAGTAGGGCCTTGAGGATGACCTGGATCAGGCGTTGACTGCCAAGGAAGCAACGAAGGTGTGTGTTCATGCAGTGATAGACCAGTACCAGTGGGAGATAAAGGTCTTCAAGTTCAAGAGGTAAAACGATGGATACGAGGATAGAAAGCGAAGCGCAACCCTGAGATCTCCACTTGAAACTGAGGCCTTCTTAGAAAGCCAAGGTTTGGGATGTCCTTTAGCGTGTGGTTCCTCCGCCGTGGAGGCGGAAGCCTCTCTGAGTGCTCCACCCAGCAATCTGCTCTCCTGACGGTGGGTCTCCCTTGGATGCTTCAACCGCTAGGGCCTCGGCTCGTGGTGTCTCTGAAGATGCGAATTTTCCAACTCCACCCTCCGAGACCTCTCAGAAAGGCAAATTGAGTATTTGAGAGTTTTTTTTCTCTTTTTTGTATGAATCCATGTAACTCCTTGTTGAATAAATAAATGAAAATTTAGCTCTTTTTCTTGAACCTGTCTTACTTTTGACTGTCTCAAAGTCGTTGTGGGTGCTGGCTTGGTGACCCCTTTGGGTCCTGCCTTTGGTTTGGATCGAATGTCCCGTGCATGCTTGGGCTCTGTAGGGGCTGGCCCCTCAGGTGTGTAGTTCATCGAGGAATCCAGGCTGAGCTTGAGGGCTCTGACCCCGAGGATGATGATGAGGGGTGGAGCTGGATCTTGATGATTATCCTGAAGCTTTGCTGGTTTTCTTGAGTGACTGGCTGAGGAGGGTCACAAAGAGTCTTTATCGGACACTGCCTGGGCTTCCCCACTGTATAAAGCTCGGGCTGCTCGACTTTCTCACCTCCCAGCTAGATCGCAAACTGATTTCCCATAATGTAATGGTGAGCGATCTTGAGAAAAAGGTTCCCGAGGTGTTCTCGAAATCGCATGATATGCTGGAGGTGATGGAAGGATTGAGGCAGGATAAGGCGACTCTGAAAGTAAGTCTCCTGGAGAAAGCGTTAGATGGTATATCCGAGCTGTAGGAGAGAGTCGCCTCAGACGACTCGGAGATTGCTTCGCTTCAAGTCTGATCGATCGGGAATGTGCTGAGAAATTCGTGCTAAGGCACAAGGTCTGGTGTTTGGAGAAGGATCTGGAACGTCGTGAAGGTGACATTGAAGAGCTAGAGGCTGATGTTGAGCGCTAATGTAATCATTATAATGACCTCTGGAGAGCCCACATGATCTACTTATAGAGGCACAAGGGGTTGCTCTCTCATATCTCGATCTTGAGCTCTGGCGGTCGAGCAGAGGGCACAAGTGGTTGGCTCGGGGGCACGACTGGTTGGACTGTAAGAATGAGCGGTCAGTCCGGGGGCGCGAGCGATCCTGCCGAAGGTACGACCCGTCGGCCTGAGGGGATAAGCGATCAGACTGGGAGCACCAGCGACTGGCCTGAGAGGTCTCATGGTCAAAGAGCCAAAGTGGCGGGCGTAGGCTAAGTTAGTCGAGTCTGTTTGTATTTTCATTTTCTTTATAACAAGCACTGGCGTAATAAAAAATTGTATCACTATTCTATCAACAATAAAAGTGATCACTCTTCTATCAGCAATAAAAGTGATTATTTCCTTTTTTTCTTCGACTGTGTTGTCTCTTAATCTTGATGTGCTTGTACAGGTGCTTGGCATGAGCCCTGCCCGGTTATACATTGCTTAGCAGCTTGTGGAAACATGACATCTGTTGTCAGGGTTGTCGGACGTTTAGGCAGCTGTCCGGGTAGGGCCTGGTATAGGCTTTTGACTCGCTCGGGTAGCCATCAGGGTGAAGTCCCGATGTAGGCTGAACTCCGAGCAACCACTGTGTTGGGATTTGTGCGAACAAATAGTCCCACATCGGCTAGACATGGGGATGGTCTTGAGTATATAAGGATTTGGGCTACTCCACCTAGAAGGCTAGTCTTTTGGAATGGTGCCCTGAGTCCTTACAAATGGTATCAGAGCCATACCCCAAACTTAGTCGTGTGTGTGGGTGATGTTCGATCCCCTCAGGGTGCAGCGGAAGGCGTAGTGGTGTTAGGATTATGACGTGAATACGTCATGAAGGTAGTCAATTAATGTCAGATTTGGCAGTTTCTTTTTCTGGATCTGTTTTGGGTCCGAGTTGGATTTAAGTTTTCTTTATTCTGATTGAAGGTGTTTTGGGTCCGAGTTGGATTTAAGTTTTCTTTATTCTGATTGAAGGTGTTTTGAGTCCGAGTTGGATTAAAGTCTTCTTTATTCTGATTGAAGGAGTTTGTTTAGGATTAGGAGAGTTTATGGTTAATAAATAATCCTTTAGGGGTGGCCTTTAATGTATTCCAAGAGAATCCTATAAATTTGTAATTCCTAAGGGTGTAATTCATCTAGGTGAGAAATTCGTGAGAGAAAATTAGCCACAAGGGTTCGCTGTTCTTGGCGGCCATTAAAGGCTTATAACTTCTCAGCGTGAAGTGTAAGTAATTCTTATTGTACTCCCTCAAAGTTTTAATAAAGTTTTTCCCCTTCTCCCATAGACGTATACACGATCTGTTTGATCGGTAGAATCACGTTATATTGTGCGTTGGATTTCTATCTACTTTGGAATATCTTCTTCTTCTCTTCTTCAAGTTGCCTTAGTAGATCCTGTGGTTTGTTTTCGCTGCGCCGCCCCAGTCGATCCGGTCATGGGGGAGTCCCCGAAATCACAAAAATTGGTATCAGAGCATACAAATTATTTCCTAACAATTGGTATCAGAGCATACAAATTATTTCCTAACAATTGGTATCAGAGCAAGGTAACTTGAAGATGTCTGCGATCAAGTTCGATATTCAGAAGTTCGATGGCGTCATCAATTTCAGTAGGTGGCAGATTAGGATGAACGCCATTCTTACCCAGAACGAGTTGAAAAAAGCACTACTCGGAGGGAGAAAAAGCATCAAGACATGAATGAAGAAACTTGGCAAGAGTTGGATGAGAAAGCCTTGAGAGTTAGTCAGCTTTGCTTAGAGGATAAAGTGTTGGATAAGTTTTCTATGGAGAAAACAACTTCCTCACTTTGGGAGCGACTTCAGGACCACTATCTGAGAAGTCATTGGCGAATCGGTTGATTCTGAAGCAGCGTCTCTTTCTTCTCCGCATGCATAAAGGTACACCTATTAAGTCTCACATTGCAGAATTTTTTCTATTATCAATGATCTAGATAAAATAACTTCTATTACTGTGTTCTTTACCTTCTTTATATAAGAGCTTTAGAGAAGCTATCATCTATGGAGGTAAGTCAACAATCTAGCTCAAAGAGGTCAAGGAGCATTTGCTCAACAAGGACAAAATTGATACCCAGTTGACGGGTGAATCTCATCATGATGATTCCGGGCAAGTTCATTATTCAAGGGAGAAGAGTAATAATGGATGTTCTACGGGTAACTCAAAACACAAGAATTTGATGTGCAACTATTGTCACAAGAAAGGCCATATTAGATCTGAGTGTTGGCTTCAAAAGAAAAAAACAATCAGATGCTAATATCACTGAACTGGTTGAAGAAGATGAAGAATAGTGCGATATTCTATCTGTTATAGACAGACCAGTTGGTAGCAAAGATAGATAGGTCATAGATTCTGGATGTTCACAGCATATCAGTTCTAATAGGAAGATGTTCTCTTCATACAATTTGGTTTAAGGGGAGAAGTCTTCATGGGGAATTCTGCTACAAGTAAGGTGATTGGCGAAGGAACAATCCAGTTTCTGCCTCATGATGGATGCATCACTACTCTTCAAAGCGTTCGTCATGTTCCCGAATCAAGGTACAATCTCATCTCTCTTGGAGTCCTACAAGGGGAAGAGTTCTATTTCAGTTCAAAAGGTGATCTTATGGAAGTTTTCAAAGAGGCCCATGTGATGTTTCAAGCCGAATGTGTTGGCAATGTGTATATGTTGTGGAATTTGGAGGTTACAATTGGTGGATTGCAGTTATCCTCGTCTTCAAAAGCAGTGGTTATGGAACAATCAGAGATTATGATGGATTCAAACTCGGATGTTCAATTGTACCCCGAAGAGAGATTGGGACTAGGCGCGCAACACGGTAGTCTGGATCGTTACTCCTATGGTGGAACAAATTCTCATAGATCTTATGTAGATCAAGGAGATCATTGGGTAATAAAGTTCAGGTTAGACCTGAACTTATTTGACCTAATCAAGATGTGAAACCCATGAGGGGGTTATGGAGAAGAGGGAGTGAGATGGAGATGAAATCAAGTTTGTTCAATTGTGCGTGGATGCGGGCACATGGAACATGGTGGCTAATCTCGGACTTGGACGTATTCAAGTCAAGGGGGAGATTGTTAGGATTATGATGTGAATACGTCATGAAGGTAGTAAATTATCAAATTTGACAGTTTTCTTTTATGAATCTGTTTTGAGTCCGAGTTGGATTCAAGTTTTTTTTGTTCTGATTGAAGGTGTTTTGAGTCCGAGTTGGATTCAAGTTTCCTTTATTCTGATTGAAGGAGTTTGTTTAGGACTAGGAAAGTTCTATGATCTATAAATAACCCCTTAGGGGTGGCCTTCAATGTATTCCAAGAGAATCCTATGAATTCGTAATTCCTAAGGGTGTACTTCATCTAGGTGAGAAATTCGTGAGAGAAGATTAGCCACAAGGGTTCGCTGTTTTTGGTGGCCATCAAGGGCTTGTAACTTCTCAGCGTGAGCTGTAAGTATTCTTATTATACTCCCTCAAAGTTTTAAAAAAGTTTCTCCCCCTTCTCCCATGGACGTATACATGATCTGTTTGATCAGTGGAACGACATTATATTGTTGTAGGCTGTCCAAAAGTTACTGAAGGACAAACCATTGAAAAGCTCTAGACGCGAGGGATTATCATCCGCGTCTCAGCATCAAGGCGCGTCGGCCTGACACCCGCGTCTCAACGGCAAGGCGCGTCGGTCTGACACCCGCGTCTCAGCATCAAGGCGCGTTGACTTGACACCCGCGTCTCAGCATCAAGGCGCGTTGACTTGACACCCGCGTCTCAGCATCAAGGCGCGTCGGCCTGGAACCCGCGTCTCAGTTATAACCGCCTTGGTTAAGGGACCAATCACTGCCCACACGTAAGGGGGACCAGCTCCCATCGTGGCGTGTCTTTAGCAGGCACGTGGGTTGGTTACCGCCCATGTAGCGGGAAAGTTGGCTCTCATCGTGGAGTATTTTTAGGGGCACGTTCACCCCCTAAGACCTCTATAAATAGCCCCGTCGCTATGAAAAAGGGGTCGGACCCTGGAGGATCAGAAGAAATCGAAGGGCATCAAGAGGCCGAGAGATATCAACAGGCGCGACACATACAGAGAGAAAGAGAGAGCTCGACTCTTCAAGCTAACTTGCTGCGTACAAGTTGCTCTTCGCCTACCTTCTCTTTTAGAGTTTTGGTAGACGGGGCTGAGTTACTCCTTCTACCTACCAAGGAGAAGATCCCTTGACGGTCCAGACGGTCATCTGGTCAACGGAGAACAAGATTCACTCTCCACCGCCACACGAAGAACCCAGCACTAAACAAAGGAGGATTCAAGCTTCAACATCCTCCCTCCCTTGTAACCGGAAGATTAGTCTGTTGTAATTTTTCATCTGATTCAAGGAAATTTTACAGCTCCCCTTTTTTTCCGTGTCCAACAAGAGATGGCGACTCCGCTGGGGACTACTTTCGTTACTGACGAACAGGTAGTGGCGCAAGATGACGTCCACCATGAGGGAAAGATGGTCGAATCGCTCGTCGTCGAGTTCGACCAGTCGAAGTACGAAGAGTTCCTCTCTTCTGGCTCCAAGAGCCCAAAGACCCGCGTCTGTCGCAGGGTCTCGGCGGGGAATAACTCCGAAGCTCAAACTGAGGCTCTCTTGGGCGCCACTGCTACGACCCTTTGTGCACAGAAGACCCGCGTCAACGCCTCTCAGAAGGCCAGCGTGGTCTCGCGTGCGACTGCTGCTGCGACCAACTGCGTCGCACAAAAGACCCGCGTCAGTGTCCCTCAGAGGACCCGCGTGGTTAAAACCCTTGATGTTCAGCATCAGGATGTTGTCGGTTTCTCTCCTCCTCCGCGACGCAACCGAAATGCTGAGCGTCGACAGAGAAGACGTGCGCGTCAGCTGCAAGTTGGAACCGTCGGTTGTCCAACTGAGGCTGGACGCGACGTACAATCGCGCGCCTTGCCTACGCCGCGTCCAGTACGTGAAGTCCGCGTTTGGCGTCCCAAACGCGAGATTCCTCCAGTTAGGTCCTCCGAGGACCAACTCATCAAACGCCAAGGTGAGACCTCTACGCCTCGTCAAGAGGCACGAGCCCATAGGCGTGGGGCCCAGCAGCCCATCCTCTCTCACCCCGTCTCTGCCCGGACGCACCAGGCATCAGCGCGAAACTCGCGTCTCATCTCAACAGAGACGCCAAGCGCGCATTAGACAGCCGCAACGCGAGAGCTGCGTCTCTGGAGTCTGCGTCCATTCTGCACAGCATATGAATACCTCCCGTCTTCGACGTTGTGAGGCTAGTCTCTTTGATCCCTCTTCCATGGATTTGAGGGATTATTTAACAAAGAAGAGAAGTGCCAATCAGGCTACTTCGTCGTGTTGCTGCCTACGGCTCATCTCCATGCTCTCGGAGTGCCGTTGCGGGTCGAGTGTGCACCAGCAGTCTTTAGTTAGACAGCTGACCTCGATCCCCCCGTCAGCCAAAAGAAGGCGCTCCCATAGAAGGAGAACCTTCTCTGACGTTGAATACCCAGAGCTTACTGCGAACATGACAAGCAGAAGCAAGGGAAAAGGGTTTGCAGTCAGCTCAGATGAGTCTGACTCTGAACCGGAAGGGGTGTATCAACACACTCGTACCCGGACTGGGGCCATTCCCCCGGTTGACTATAATGCCTTAGCCCATGGCATTAAAGTGAACGATTCCCACTCCGCCGTAGTGGAATCATGGGCTTCAAACTCCTCCGTTGAGAAGGAGACCTCTGCCTACATGACAGGCACTCCTGATGAGACAGCTAGACATCTGGAACAGATCCAAAAGAGACAAATGGAGATGATTGTGTCTCAACAGGAATCTATCGATGCTATCAAGCTGGCGCTTGCACAGCTGCTCAAAGACAGGAGGAGATCTCCTCCTAAGAGGTCGAGGGACAGGGAGAGAAAGGGAGGAAGCTCATCTTCCGAGCCTTCTGAAGAGAAGCCTCGATCTACTTCTGGCTCGTCCAAACCCTCGTCAAAAGGCGACCGAGACCCAGGGAAGGCTCATGCTAAAAGGATGAGTCAATTGGAGGAACGCCTCAATGCCCTTGCCAGTCGCAAAGACCTCCAAGAAGCTGGAGTGGTTCGGCCCTATCCAGCTGAGTGGGATTTAGTCCCGTACCCTCCTAAGTTCAAGGCTCCAACCCTCCAAGCCTTTGATGGGAAGGGGTCCCCTAATCAGCACATCTACTACTTCAAATTTCAAACCGGGAATGTAGTAGATAATGACGCCATCCTGGCGCGACTGTTCATCGGCACCCTGAAAGGGTTGGCCTTTGAGTGGTTCATGAAACTCCCGGAAGGTTCTATCAAGAACTGGGGCGACTTGGAGAAGCTGTTCTTAACACGCTTCTTCAAAGATGACTCCGAGGTCACAATGCCCACCCTGTTAGCTACGAGACAGCGAAAGGGAGAGTCCGTCAAATCTTTCGTGGAAAGATTTCGGAACGTGGCACTCCGGTGTCCAAGCGGTATGACCCAGGCCACCCTGGTGGAAACATGCCGCCACAACCTCCAAACCTCACTCCTTGCTCAAATAGGAGTTGCTGAAAGCCGCACCTGGAAACAATTAGTCTAACAAGGTGAACAGGCTGAGGAGATTGTTGCCCGCGTCAGGGCAGAAGAAGGCAAGTCGCGGCCGGAGAGGTCAACTAGGCGAGCGCCAGACACTTCCCTCCAGACAAAGCGGAAGGATAATTTGGCGACGGAGACCAAATCTCCCACCAAACCTCAACCAGCTAAGGCAAGTGGCTCTTCAAGCCAACCCCGCGCCAACAAGCAGTATTCCTTCAAGGAGGAACATGTCGATTCGCTCTTCAAGCTACTCAATAAGAGCAACCGACTGAAGCTCCCTGAGGCCAGGCGCCCTCAGGAAGTCGGCAAGACCGACAACCCCAACTACTGCTTGTACCACAGGATGTTGGGACACCCTACCAGAAGCTGTTACATCTTCAAGGACATCCTTCAGGCTCTGATTGACGCGGAGGTGTTGAAACTCCGACCAGAACAGAAGGAGGTGACAGCCAACATGACGTCGGTTCTCCAGTTTGGAAAACAACCTCCAGCACCTGCAGGGGTGGTCCCAATCCCAAGAGGAAAACTAAGAAAGGTCAACACAGACCCTCACCAGCAGCAGGAGAAGGGCTTGGTACCCGTCCCTACGCCTCAAGGGGAAATCATGTGGGTCCACCCTGACCTAGTGGACGGCCAGCAGTGGACTACTGTAACCAACAGGAAGTCCAAAGGCAAGGCAAAAGCTTCGTCCTACCATGTGGTATGTGCTTCCTCCCGAGAAGAAGAGGATGATGTTCCCTCACTGACTGATTTAGAAGAGGAAACAATAGTCTTGGCCGCAGAACCCAACCAACCAATGACGGGGACTCGTTCAGGACAGCCCTACTTGAAGCAGTACGGCGAAGTGGCGGCAAACCCTCCACAACCGGCTGCAGAGCCAACTAGGCCCTCCACGAAGCCACCAGTGGAGAAACAAAAAGAGACTCGATTCTCTCGAGCTCTTCAAAAGGGTATAGCAGAAGGATCCACAACGCCTTACCGCTTTGATGTCTTGGCTCAATTGGCCAACATCCCGGCGCGGATCACCCTGTATGAGCTTCTAAGACTATCAAAGTCGACCAGGGAGGCTCTACAAGAAGCTCTGGCAAATGCTGAGGTCTTTATGACCCAGGTGCCAAAGGAGGAAGATGTAGGGAATTGTCTCCACACCTCCCAGAATGCTCCCTGCATTACCTTCACGGCAGATGATATGCAGGTTAAAGGGAAGCATGATCGACCCCTGTACTTCACAGGTTATATCGGATCATCTGAGGTGAACCGCGTTCAGGTAGATCCAGGGTCCGCATTGAGCATCATGCCCCGCCGAGTCATGCAACACCTCGGCATCTCTACCCACCGTCTGAGCCCTACACAGACGACCATCTACGGGTTCAATGCTAACGGCACCCGTCCGATGGGGAAGATCAAGCTCAAGTGCCAGATTGGGAGCCTCAAGTCAGAGGTGACGTGCTACGTCATCGATGCCGACACTTCCTACAATCTGCTGCTGGGACGACCATGGATCCACCGCAACTCCATCGTTCCCTCCACTCTTCACCAAGTCATGAAATACATTGACGCGAGTGGGAAGGTGCAAACATTGGTTGCCGAAAGGTATCCGTTTAAGGGGGTCGAAAATTATTTCACGGACTCCCTCCTATATCAGGATCCGGTGGATGAAACCCCGCAACTGGAGGTGCCAGACTCTGGTAATGAGGCTGACACTGAGCCCGAGCAAGACGAGTGCCTGTGGAAGTTGGAACCACTTGTAAAGAGCACTAATAAGCTCGATGTTGATAATACCACCGACGATGCAGGCGGTTGGTATATTAATGAGAATTTAGACTTTGAGTACTTTTCTGCGTGTGCATCCGATTCAATACCGTCGGATACTAGTACCGACATAGACGATGACATCTGGTCGGCAATGGATGCTTTGACATCATTGCATGTACCAGTAAAATCATCTTTCGGGACATACTAGGATAATGGTGATGCGCAGGAATCTATATTCATGGTTCTGACAAGACGAAAAGGCCAAAAACCAATCCTTTTTGGGCGAATGACGACTGAACCAACGCCCCGCGAAGAATCGGAAAGTGAGGAGGAATCCCCTCAGCTCAGTCATTATGAACCAAAAGCGCTCAAAATGATGAAGTGCATGGGGTATGATCTAACCAACAGACCCGGGTTAAACTTCGGCAAAGGAAGGAGAACGCTACTTCGATCCTTTGTGCCGAAAGGGAAGGCCCCCGAGTACTATCATCGGACGCGCCGGGGGTTGGGCTATGTATCAACTCCGGTCCCCTCGGCCTCCGATTCTCAAGAATCGTCGAGCAACGATTACTCTTCAGACACATCATCTTGGGAGTCAGATGTCAGTGTCGGCAACATCTTCAAGGAACTTTCAGTGAACATGGTTTCGACAAGCCACCTGGAAGATGGAAATGAAGAAATGATCCAATCTGATACAGATCCTTGGATCAAACATTTAAATGCTCTTTGGGATACCCGCTTTGAACAACATGAGCCACCCACAGAAGACAAGGTTGTTCAGATCAACCTAGGAGATGAGGCTAACCCTAAGCCCATCTTCATAAGTGACGGCCTGTCACCTTCAGAGAAGAAGGATCTAATATCTCTTGTACAAGAGTATATAGACGTCTTCGCCTGGAATTATGAGGACATGCCAGGACTTGATCCTCAAGTGGCCATGCACCGCCTCAACATCAATCCGGACGTAAAGCCTGTCAAACAACAACAGCGACGGTTTCGCCCAGAAATAATGGAGGCAATTCAATCAGAAGTCAGAAAACTTATTGATTCTGGCTTCATCAGGGAAGAACAACATCCCGACTGGGTAGCCAACATCGTCCCTATTTCCAAGAAGAACGGGAAGATCAGGATCTGCATCGACTTCCGCGATCTAAACGAGGCCTGCCCCAAAGACGAATTCCCATTGCCGATCACAGATGTCATGATTGACAATACTTGTAGATTCGAACAAATGTCCTTCATGGACGGATTCTCAGGATACAATCAAATCAAAATGTATCCTGATGATGAAAAGCATACCTCATTCAGGACTCCTCTAGGGGTATATTGCTATACTGTCATGCCTTTTGGACTGAAGAATGCGGGGGCAACCTACCAAAGAGCCATGAATGCCATTTTCCATCAGCAAATGCGCAAAACGGTGGAATGTTATGTCGATGACATTGCGGTGAAAAGTCGCATTAAAGGAGATCACATAGCTGATCTGAAGACGGTCTTCGACATCATGCGGGCTCATCAATTGAAGATGAACCCCACCAAGTCCTTCCTGGGGGTAGCCAGTGGCAAATTCCTAGGATTTGTTGTGACTTCCACAGGAATCCATTTGGATCCGGAGAAAGTCCGCGCTATCCAAGAGATGCAACCCCCGAGAAACCTCAAGGAACTCAGGGTTTACAGGGTCGATTGGCGTACATCCGCAGGTTCATCTCAAACCTCTCCGGAAGATGCCAGCCCTTCGCTAAGTTGATGAAGAAGGGTGTCTCATTCATTTGGGACGATGCTTGCCGACAAGCGTTTGAGGAAATCAAACAATACCTCACTCAACCACCAGTCCTCGCAGCCCCGGTGTCCGGAAAACCTTTCTGGTGTACGTCCGGGCAATGGACCATTCTTTGGGAGCTCTACTAGCTCAGAATGATGAAGAAGGACGAGAACAGGCAATCTACTATCTGAGTAGAACAATGATCGGAGCCGAACATCGGTACAACCCGATCGAGAAGGAATGTTTGGCACTAGTGTTCGCCATTCAGAAAATGCGACACTATCTGGTAGGCCAGACTATAAATGTCATATCAAAAGTCAACCCCCTGAGGTTACTTATGACAAAGCCTTCTTCACTAAATGGCCGGCTGGCAAAATGGGCCATGTTGCTATCCCAGTATGATATGCACTTTCTGCCGCAGAAAGCCATTAAGGGACAAGCGGTGGCAGACTTCCTAACTGAACACCCAGATCCGAGGGCAGTCAAAGTCTACGAGGATCTCCCAGATGAAGTGGCCAAAGTCTACCTGACTCAGACATCGTTCGAAAGTCAAGTGTGGCAACTTTTCTTCGACGGTGCATCAAGGACAAGCCCCAAGGGACACGTAGTGGCGGGGGTAGGAGTAGTACTTATCTCCCCACAAAATTATGTGATCCCCCGAGCTGTCTCGCTAACGGAGCCTTGTTCCAACAATGTGGCGGAATACAATGCTCTATTGATCGGGATGCAGCTCGCCGATGAGATTGGCGTTAAAAATCTCGAGGCATACGGTGACTCTAAACTCATCGTCAGCCAAATTCGCGGGGAGTACGAAGTCAGACATGAAGACTTAGTACCCTATTACAACGCAACTATCCGCATGGCCGAGGGGTTTGCTAACTTCTACATCGACCATGTACCGCGCAGGCAAAATGCGCACGCCGATGCACTCGCATCCCTTGCAGCCTCCCTAGCTCTTTCAGCTGGAGCAATGGAGAAAATATTCGTCTACAGCCACGACTTGCATTGCCCGAAAAATACTCTCGAGGACTATCAGGAGTCAAAGGGAGATTGTCGAGGCAAAGAAGTGCTGGAATTGTCGGCCGGTCCAGAGCTTAAAGACTGGCGATTCCCCTACATCGACTATGTCTTGTACGGCATCCTGCCTGAGGACGCCAAAGAGGCGGCTGCCATTCGAAGGAAAGCCCCTAAGTTTTACTATAATGCGATTACACGAACATTGTATCGTCGGTCGCATGACGGGATCTTACTCCGGTGCCTCTCACCAAAAGAGGCCCAGGAAGTATTGAAAGAGGCCCACGACAGTACGTGCGGAGCCCATCAACCTGGCCCAAAACTGGCACATCGACTCCAAAGATTGGGTTACTATTGGCCCAAGATGGTTGCCGACGCCGTCGCCTATGCCAAAAGATGTCACGCTTGCCAAATACATGGAGATTTTATCCATCAAGCACCAGGGTACCTCCACTCTACGACCTCTACATGGCCATTTGAAATGTGGGGGATGGATGTGGTTGGTCCTATCAGCCCACCATCATCAAAGGGACATCGGTTCATTCTAGCAATAACCGATTATTTCTCCAAATGGGCTGAAGCCATTCCTTTGAAGGAGGTGAAGTCGTCCAACGTGATCAAGTTCGTAAAACATCACGTTATTTACCGTTTCGGTGTACCTCGGCGGATTGTCCATGACAATAGACCCCAGTTCATCAGCCAGGCATTCCAGAGATTCTGCGCTAAGTTCAGAATCCAGAGTGTGTCCTCAACGGCATACTATCCTGCCGCTAATGGCCTCGCAGAAGCTTTCAACAAGACCATTGGCAAGCTTCTCAAAAAGTTCGTCTCGAAGAGTCAACACGACTGGGACGACAAACTAGGCGAATGCTTATGGGCCTATCGCACAACAGTACGAACCCCGACAAAGGCCACGCCGTTTTCCTTGGTATACGGATGTGAAGCCGTGCTTCCCCTAGAAATCCAAATTCCATCTCTACGCGTCGCCTTGACAGCGGAGATGACGACAGAGGAGAAGCATCGACAGCGACTCCAGGAACTGGAGGCCTTAGATGACAAACGTCTGCAAGCCCAACAGCAAATCGAGCTCTACCAAGCTCGAATCACCAGAGCCTTCAACAAGAAAGTTAAAGTACGAACTTTCAAGAAAGGCGATCTTGTCTTAGCCGTCAGAGGACCCATGGTGATGACGCACAAGAAAAAAGGAAAATTCCAACCCAAATGGGAAGGACCATTTGTGGTAGAGTCAGTCTACTCGAATGGATCATATCGCCTCATAACCTCGAATGCCGATACACTTATGATGCCAATCAATGGCAGATTCCTGAAGAAATACTATCCTTAGATGGTATTCTTCCGCTGATCAAGTTAAAAATACACCTCTGATCAAAACAAGAAGGGCTTCTTCATTAATATCCGACGCCTCCGACGGCTAAGGATAGAGGAAAATGTTGGCTTTTAAGTCCAACATAAGTCTTCGACAACTCATCATGCTGAGGAGAATAGCATGTCTAGCCCAACTCAAACGGTAGCTGGTAAAGGCACCTCAAACCCGTTGACAGCTGAGGATTTGCTAAAAATCCTAGGGGACACGTTCCCCTTTGATCCGACGCCTCCGACGGCTAAGGATAGAGGAAAATGTTGGCTTTTAAGTCCAACAAAAGTCTTCGACAACTCATCATGCTGAGGGGAATAGCATGGCTAGCCCAACTCAAACGGTAGTTGGTAAAGGCACCTCAAATCCGTTGATAGCTGGGGGTTTGCTAAAAATCCTAAGTGGACTTAATTCCACTCTTTCCTTCAAAATCCCTTACCAATTCTCATCCATAGAATGGTAGGACCACAAAAAAAAAACAATCGTTGCCAAGTTAACACCATACCTCTGGTAATGAGATACCCCTCGTGGAGTACAAATCTCGCTTGTCAACTCTACATTTTGCCAAGTTAACACTACACCTCTGGCACTTCAAATCTCACTTGTCAATTCTCATCCATAGAATGACAGGTCCTCAAACTATTTTTGGCTCAAGCCAATTCTTGTCAAGTTAATATCACACCTCTGATAAAACTACTGTTTAAGTTAACATTATACCTCTAAGCAGTACTTCAAGTTTCTGCCAGGTTTAATATTACACCTCTGACAGTCACTTTTCTTCAGTCTTCCACATCGAAGCTGAAATGAATGATGCCAAGTTAACACTACACCTCTAGCATCTGAGTCATCGCTAAGTTCAACAATACACCTATGGCCATGACCTTTCCTCGACTTCCTTGTCCAAGTCAAGATGACCAATGCTAAGTTCAACATTACACCTCTAGCATTACCTCACTGTTAAGTTAAACATCACACCTATGGCAGTGACATTCTCAGTTTTTCCTAAACAAAACTGAAATACTTCTGAGTTAAGGTAATATCACACCTCTGACTCGCATCCTTGTCAAGTTAACATTACACTTCCGACAAGACCACTTTCAACCCGTCAAGTTAATATCACACCTCTGATGGTAACAAACCTTCCTAGACTCTCCACGAGTTTAATCTCACTTGTTATTCTCTTCAATAGAATAACAGGTCCACCTAAAAACATTGTTAGGTTAATATTGCACCAATTAACAGTGTTTTCATCAAATCCCCAGCTGAACTCGATTAAGTTAATTCTAAACCTCTGATCAGAGTTCACCCTCCCTGGGGGTACCAATTCTACTTGTCGCTTTCTCTTATAAAGTGGCAGGTCCACCAAAAATTATTTCATCTCTGTCAAGTTAATATTACACCTCTGACAGTACTGTGAGAGTTCCTGAAATAGGACCTTTCCCTCCAAAGTTTGATTTGTTGAGATTATCATCATAATTTTGACAAAGTCAGAGATTCTTTACTTCTATGAGTCTAAGAAAAAAAAAATTCAAGACAATGAAAGAGGCAAAAAGAAAAGTGTCACTTTTATTTATTTCCAAACATATGAAAGTGATACAAAACGCTCTCTTATACAATAAGATTGAGTGTTACAGTCCAGACGCTCTCTTATGCCATGAGATTGAGCATTACAATTAAGGAGTACAAAGAAGTCCCTCTCTCTCTCTTAGAGGTTGCACTCACTCCTTATAAGCCGCGTCTGATTCCAAGTGCGCGATGTTTTGTGGCTACAATAGAAGCTGGTTACACCACGATGCATGATGTAAGCATCGAAAGCGCCCTAGCTGACTAAGCTAAGAGCAATGATGTTCTTGAGGTCTGGTGGCAGCAGAAAGTCCTGCAACCCTTCGTTCAGGAGCGTCTCCTTCCCTAGCAGGCCATCCAACGGACATGGACTGTCCTTGATGTGACTTCTGGAGTGGGAGAGGAAGAGGATCTTGTCCGCCACCACAACCGCCGGAGCCCTCATCGCCGTCATGCATAGCCTGACCATCTCTTGCCAGCAGGCATGAATGGCGAAGCAGATCTGAAGAGACCTTGGCGAGGGTTGGGTCCTCGTCAGAGATGTAATATACTCTCTTATAGGTGACGAGGATCATAATATACTCTCTTATAGGTGAACATCGAACAAGTTCGCCGGCCAAAGCATCCTTCCAGGGGCCCAGTAAACCAGCAAGCCTACCTGCAAGAAATGAAACAAAGGAATCAGAACAATCTGCAACTTAGTTTGTTTCAACAGAGAAAAACTAAGTCGCAAATGCAGACTACAGACGCGGGAATGATCCACGCAGTCAGCCAAGCAGACGCGGGAATGACCCACGCAGTGAGCCAAACTGCTGCGTCAGCAGAGACAAATGCGAATCAAAACGCGGTCTCGTTCTGCGCCCAAGTTGAAAGCACAGGCGCCGAAAAGGCACAGACGCCGAAAAGGCACAGACGCCGAAAGTTGCCATCTCCTTGTTGAGTGAACAAGAGTTGCAAGGCTCGGGTCTGAAACCTTTTTGGAATTCGTCCAAAGCAGTAGCCATAAAACGCGCCAAGACAGTGGCTTTGAAACGCAAGCTTTGTGAACAAAGCCAGCGCCAAGTGCCAAAGACCCCTGCACTCGCGTCCAGAGAAGTTCAAATCTGTGGCGCAAATTCCAGAAGGAATGCACCAACACAGACTTCGTGAGGGGGTCCAGATAATGATAATGCCAAGGTACAGGCCGTGGTAGATCAAAATATCATGGCTAATCGGGACGGCGTACCAACAGAGGCTTCTACCAAGAGTCGGGCTCTCCGCGTCCAGACGCGGACGTGCAAGATGATCAGAGAGACACTCTGCCCCGAAGAGACCAAACAGGAGCATACAAGCCCTGGGTCATCTTCATCCACAGAGCCATCCTCACCCATGGAGACAATACTCTGAAGAGGATGAAGGTTCTCAGAGCGCTCGCTCTCAAAAAGAAAACAGTCCAAAGATTGGGTTGAAGGGAGAGGGTGCGCCCTATTTATAGGCAGCCCCGATAATTGCAGTTAATGATCTCCTAATCTGAACCGCCGGCCTTTATGACCGCACGATTGTCAAGGTCTAATAGGGGACTGACGCGTGTAACGCCGCTTCGAAAACCGTCGCAGGCGCCAATCTCCAACCACCCGCATTGGTTTCTCATTAAAGGGAATTAACGCTCAAGACCAATAAGAAGCCGACGCGTGGATAATCGCTTCGGGAAACAGCGAAAAATCTGCATTCCCGATCATCAATAGAGATTTTAAGATCACATCAAATCTTTATGACAGGCTGGGAGGTTACACCAAGACGCAGACTGAAGAACCATATCCAAAATTCGCGTCCCCTCCCCAGATTGGATGACGATCACCCGCGTCCTAGAGGAATGTCCGCGTGATGCAAAGTCGCGTCCCCTCAGCAAACGGGGTCCTTTTTAAAGGAGAACACTTAGTCCATTTTGGGATTAATGGAAAATGCACAAGGCTGCGTCCCTCGCGTCTGCTTGATCCGCATCTTTCCTAGCGAAGCAGATCCGCGTCTCTCCCTACAGACGGATGCCGCGTCTTGGCGAGTGAAGTAGTAAGGTGTGGCGCTGCAAAAAGAAAAGGACACTTAGTTAGATACTTTATCAAAAGCAAGGAAAAAAATGCTAAGTGTTCATAACCTAGACGCAGAAGAAGACACTGGACGCAGGAATTATCAAATCCGCGTCCAGACCTGCGCATCCAGGTCGAAAAGCAGAAGAGACACTGGACGCAGGAATTATCAAATCCGCGTCCAGACCTGCGCATCCACGTCCAAACGCAGAAGAGATACTGGACGCAGGAATTATCAAATCCGCGTCCAGACCTGCAAGATCCGCGTTTTGCAAACCAAGACTTATGAGATTCAAGTACTTGGACTCAGGCGCCAGATCATAAGAACCAGCACCTGATGTTGCAGAACGCAAGGATCAAAGTCCGCGTTTAAACCCTTCACAATTAGAAATATTCTAAGTGAAGGGTCCAAAAGGCAGGACCTAATGGCACCGGGTCATCAAACCCGCGCCTCGGTTATCAACCCAAAGACTGCGTCTGGGAATCAAACACGATTTAAATTTGTGTGTTAAGGGTTCTTAAGGGTTCTTTCAACCTCCTTTAATTGTGAAATTCACGCCTAAAAGGCATTTACCTTGGAGACCTTGGAGAACAACATCCTGCACAGAGGAGGAGCCGCCCCTCCGGGCCTCGGCGATGGTCGTCTTTGAAGAAGAAGCAGTCGGCTTGGTCTTGGGTGCCATTGCTAATTCAATCCGAGGTTAAACAGATGAACGGAAGGGGAAATTCTCTTTCTTAATTTTATCAGCGAGTGCGTTCGGAGAAGAAGAGGAATCTTCCCAACTGTGGCCTTTTATAGGCACAAGGATTCGCGAAGATACGCAGTGTAACGCCCCGATCCCGGCGATACGGGGACGTCACTGCGACGTATATACGTAGGTCAGAACTACCTTCCCGTATATACGCTAAGCATCAGTACAGACAAGAATCAGAGAACGGAAGCAAATTGTGCATTATACATTCCAACACATGAGTACAATTACAAAGTTATCACCAGTAGTGATCTAATATTACATGAATATCATATCACTAATATGCGCAAATGCGGGAATACAAGCAGATGTACAAGAGTAAAACAGCATAAAGGTACTCACGAGTTTAAAAAGGAAAACTCGAGAGACTCACAGGGGGCCTGAAAGGATGGAGCTCTGAAAGGTCAACTGGGGGTCCACGCTACCGCTGCGCCACTCTGAGCAGCAACAGGAAACCCATACGCTCTAAGCTCCGAAACCTGGACATGAGAATCCAGGGGAGTCAGTGAAACTCCCCAGGCGAGTATGATACAAAGCCAGGTGGCGAGCCAGGGGTGAGTACAAGAGTCATGTACAGAAGACAGGAGGGTTAGAACACAAATGAAGTATATATAAGAACGGGTATAACGTAACAATCGTAAAACAGGAAATCTGAAGTAAAACTGATCATAAGCAAGATTGATTGTATACGCTTAGGTTACGGTCCCATGAGACTAGTACATCGAAGGAATAATCCAAACAAGGAAACCCTCATCTATATACCGTTATCTCATGCCACCGAATATCCAAGCGTATAGAATCAGAGTTGCAAATCATGTGAAAGTCAAACGGAAATACAAAACGGGAATCACGACATGCATAGCAGATGTAACAGGAATCAATAACTGGAATCTATTATTATTATTACTTGTCTGGCCCATATATCTAGGTATGTGACCTGGTGTACGGCCAACCCACATACATCCATATATAAGCAAGCCAAGGGTTGTTAACGGAAGCCGATGGAGAACTGATAACACTTCTTATAGTAGTTTCCATTCACCTGGAAACAGTTTTGGAGGTCAAAAATCCCCCTATTCAGTAAACAGATTCACTACCGCCAGTATATATACATATACATATATATATACTTATATTACACCTACTATAAGCAAGGTATCATTCCGGCATCCATCACTTCCTCCCATTCCCCATACAAGTTGTCCTTTTATAGCTTATGAACATAATTATCAGAGTTCGGGAATGAGCAATATCATAACAGGAATCAGTACATAACAGTAATCAGGTACTACATTCCCTTTATCGTGATAATTATAAGAATCGGTGTATCATGCTTGGTGTCAAGAGATAGCATGATAAATGGTGATGTATATCAAGTAACATGCATAACAATGGATTGATAATAAGTCTGGGTAAGTCATGACATAACAAGATGGTCTTGCCAGATAGTGGCATGTCAGGTGGTCAGATGATAACATACTGGAAGTTAGGTGATATACATGTGTTAAAAGGAAGCATGTAACTGACAGGTCTAAAGTAAAAGCAAGTGGTAACGTAAAAGCAATGACCCAAAGTCCAACAAGTCCAACGACCACGAAGGGTCGGCCACGCATAGTATAAAGTAATAAAAGATATAAAGCATGAAATACAATGCATGAAGACTAGAGCAAGAATACTATCATAATCAATGGAATGGTAAAGCAAGAGGGTAGCGAGTGAGAACACTCGCCTGAGTCACCAATATACCGAAATATCCGAAATCCACTGAAGTTCGGGATGCGCCATAACCTGTGATATAAATATGTAGAGTGAAGATGAGAGAGAAAGAGAGAAGGGAAGATGATGTTTGTCAAGTGACAAGTCAAGTAACACCAACATATGATATAAGCCTAGAGGATAAGGTTCATGCTCAAGAAAGGAATCAACTAAGACAGATATCCAAAGTTAGTCGACTAGGGTGGAATAGTAGTCGACTAATAGTGGAGCTAGCCGACTAGGAAAATGGGGTAGTCGACTAATACTGTGGTCCAGAGAGTTGGATGTCTGATTCAGGAAAAGTTAGTCGACTGGATGAATTGAGTAGTCGACTAACAGACATGACAAGTCGACTAACAGTTATGTTAAGTCGACTAAATCTGTGTAACAGAAAGTTGGGTTTCTGGTTCAGGAAGGGATTAGTCGACTAGGTTAAAAATGTAGTCGACTAGGGGTCTCTAGTCGGCTAGGGAAATAAGTAAGTCGACTAAAACTGTGATTCCGAGAACTGGTTTCACAGGACATGGTAGATTAGTCGACTAATAGTTAGGTCTAGTCGACTGATCGACTGGAAACAGCAAACAGAACAGATTTCTAATGGTGGTTGTGTTTGATAATCAAATAGCATGTTTATGAAGATACAAACTTATATGATATGGATACATGAATATACAAAGAATTAGACAAGTGTTAGTGAGTAGGAATACTCACATGGAACGGTTATTGGAAGCTCTATGTGTTCGGAAAGATCGAGGTTGACAACATCGCCAAAAGGATCCACGGCGATACGATCGACGAAGGAAGCTACGGTCCAAATCCAAAAGAGGGGTTGTTGTGGTGGTTGTGGTGAAGAGATGAAGAGGAGTTAGAGGTGGTGAAGGCTAAAGCTTTGGTGAAGTGAAGAAGAGAGAAAAAGGAATTGAAATGGAGAAGGAAGGGTATTATAGGTTTTGGAATTTGTGAAGGAGTTGCAATTAAAATAAAAGAAGAGGGGGTTTTTGTAAAAGAGTGGGATGAGGTGTCTCTTGGCCAATAGGAGCTTACCATGGAAGAGGGTGAGGTGGAGAAGAAGATGGTGGAAGGTGGTGAGGTGGAGATATCGTGTGGTGGAGAATTAAAGGAAGTGTGTGGATGAAAATGAAAGCTTATGAAGGAAGCTAAAGGAAATAAAGAAATTAGGAAAAGGAAAAGGAATTGGAAAGAGAAGATATTTTCTTGGAAAGGAAAATGAAAATAATGAAAGTGGCGGATTCCTGGGATTAAGTCATGGATGCGGAAATCTTTCGGGAAAATACCGGATGCGTCCCGAAATCAAGTATCTCGGAACGACCCGAAATAAATATCAAAAATCAAGAATATTATATTAAGAAACATAGTGAAATCCGTTTTAAGAAATACTTTATAGTTTTAAAACTAAAAATCCTGGAATCAATAATTTACCGACTCCGTTGGAATTTTCATAAAATCATAAAATCCTCAGAAAAAGAATGTATGTAGAAAATATGATTCCAAGGAATAAAGCCTAAAGGACCATCATGAAATTCCAAACTGTTTGAGAATTAAAAATTCAGGAATCGGTCAGCGGCACTGGCCGACACCGGTTTTGAAGAAATTCAATTTAATTCAAGAAAATCTAGAAAATCATAGAAAATATATAATATTGGAAAATGATATTTAAAACTAAAATCGGTCAATTCTAATTATCAGAATGTCTAAATCGAGTAATACTCTAGGATCGGGCCTTCGGTTCAGACTAGGGCTGACTCCGAATCCACGAATCCAAATCCAAGACAAAACAGTCATATAAGGAATTCATAATACAGAATAAATACAGGAAACAAATCGAAAAAATACGACCGAAAATCTGAATACGCAACTAAGTACGTATTCCGGGAACGGGGTATTACAATCCACCCACCTTACAAAAAATTGCGTCCTCGCAATTTCGTTAAGGGGTAAATTGAATACAAAGGGGACAGCGGTGGAATCTATACCAATTAAGATATGAAGCACTAGAGGTAGGGCTCTCAAGTCGACTGAACAATAATCATCCTCCGCACTTCCGGCCGTATAAATCTTCGGATAATGCTGAATAATACTGCTGATGTCGTGGCTGTGAAATAAATAAGCCAGAATACCGAAGACAAAGAAAACCCTGATAGTCCTGAGCATAATAATAAAGAAGACCGATAATTAAGAATCCCGAATACCAGGCATCAATCACTCTGAACGATATAGTAGAGAATGTAGAATATCCGTAGAGAATTCCGACTGCTGACTTCTGAAAGATAGCCAGATCAAGATCGATCTGGAGAATACCAAGCTTCATAGAATTCACCGAAGAGATCACACAATAGCTTCATTCAGAACCAGCCACTACCTTTCTAGTCTAGTCATATCTTAAGTTAGCATAAAGGCTTCATAAAACCAAAACAGGGAAGGGATATGGAAAGGATTTAGGAATCAAAGGAAGGGACTAGGAATCAAAGGAAAGATAGTCAAGAAATAGATAACTCTGCACTTGTAGTTGGAATGTATAACCAAGACTCATGTATTCCAGTTGCAAATCTCTTTACCATTGATTTGCCTTCTGGACGTACTGAGGAAGTTAGAGCCTAGGCTCTGATACCATCCTGTAACGCCCCGATCCCGGCGATACGGGGACGTCACTGCGACGTATATACGTAGGTCAGAACTACCTTCCCGTATATACGCTAAGCATCAGTACAGACAAGAATCAGAGAACGGAAGCAAATGGTGCATTATACATTCCAACACATGAGTACAATTACAAAGTTATCACCAGTAGTGATCTAATATTACATGAATATCATATCACTAATATGCGCAAATGCGGGAATGCAAGCAGATGTACAAGAGTAAAATAGCATAAAGGTACTCACGAGTTTAAAAAGGAAAACTCGAGAGACTCACAGGGGGCCTGAAAGGATGGAGCTCTGAAAGGTCAACTGGGGGTCCACGCTACCGCTGTGCCACTCTGAGCAGCAACAGGAAACCCATACGCTCTAAGCTCCGAAACCTGGACATGAGAATCCAGGGGAGTCAGTGAAACTCCCCAGGCGAGTATGATACAAAGCCAGGTGGCGAGCCAGGGGTGAGTACAAGAGTCATGTACAGAAGACAGGAGGGTTAGAACACAAATGAAGTATATATAAGAACGGGTATAACGTAACAATCGTAAAACAGGAAATCTGAAGTAAAACTGATCATAAGCAAGATTGATTGTATACGCTTAGGTTACGGTCCCATGAGACTAGTACATCGAAGGAATAATCCAAACAAGGAAACCCTCATCTATATACCGTTATCTCATGCCACCGAATATCCAAGCGTATAGAATCAGAGTTGCAAATCATGTGAAAGTCAAACGGAAATACAAAACGGGAATCACGACATGCATAGCAGATGTAACAGGAATCAATAACTGGAATCTATTATTATTATTACTTGTCTGGCCCATATATCTAGGTATGTGACCTGGTGTACGGCCAACCCACATACATCCATATATAAGCAAGCCAAGGGTTGTTAACGGAAGCCGATGGAGAACTGATAACACTTCTTATAGTAGTTTCCATTCACCTAGAAACAGTTTTGGAGGTCAAAAATCCCCTATTCAGTAAACAGATTCACTACCGCCAGTATATATACATATACATATATATATACTTATATTACACCTACTATAAGCAAGGTATCATTCCGGCATCCATCACTTCCTCCCATTCCCCATACAAGTTGTCCTTTTTATAGCTTATGAACATAATTATCAGAGTTCGGGAATGAGCAATATCATAACAGGAATCAGTACATAACAGTAATCAGGTACTACATTCCCTTTATCGTGATAATTATAAGAATCGGTGTATCATGCTTGGTGTCAAGAGATAGCATGATAAATGGTGATGTATATCAAGTAACATGCATAACAATGGATTGATAATAAGTCTGGGTAAGTCATGACATAACAAGATGGTCTTGCCAGATAGTGGCATGTCAGGTGGTCAGATGATAACATACTGGAAGTTAGGTGATATACATGTGTTAAAAGGAAGCATGTAACTGACAGGTCTAAAGTAAAAGCAAGTGGTAACGTAAAAGCAATGACCCAAAGTCCAACAAGTCCAACGACCACGAAGGGTCGGCCACGCATAGTATAAAGCAATAAAAGATATAAAGCATGAAATACAATGCATGAAGACTAGAGCAAGAATACTATCATAATCAATGGAATGGTAAAGCAAGAGGGTAGCGAGTGAGAACACTCGCCTGAGTCACCAATATACCGAAATATCCGAAATCCACTGAAGTTCGAGATGCGCCATAACCTGTGATATAAATATGTAGAGTGAAGATGAGAGAGAAAGAGAGAAGGGAAGATGATGTTTGTCAAGTGACAAGTCAAGTAACACCAACATATGATATAAGCCTAGAGGATAAGGTTCATGCTCAAGAAAGGAATCAACTAAGACAGATATCCAAAGTTAGTCGACTAGGGTGGAATAGTAGTCGACTAATAGTGGAGCTAGCCGACTAGGAAAATGGGGTAGTCGACTAATACTGTGGTCCAGAGAGTTGGATGTCTGATTCAGGAAAAGTTAGTCGACTGGATGAATTGAGTAGTCGACTAACAGACATGACAAGTCGACTAACAGTTATGTTAAGTCGACTAAATCTGTGTAACAGAAAGTTGGGTTTCTGGTTCAGGAAGGGATTAGTCGACTAGGTTAAAAATGTAGTCGACTAGGGGTCTCTAGTCGGCTAGGGAAATAAGTAAGTCGACTAAAACTGTGATTCCGAGAACTGGTTTCACAGGACATGGTAGATTAGTCGACTAATAGTTAGGTCTAGTCGACTGATCGACTGGAAACAGCAAACAGAACAGATTTCTAATGGTGGTTGTGTTTGATAATCAAATAGCATGTTTATGAAGATACAAACTTATATGATATGGATACATGAATATACAAAGAATTAGACAAGTGTTAGTGAGTAGGAATACTCACATGGAACGGTTATTGGAAGCTCTATGTGTTCGGAAAGATCGAGGTTGACAACATCGCCAAAAGGATCCACGGCGATACGATCGACGAAGGAAGCTACGGTCCAAATCCAAAAGAGGGGTTGTTGTGGTGGTTGTGGTGAAGAGATGAAGAGGAGTTAGAGGTGGTGAAGGCTAAAGCTTTGGTGAAGTGAAGAAGAGAGAAAAAGGAATTGAAATGGAGAAGGAAGGGTATTTATAGGTTTTGGAATTTGTGAAGGAGTTGCAATTAAAATAAAAGAAGAGGGGGTTTTTGTAAAAGAGTGGGATGAGGTGTCTCTTGGCCAATAGGAGCTTACCATGGAAGAGGGTGAGGTGGAGAAGAAGATGGTGGAAGGTGGTGAGGTGGAGATATCGTGTGGTGGAGAATTAAAGGAAGTGTGTGGATGAAAATGAAAGCTTATGAAGGAAGCTAAAGGAAATAAAGAAATTAGGAAAAGGAAAAGGAATTGGAAAGAGAAGATATTTTCTTGGAAAGGAAAATGAAAATAATGAAAGTGGCGGATTCCTGGGATTAAGTCATGGATGCGGAAATCTTTCGGGAAAATACCGGATGCGTCCCGAAATCAAGTATCTCGGAACGACCCGAAATAAATATCAAAAATCAAGAATATTATATTAAGAAACATAGTGAAATCCGTTTTAAGAAATACTTTATAGTTTTAAAACTAAAAATCCTGGAATCAATAATTTACCGACTCCGTTGGAATTTTCATAAAATCATAAAATCCTCAGAAAAAGAATGTAGGTAGAAAATATGATTCTAAGGAATAAAGCCTAAAGGACCATCATGAAATTCCAAACTGTTTGAGAATTAAAAATCTAGGAATCGGTCAGCGGCACTTGCCGACACCGGTTTTGAAGAAATTCAATTTAATTCAAGAAAATCTAGAAAATCATAGAAAATATATAATATTGGAAAATGATATTTAAAACTAAAATCGGTCAATTCTAATTATCAGAATGTCTAAATCGAGTAATACTCTAGGATCGGGCCTTCGGTTCAGACTAGGGCTGACTCCGAATCCACGAATCCAAATCCAAGACAAAACAGTCATATAAGGAATTCATAATACAGAATAAATACAGGAAACAAATCGAAAAAATACGACCGAAAATCTGAATACGCAACTAAGTACGTATTCCGGGAACGGGGTATTACACGCAGCGTGTGGCCCGATGAATTCTGCGGCGAATCTCTGTTCGACGCGTGGAACGAAATCACTTTAACGCACAGAGAAGATCATGCACCACGACTCTGCAGTGAATCGTCGCTCGACACGTGGCACGGATCATTTAATGAGCCAGGAAATCCGCGCGCCAAAAGGTGAAATCCCGTCGGTTCCCCAGGCCAACTGGCAGCGCAATCATGACGTGGCACGGACTCGCACCCGACGGCCATGTCTCTTCGATGGATATGCCCCGTCAGCATCGCCATAAATGGACCTGGACAATCGCGTCTATACTCAAGAGATGCGTCTCTCCGAAGTTCGCGTCTTCAGCGGAGCATCGCGTCTGCCTCATAGAAGATCAGGCGCGTTTCCGTTGCCAAAGGACGCACCCTACAGAAATCGCGTCTTTAAAGCAGTACCATCTTGGCTTTTTTTCAAAAAGGAACCCGCGTTCAGTCCCTGCTTCTGCGAATCAGTTCAACAGTACACTGGCACAAGCAGAAGACCAACCACTCCTGGCTTAAAGCGCACCCGTGACAGACTTAAAAGCAAACGGGGAGGTTTAGACTGTGTATCTAGACACTCAACATGATCAACTCTGGTGGCTTCAAAGAGTTCAAACGGTACACTCACGAAGACCAACTCCAGATAAGATCGAACCCGGGGCATCAACAGTCCAGCCATGAAGGTGAATTCAGCTAGAGTCCAAAGTATTTCGAAATCCGTCCCAGTTAACTGCGGAATATCGAGAACTTTGGAGGGGGTTCTGTAGGCTGTCCAAAAGTTACTGAAGGACAAATCATTGAAAAGCTCTAGACGCGAGGGATTATCATCCGCGTCTCAGCATCAAGGCGCGTCGACTTGACACCCGCATCTCAGCATCAAGGCGCGTCGGCCTGACACCCGCGTCTCAACGGCAAGGTGCGTCGGTCTGACACCCGCGTCTCAGCATCAAGGCGCGTTGACTTGACACCCGCGTCTCAGCATCAAGGCGCGTTGACTTGACACCCGCGTCTCAGCATCAAGGCGCGTCGGCCTGGAACCCGCGTCTCAGTTATAACCGCCTTGGTTAAGGGACCAATCACTGCCCACACGTAAGGGGGACCAGCTCCCATCGTGGCGTGTCTTTAGCAGGCACGTGGGTTGGTTACCGCCCATGTAGCGGGGAAGTTGGCTCTCATCGTGGAGTATTTTTAGGGGGCACGTTCACCCCCTAAGACCTCTATAAATAGCCCCGTCGCTATGAAAAAGGGGTCGGACCCTGGAGGATCAAAAGAAATCGAAGGGCATCAAGAGGCCGAGAGATATCAACAGGCGCGACACATACAGAGAGAAAGAGAGAGCTCGACTCTTCAAGCTAACTTGCTGCGTACAAGTTGCTCTTCGCCTACCTTCTCTTTTAGAGTTTTGGTAGACGGGGCTGAGTTACTCCTTCTACCTACCAAGGAGAAGATCCCTTGACGGTCCAGACGGTCATCTGGTCAACGGAGAATAAGATTCACTCTCCACCGCCACACGAAGAACCCATCACTAAACAAAGGGAGGATTCAAGCTTCAACATCCTCCCTCCCTTGTAACCGGAAGATTAGTCTGTTGTATTTTTTCATCTGATTCAAGGAAATTTTACAGCTCCCCCTTTTTTCCGTGTCCAACAATTGTGTGTTGGCTTTTCTATCTACTTTGAAATATCTTCTTCTTCTCTTCTTCAAGTTGCCTTAGTAGATCATGTAGTTTGTTTCCGCTGCGCCGCTTCAGTCGATCCGGTCGTGGGGGAGTCCCCGAAATCACAACAATTGGTATCAGAGCATACAGATTGTTTCCCAACAAGTGGGCCCCTTTTAAGCTGGATCTATAAAGTTGAGCTCTCGAGGGAGGTAATCATGCTCTAGGTTCTTTATGTAAGACGTGTTTTATCCAACGCAATGAAGAGGAGTGACCTCGATTAAGCACATCATCTTCTCGGATAAGGAATGAGGAAGATCGGCTTGTAGGGAGGCCCGAACTCTTTGTTTGAGGGGGATAAAACCTGCTCAATTCCTAGGGCACAAAAAGGCGCAATAAAGTTCCTATAGAGCTAGTTAGCTCTTGAGATTGGCAGCGGAGCCCTGTTTCACGTAAGGTGTGTGCTGTAATGCAGTGAAGATGACCTCGATCTCGATTGAGCATATTTCTTCCAGGTGTGAAGATGAGCTTACAGGGAGACTCTTTGTTCGAGAGGGGGGTTGCTGGGATTTGGATCAAACAAGTAGTCCCACATCGTCTAGACATGCGGATGATCTTGGGTTTATAAGAATTTGGGCTACTCCACCTAACAGACTACTCTTTTGGATGGTGCCCCAAGTCCTTAACAAAATGGTATCAGAGCCATGCCCCAAACTTAGTCGTGCGTGTGGGTGATGCTCGATCCCCCAGGGCGCAAAGACGCAAGCGCTATCGGAAGGGCGCAGTAAAAAAGCCCCTGTAAAGCTGGATCTATAATAGATTAAGTCAGGATCTATAATAGATTGAGCTCTAACGGAAAAGTCCAGGATCTCTAGTGCTTCAAGTAAGGCGTGTATGAACAAACACATCAAAGAAAAGTGACCTCGATGAGCATATATATGTCTTCCGGGTTTGAAGATAAGCTTGCAGGGAGACTCTTTATTTGAGGGGAGATTGTTGGGATTTATGCGAACAAATGTCCCACATCGGCTAGACATGGGGATGGTCTTGAGTATATAAGGATTTGAGCTACTCCACCTAGAAGGTTAATTTTTTGGGATAGTGCCCTGAGTTCTTACAAATGGTATCAGAGCCATGCCCCGAACTTAGTCGTGTGTATAGGTGATGTTCGACCCCCAAGGGTGCAGCAGAAGGCACAATGGGCCCCTGTTAAGCTGAATCTATGAAGATTGAGCTTTCGAGGGAGGTAACCATGCTCCAGGTGCTTCATATAAGACATGTTGTCGTGCAATGCAATGAAGAGGAGTGACCTCGATTGAGCACATGGTCTTCTCGGATGAGGAGTGAGGAAGATCGGCTTGCAGGGAGGCCCGAACTTTTTGTTTGAGAGGGGATAAAACCTATTAATTCCTAGGGCACAAAAAGGCGCAATAAAGTCTCGGTCGAGCTAGTTGAGCTCTCGAGATTGGCAACGGAGCCCTGCTTCACGTAAAGCGTGTGCTATAATGCAGTGAAGAGGATTTCGATCTCAATTAAGCATAAGTCTTCCAGGTTTGAAGAGCTTACAAGGAGACTCTTTGTTAGAGAGGGGGATTATTGGGATTTGGGTCGAACAAATAGTCCCACATCAGCTAGACATGGGGATGATCTTGGGTTTATAAGGATTTGGGCTATTCCACCTAACAGACTAATCTTTTGGGATGGTGCCCCGAGCCCTTGCAAAAAAAAGGCGCAATAAAGTCCATGTAAAGCAAGTTGAGCTCTCGAGGTTGGCAGCGGAGTCCTGCTTCACGTAAGGCGTGTACTGAAACGCAGTGAAAAAGGATACCGATCTCGATTGAGCATATGTCTTCTAGGTGTGAAGTTTGTCTTTTGGGTGTGAAGATGAGCTTACATGGAGACTCTTTGTTCGAAGAGGGATTGTTAGGATTTGTATGAATAAATAGTCCCACATCGGCTAGACATGAGAATGGTCTTAAGTTTATAAGGATTTGGGCTACTCCACCTAGAAGGCTAGTCTTTTAGGATGGTGCCCCGAGTCCTTACATACTGTGTGCGGGCCTCCGTCTTTCAGGAGACTCCCCCGAGGGTTAGCCGTCAAGGTAGGACCCGCTATAAGTTGTTGATTAGTTCAGATTGCCATCAGCGTGACGACCTGATGTAGGCTGAGCTCCGAGTGGTCATGCAGGCGAGCCTTTATCTTTCAGGAGATTCCCCGAGGGGTAGCCGTCAGGATAGGACCCGATATAAGCTGTTGGCTAGCTCGGATAGCCATCAGGGTGAGGACCTGATGTAGGCTGTGCTCCGAGTGGTCATTATGGGTGAGCCTCCATCTTTCAGGAGACTCCCCGAGGGGTAGTCGACAGGGTAGGACCCGATATAGGCTATTCCCGAGTAGCCATCAGGCTAGGACTCGATATAGGCTGTACCTGAGTAGCCGTCAGGGTAGGACACGCTATAAGCTGTTGGCTAGCTCGGGTAATCATCAGGGTGAGGACCCGATGTAGGCTAAGCTTCGAGCGGTCATTATGGGCGAGCCTCCATCTTTTAAGAGAACTCCTCGAGGGGTAACCGTTAGGTTAGGAGTCGCTATAGGCTGTTGACTAGCTCGAGTAGCCATAAGGGTCGAGGTCTCAATGTAGGCTAAGCTCCGATCGATCATTGTGGGTGAGCCTCCATCTTTCAGGAGACTTCCCGAGTGGTAACCGTCAGGGTAAGACCCAATATAGGCTATTCCCGAGTAGCCGTCAGGGTAGGACTCTCTATAAGTTGTTGACTAGCTCAGGTAGCCACCAGGATGAGGACCTGATATAGGCTGAGCTCTAAGCGATCATTGTGGGTGAGCCTCCATCTTTCATGAGACTCCCGGAGGGGTAGCCGTCAGGGTAGGATCCGCTATAGGCTATTGACTAGCTTGAGTAGCCATCAGGGTGAGACTCGATGTAGGCTGAGCTTCGAGCGGCCATTATGGGTGCATAGGTATATTTTCTTATATTTATGCAGAAATTCAAAAACTTGATGTGCGAATTGACAAGTGCACCAGTCGTTTATAAGTGATAAAGTGATAGAGTAGAGTGTCAAACCCACAAGGATTGTTATCTTATTAAGTACTAAAAGTTTATTGACTCAAAGTTTTATTTAAAAGAAAGATATAGATTTGAAAGTGAATAAAAAGAAAGATATTGGTTTTGGATAGGAAAAACACTAGGGCAATTGATTTCAACAATCAATAATCTGATTAACAAGTTATTGTGCTAATAACTATCTACTACTCATGTTAACAAGAGAAAGTCCCTATCTGAACTAATATTCTCTTTCTTGCAATATTAATTTTAACATCTAATGTAAAAACCTACAATCTCTCGATCTAATAGATTTACAAGTTAAAAGAAGTATTAAGCATGATGGATCTTTTTATAAGATTGCATAACTTTTACATCTCAACTCATCAAGTTGTGATTTCTATTTCTATGAAGCGTTACTAAATTATCTCATCTCGGTCTTAAACTTAACCATCTATATAATTGTGCGCATCAATTAATAACAGAAGAACGTGAATAAAAACTTAACATGCATAGAATCTAACATGAAGAATGGAGTAGTAATATAGAACTAATACAAAGCAACAAGATTAAATCTTCACAATAATTGCCTATGTCAATGCCCTAACTATGGAGATTTAGTTCATGATAAAGAAATTGCAAAACAAAATAATAAATATGATTTCTATTTTCATATAGTAAATTAAAAGAGAAAAGAAAATAATAATACCAATTTGGGGATCACGTCTAATCCTTAATTGCCGCTTCTCCTCTGATCTTCTTCTTCTAAAGCACCAGAATATCTTCTCCAAAAGCCAGATTTTATATAATAAAAAGTATTTACAAGAGAGAAACTAAAATCTAAATTACAAAGCTTGTTCTATGATTTAATGATACAGTTATAAGAGTTTCAGTCTTTTATATAGAACTCAGAGCTAATTACAATAATAAACACAATAGGACTTTTAATCCATCTTCAACTTGGTGTGGGAATTCAGTTCTGAATTGAATTGCAACTAGCTGATGTTTATTGCTGAATATGAGGTATCAAATGATTGAAACATAAAAATTATAGCCCTTTCAATCATCTTTTTGTAGCATCTTGAATCATCAGAATTTGACTTCTATAGAGAAAATTATGATCAAAATATCAAAAGGGGTCCAGTCTATCTGACTCTGAATTTGATCTGTGTTCTCTGTTGAACAGTGTTCGGCTGCGTAGCCGACCAAGTCGATTGGCCAGCTGAACTTTGGCTGATTTTGACTTTAAATTTTGGTAGAGGCTTCTATGTATTGTGTAGTCTTTATTAACAAGTCTATTAGGTCTCTGGATGTCTGAATCTTGAAATATACAGCTGCAATCATCTCTTTAACATCGATTTTCTTCTTCTTTTTTTATCTCTTTTCTCTACTTTGTGCTCTTGACCTAATTTTTACATAAATATAAACAAAAATATGCATACAATATTAAATGTATAATAAAATAGGCATAAAAGTGGTACAAATATAGATAATAATCACAATTATGACACCCCCATACCTAATTTTTGCTAGTCCTTAGCGAAATCCTAATCTAAAGAGGAAAAAAAACTAAAAATCCTAAAAATAAAATAAAAATCCTAACTCACTTTCGTAAGAATCATGGTTGTACTTAGCATGTGCAATAAGTCATAAACTCTTAGGATATTCCAAGTGGACGAGTGTTGTCTCGTGAGGGTTTGCAGTGGATACATCCACAAAATTCAAAGAAAGAGATAAAGATAGAAAGAGAATAAGAAGATAAAGAAAACAAAAAATAAGGATAACTGAAAAATAAAAAAAAGAGAAAATAAGAAAAAGAAAAAAATATTTTTGGCCAATAAGCATCACTAGCTAATAAGATCTGTAGTTTTCACAAGTAATCCTTTTCAAGTTCAATCTCCTGTCAAGAAGTCCCATCATCTCTTTCTAGAGATTCAAATCCTAATATATTTCATCATCCTTCTTAAGTTTTTCGATTATGTGCATCTTTGTGAACATGTGATAGCTCTTAACTTTGAATTTTTGATTCAAACTTTTATACTTAAATATAGTTTCACAATATAGAAGTTTCGAAGTATTACCACTTATTGCTCTTTAAGCACTCCTTTCTTTCTTTCGTTTAATGCATATAACTCATCCAATTCTCTTTTGTGTAAATATCAAGGCTTCTTGAGGCCAAGATACCTAACTAATTGATCATTAGACTTGTTAATACATGTAACTTTTTTCTTCAACTTATCTAACTATCTTTCGCGTAAATACCAAAGCTCCTTGAGGCCAAAGTATCTAGCTAGTTGATAATTAAGTTCGTTATACTTTTATTATTTTTTAAGTATTAAGTAATCCTCATTATCCCAAGCTTAAACTAATGTGTAAGTGTAGATAATATATATATATATATATATATATATATGTATATATATATATATATATATATGTATATATATATATATATATATGTATATATGAGAAAAATGTATATCAGCCCGCGGGCTGAGAGTACTCTCTCAGCCTGCGGTGACGTGGCTCAATTTGTCACCTCACTGACTTGCGGCCCGCTTTTAGGTAGAAGTTAAATTACCAAATACCCCCTTATGATAACTTTTTCTTATTGTTTATTATTATTTTTTCCCCCTTTTATTTTGCCGCTCTTTATAGGATATAAATTACTTTTCGCCCTATTTCTTTACCTCTTTTTTGAAAGATCTAGTTTCTCCTTTTCAGCCTGCGATAAAATTTTTTTGAAAATATAAAATCTTTTCAGATCAATTTTTTCAGCCTGCGATAAAATTCTACTTTATAGTTTAATTTTTTGTATATAATGTAGTCAGAGTCTTGGTCGCATTGTACATTTAAACTGCGACCTTAGTCAAAGTCTTTGGTCGTAGTGTACATGGTTAAATGCGACCAAGGTCGCAGTGTTGTTATTGATAAAGATGGCCAGCAACTGCAATCTAGGGTTGCATTACATGGACTGCGACTTTGGTCGCATTGTACATTTAAACTGCGACCTTTGTCAAAGTCTTTGGTCGCAGTGTACATGGTTAAATGCGACCAAGGTCGCAGTGTTGTTATTGATAAAGATGGCCAGCAACTGCAATCTAGGGTTGCATTACATGGACTGTGACTTTGGTCGCAGTACGTTAAGTAAGTGTTGTTTTATTAAGTGTTGTTTTGGATTAAGTCATTTTTTGAATCTAAATGAAAAATGAAAAGTTGTCTGTTGTCTGATGCGACTTGGAGTCACTCCGTGAGACGCGACCTGTCATAAAGATTTTATGAGATCTTTTAACGTCAAGTCTACGTTGACGAACCCGCAGCATTCGTTGTTTCCCGAAGCGGTTGTCCACGCGTCGGCTCTTCATTGGGTTTAGGCGTTAATGTCTTTAAATGCCAAACCGGCGCTGGCGGTTAGAGACCATTAATGCCGACGATTTCTGATTAATGAACCATTAATTATGGTTATTATGGGCTGCCTATAAATAGGGCTCACCCTCTCCCTTTAACAGCCCATAATTAGACTGTTTTCTTTCGAGAGCAATTGCTCTGAGAATTTTCGCCTTCTTCAGAGTCTCTAACAGGGGCCTGCCTCCATGGATGAAGATGACCCTATGGACGAACTTGATCGATGTTCGTCCACAAGGGAAGAAGTCATAGACCTCATCGTCCACAAGGGAAGAAGTCATGGTCCTCATCGTTCACAAGGGAAGAAGTCATGATCCCTGACGAGGACTTAAGCCTCACCGAGATCTGCTCTGACTTGATGCACCAGTCAAGCTTGCTGATAACGGATGGTCAGAGTGGGTATAGCGGCGGGGGATGTGGTGGATATAGTGGTGGGTAGCATACCTTGTGAGGTCTCACTCTCCCTCTCTTACCCCAGAAGTGACATCGAGGAAACTCCATGCTCACTGGATAACTTTCTGGTGAAGAGATGTTCATCAACGAAAGATCGTATCCCGGCACTTTGGAGGGTCAGTTGGAATCGGAGGATTCTGCTGCCACCAGACCTCAAGAAGAAGATTGCTCTTAGTCAACAAGGGCTCTTTTGATGTTTAGTCTTCTTGGCTCTTTTGATGTTTAGTCTTCTTTGTACTGCTATATTGTAACACTCAATCTTATTGTATAACAGAGCGGTTTGTATCATTTTCACATGCCTGGAGATAAATGTCTGGACATAAATAAAAGACCTCAATAACACCACTGCTCTTAGTCAACAAGGGATCTTTTTGATGTTTAGTCTTCTTTGTACTGCTATATTGTAACACTCAATCTTATTGTATAAGAGATCGTTTTGTATCATTTTCACATGCCTGGAGATAAATGCCTGGACATAAATAAAAAGCATATTTGTTTTTTTTAATAAACTATGAACTTGGTCGCAGCCATGCATTGCAAACAAAACAACTATGACCATAGATGACACTGCGACCAAGGTCGCATAAGATACATTGCAAACAATAACTACTGCGAGTAGGGTCGACACTGCGACCAAAGACTGCGACTAAGCAACTGCTGCGGTGACATGTCACCTCGTCGCAGTGTTGTTGTTGATTAAGACTAAAGACCAGCAATAGCGACCAAGATTGCAGATTATTTTTTTAAGACTGCGGCCATCAACTGCGACCAATGTCGCAGTGTTGTTATTGATTATTTATAAAGACCACCAACTGCGACCAAGGTCGCAGTGATGTTGTTGATTAAGAGTAAAGACCAGCAACTGCGACCAAGGTCGCTGTGTATTTTATTAAGACTAAACACCAACAACTGCGATCAAGGTCGCAGTTTATTTTATTAAGACTACGGTCGTTTATTTTATTAAGACTACGGTCAGAAACTGCGACCAAGGTAGCAGTGTTGTTGTTGATTAAGACTAAAGTCCAGTAACTGCGACCAAGGTCGCAGTGTATTTATTAAGTCTGCGTCCAGCAACTGCAACTAATGTCGCAACCTTTCATTTTAAAAATTTATAAGGGTGAAGTAATATAATTATTAACTGCGTCCATGATCGCAGTATATTCGTTTAGCGTAAAATATTTAAAATGAAGGTTTGTAATAATTGTACAGCATTTCAACCAAGACATAGTAGTAAAAAATGTAATTCACACAATTAACTTTAGAAAACAGATTTATATATATTAAAAAAAAAACAAAATACAATTTTTTAAACTTCTAATCCTCGTCATCACCATCGTAATGAGAAAGAAGTTTGCGACTTTGGTCGCAGTACTGAAGGAGGTCGCATTGCTATACGATAGCATGTTTCCTCCGGTATTCTTTATTCTGTATTAAGTATGCGACCATGGAATATTTTTTTACTTTTCAATGCTAGAAGTCGCAGTCGTCATATAAAAGGGGTATTTTTGTCAATTTGTTTCACGATTGTTTAGGCGGGATTTTTTGATTTTTTTGGCGCCCACACTCTGCGACCGATGTGTGGCATATATTCAGCCACGTCCCGCAGGCTGAGAAACTCTCTCAGCCTGCAGGCTGAGGTACAGTAAGCCCTATATATATATATATATATATATATATATATATATATATATATATATATATATATATATATATATATATATATATATATTCACGTAGACAAATTCTAGATGGCATTCAATTTTTAGAATTTTCATTTCTTCTCAAAAAATTAAGGATTCTATCAAATTGATTTTCCGATCCAATTCAAACTATATGGTCACTAAATTCCTTAAAAGTAGATAAACTTACTGAATTAATTTTTTTTAGTTAGTAAAAGAAAAAGAAAAATCAAGTAAAAGAAAGAAAATGAAAAAAAAGAAAAAATCCTAACAAAATCTTAAAAAGAATATAAAAAAATTCTAGGTTCTCCCCATACCTAAACCATGCCATATCCACATGCATAAAAGAATAAACCAATATTACATGTAAATAGCATATAAATACCAACTCTTAATCAAAAGAAAACGTTTCTAAGACCGTGAAAACAAATCATCTATCAGAAACTACCCATGTCCATAAAATTTTTAGAAAATATAAAACATTAAGTAACTAGAAAGAAATTACCTGGACATAATTTCATATCCTGAATCATCAATTTCTCAACTGTCCAACCGTCAGAACAGCTATGCAGCCGAACTTTTGGCTCTTTTGACCTTGAAATCTTTTTGGCTGATTTCTGTCATCAACTTGGTTCATCCAGTATCTCTGTTTCACTTTCAGCATTAGTTCTGTATTGAGGTACCTGTAAAAGAAAAAGAAAAAAAATGTTAATATTTATATTTATAACAATTAATCTCCTTACCTTAATTCATCAGTTTCATCCACAAGCCCGCTTGCCACTCTCCCAATGTGTTCTCTTCAGAAGAAATTTGCATGAGTTTAACTTCTTCGTCAACTTCGAATTTTGTCTCTCCACTTTGCTTTTTGTTTCCTTCAATTTCGGCCTATGTTTTTTTGGGTTAGTTCTCTTTATAAATTGCATGCATTGGATCATCCCCTTAAATTCATCATATGTCAAAGTATCATCAACCTGCAAAAATAGACACCCAACATGATTAGAAAATTACTTGCAATAATTTAAACTTAGAGATTCATCAAGTAAAGTCTCTTTAAAAGATTGCTTAATCAGTGTCTCATCAAAAGTGTCGATACTCAAGTCAAATTTCTTTCTTTCAAAAACAACTCTAGCCTTGAGCATAATTTCTTTAATAATTACGAATTCAGATTCTGCAATGCTTGTTAGAGATTCTGGAGGAGACTCTGAAAAAATGGGGCTTTGGTTCAACAAGGGGACGACTGCTCAGCCAAAATTTCGGCTTGCCAGCTGAACTTTCAGAGCTTCTACTACTGAAATTTTGCAAGTAGGTTCCTACTTCCTCCTCCATCTGGGATGTGGTCTCTATTGATGTCTCTTGTGTCTTCTGCATTGAGAAATATAAGACAAGTATCTTTTTATAATAATCAATCAACAACTTGAGATCTTCTACGTAGCTTTCTTCTTCTCTTCATATGCTTCGACCTCTTCTAAAATTTCTTACTGTTGCTCCAAGACAATTTCCTCCTCTTTCTCTTTGGGATCTTGCTTGGTATTACTTGAGAGTAAATTGGCTATTTGGCCCACTTGTACTTCCAGATTTCTAAAGGAGGCTTCTCGACTTTTGAATATGGTCTTGGTCTTTGTCATAAAACTTTTGAGATTTTGATTGAGTTGTTCTAGAATTCTTTCCAATTTGGACTTTTCCTCTTGAGGTTGAGAGTTTTGACGTTCTAAGGCATAGTTGTTATAATTCCACTGAATGTTTTGATGATCTCCCCAAGCCAAATTGTAGGTGTAGGTATTGGCATGATGTTGACAAGCAACACTAACATGATTTTCTCCACACCACTTGCATGCTTACATTGGCTTATATCCTTGTGAGGACCATTGATAATTGTAATTCATAGATATGAAAACAAAAGAAAAAGAAATAAAGTAAAGATAAGTTTCAAAGTAAAATTAGAGTCAAACGATATTAATATTAATAAAGATAAAATAATCCCCGACAATGGCGCCAAAACTTGATGTGCGAATTGGCAAGTGCACCAATCGTTTATAAGTAATAAAATGATAGAGTAGAGTGTTAAATCCACGAGGATTGTTATCTTATTAAGTACCAAAAATGTATTGACGCAAAATTTTATTTGAAAAAAAAAATATAGATTTGAAAGTGAAATAAACAAGAAAGATGTTAGTTTTGAATAAGAAAAACACTAGAATAATTAATGTCAACAATAAATAATCTGAATTAACAAGTTGGTTATGCTAATAACTATTTGCTACTCATGTTAACAATCGAGAGTCCCTATCTTAACTAATATTCTCTCTCTTACAATATTAATTTCAACATCTAATGTAAGAACCTAAAATCTCTCCATCTAGTAGATTTATAAGCTAAAGGAAGCATTAAGTATGGTAGATCTTTCTATAAGACTGCATAACTTTTACATCCCAACTTATCAAATTGTGATTTCTATTCCTATGAAGTGTTGCTAGATTTTTCCTCTCGATCTCAAACCTAGCCATCTATATAATTGTGCGCATCAATTAATAACATGAAGAACACAAATAAAAACTTAACATGCATAGAATTTAATATGAAAAACGGAGTAGTAACATAGAACTAACACAAAGCAATCAGATTAAATTTTCACAATAATTCCCTACGTTAACGCTCTAGCTATGGAGATTTAGTTTATGATAAAGAAATTGCAAAGAAAAATAATAAACATGATTTCTATCTTTACATAGTAAATTAAAAGAGAAAAAGAAAGAATAACACTAATTTGGAGATCACTTCTAATCCTTAATCGCTGCTTCTCCTCTGATCTTCTTCTTTTAAAGTACCAGAATTTCTTCTTCAAAAGTCAGATTTTTATTTAAGAAAAAGTATTTACAAGAGAGAAACTAAGACCTAAATTTCAAAGCTTGTTTTATGATTTGATGATAAAATTACAATAGATTTCAGTCCTTTATGTATATCTCAGAGCTAATTACAATAATAAATAGAATAGGACTTCTAATACAACTTCAACTTAGTGTGGGAATTAAATTCTGAATTGAACTGCAGATAGCTGGAGTTGATTGCTGAATATGAGGTATCAAAAGATTGAACTGGAAAAGTTGTAAACATAAGAATTATAACCCTTTCAATCATCTTTCTGTAGCATCTTGAATCATCGGAATTGGACTTCGTAGATAAAGTAATGATCAAAATACTAAATAGTGTTCAGTCTGAATCCGAATCTGAATCTGATATGTGTTCTATGTTGAACAGTGTTCGGATGCGTAGCCGACCAGATCGGTTGGTCAACGAACTCTGGCTGATTTTGACCTCAAATTTTTGTAGATGCTTCTATATATTTTGTAGTCTTTGTTGACAAGTTTGTTAGGTCTTTGGATGTCTGAATCTTAAAATATACAGCTGCAATTATTTCTTTAACATCGATTTTCTACTTTTTTATCTCTTTTCTCTACTTTATGCTTTTGACCTAATTTCAGCATAAACATAAACAAAAACACCCATGCAGTATTAAATGTGTAACAAAAGAGGTATAAAAGTAGCACAAAATATATATGATAATCACAATTATCAGCGAGCCTCCATCTTTCAGGAGACTCCCCGAGGGGTAACTGTCAGGGTAGGACCTGATATAGGTTGTTCCTAAGTAGCCGTCAGGGTAAGACTCGCTATACGCTGTTGACTAGCTCGAGTAGCCATCAGGGTGAGGACTCCATATAGGCTGAGCTCCGAATGATCATTGTGCGCGAGCCTCCATTTTTCAGGAGACTCCCCGAGGGGTAACTGTCAAGGTATGACCCGATATAGGCTGTTCTCCAGTAGCCGTCTGGGTAGGACTCACTATAGACTGTTGACTAGTTCGGATAGCCATCAGGGTGAGGATAGGCTGAGCTCCGAGCGGTCATTGTGGGTGAGCCTATCTTTCAGGAGACCACCTGAAGGGTAGCTATCACCCCTCAATGAAAACACTAAATGCTGTGGGTAATTCTCGGGAGAGTTATCCACATACCAAATTGTATGAATTAATGGATGAATTGTTCAGATCAAACCAGAGCAAACACATAGATTTACGTGAAAACTTGAAAGGGAAAACTCACGCTGCAAGAGAGAAGATTCCACTATAATTCAGAGAAAATTACAATAGTGACAGTCTGATCTCGTGCGTTAGAGTTTCTGGGATGGATTGATCATCCCCCTCTCGTTGGAGGGGCCTACTATTTATACAGGTGGTGCCTATTGGATAACGTTACAAAATTCTTATTTATTTGAATATTTATCCTACCTCAATTGCTTATCTTGGAGGCGGTTGGAGCTAAACATCCTTATTTGATTTGGTAGAGCCCGTATTTGTCTTTGTCTTATGGGGTATATCCAACTCCCAATATGCTTGATCTGCTCCCGAGCTGTAACTGTCAGATTCAAACGAAGATTTGGTTTGAAAATAGGGGTACTTGTAACCAACTCTATCTCTATCCTTTGGCTGCTTGAACTATCCAGAGTTTAGATGAGATTAGGACTCTTCTTTAGATATCTTGGGTATGGACACGTATCACATGATAGTTCAAGGGCTGGATGTGTGGAATTGAAGAATATAAAAGTGAATTTTTAAATTGAATTACGGCGAGATCCGTTGATCAAATCAATTGGATGATGGTTGGAATGTGTTCTCCTTCCATTGGGGATGAACGTGGTATATTCACATGTTCAATTCCGACTTCGAATGAATGAGATATTCAAGTCTAAAGATTGCCTAATTCAAAGCCAAAATGGGAGTAAAGGTAGCTACAAGCATTTAGTCCCACATTGGCCGTGGGATGGAAGTTCGTAGTGTTTAAATAGAGAAAATTGAGAACAAAGGGCGTGCCCATTGGGTACTAGGAGTTTTCGTGCGCGATTGGGAGGGAATTATGCCCGCACATGCGCGCGCGCACCGCCGCTGGCGGCGGCGGTCGGCCGGCCGGCCCGGCCCGGGCCTGGGCCTGGGTCTGGGTTCGGGTTCCCTACCTGGCCTGGTTCTTTTTGAATCGGGTCTCACGGGTATGGATCGCTCCGCTCCGGATCCAAACCGCCCGCCAACGGATGTCTGAAAACCGTCTGTGTGGTTGGGCGGTTGGACCGAACAGTTGCGACAGTTCAGTCCGAACCGCTGCAACTGTTGGAAAATAGCGGACGAAAATGCCCCTCCCGGAGCGCTATAAATAGCGCTCCGGTTTCTCTTTCTCAGACACACCAAACGAGAAATAATCTCTCTCTCTCTCTCTTTGAGTTCTGAACTGAAGCGAGTTTCTGAACTGGGAAGTGGAGTTCTGAAGCAACTTCCAGCGAGAAGTGGGAAAGTCAGTTTCCGAAGCGACTTCCAAAGGAGATTCTGCAAAATTCGTTCTGAAAGAGGGCTCAGAAAATTCAACAGATTCTTGAAATAGAATTGTTGTCTGAATCTGGGACTTCTGAAGAAGAATATTCTTCAACCTTCCTTCGTCTTCTACAGTGGGTGCTCCTCCAAAGTAAAGGCAAATATTCACCCAAAATTTGTCTTTGTCCTGCTGCTTCAACGATCCTGTGAAGGTACTGGTTGACTACGGTTCGACCGTACGGTGATTTGGTAGTGCTATCCAAATATTTTGAAGGAGTGTTGTATCTTGGGAGACCAGCGTCCAGTAACCCATTAGCACCGGTGCGGGGGACATAATTGTCTTAAGGAGATTCGCTCTAAGCGTACCTCACTCCAAGTACTGTATAAGTGAATTAATTTCTTTATACAGGGGATATACTGATATTCAGTATATCGAGACTCATTTAGATTCAGTCTAATTGGTGTTTAACCAAGGAAGGAAATTGAAAGGTGGTTCTTAAATTAAGGAACGTTCTATTGAACGGAAAACCTCCCACCTGATATTTGCCGACCTGGCCAATTAGATTGTTGATATTTCAGTGATCTTGAATAGTTGTCAGATTGATTCCTGTTAAGCAGAAACCAACAATCTTAAGACAGTTACTACTATTGAAGTTTCTTACTTCTGTTCTGCTTGAACTTGCAGAAAATGTCTGAGACTAATCAAGATAGCACTAGCAAGGCACCAAACATGCAGCTACAAGCTTTGATGCCAACTCCACTTCGTAACCCGAAGCCGGAGAAGCCAGGAAAATTTGACGGTACAGAATTCAAGAGGTGGCAACAGAAGATGCTCTTCTACTTGACCACTCTTCATCTGGCCAAATTCCTGCAAGAAGATCCACTAGAACTCGGAACAGATCGGGACTCAGTCCTTGCAGTCGATGCATGGACACAAGGTGACTTCCTTTGCCGAAATTATGTTTTAAATGGACTGGATGACTCTCTTTACAATGTCTATAGTCTCATCACAACGGCAAAGAAGTTATGGGCCAGTCTTGACAAGAAGTACAAGACTGAGGATGCTGGTACCAAGAAGTTCGTCGTAGGACGATTTCTGGAGTACAAAATGGTGGACAGCAAGACTGTAATCAGTCAGGTGCAAGAGTTCTAACTTATCTTGCACGAGATAGAAGCCGAAGGTATGATCCTACCTGAAACCTTTCAGGTTGCTACTATCGTGGAGAAACTCCCACCTGCGTGGAGAGATTTCAAGAACTACCTGAAGCACAAGCGAAAGGAGTTGAAGTTGGAAGATCTCATTGTGAGGCTTCGAATCGAGGAGGACAACAGAAAGTCTGAGAAAAGGAGCAGTAAGAACTCCTATGAAGCAAAAGCCAATGTGATCGAAGACTCAAAGGGGAAAGCGTCTACTTCCAAAGGCTTAAAGCGGAAGAAGACTTCCCAGGGGTACAAAGGCAAGGTCCAAGAAGGCAAGAACATGCGCTTCAAGGGAACCTGCTACATCTGCAACAAAGAGGGGCATAAGGCGAATGAATGTCGCAGCCGTCTCAAAAAGAACAAGAAGAGCCATCCACAGGCAAACTTGACCGACCATAAGTCGCCAAGCCTTTCAGCTGTGGTGTCAGAAGTGAATCTGACAACCAACAATAAGGATTGGTGAGTAGACACTGGGGCTACTCGGCACATCTGCTCTGAGAAATTATTATTCTCTGAATATCAAATACTAGAGCAAGATGAGCAACTATTCATGGGAAATTCAGCCGTCTCAAAGGTTGAAGGAAAAAGCAAGGTCATCCTGAAGTGGACATCGGGGAAAGAGCTTACTCTGAACGATGTTCTACATGTTCCAGATATCCGCAAGAATTTGATCTCTGGATCAATACTTAGTAAGAAAGGATTTAGAATGGTTTTTGAATCAGATAAATTTATACTTACTAAGGGAGGGATGTATGTGGGAAAGGATTATCTTGTTGATGGACTTTTTAAAGCAAATGTTGTAGTGGTAGATAAAAAGTCTGTGTATTTATACCCGAAGCTTATAAATAAAGGAAAATCTTCTGTTTATTTGCTTGAGTCTCCTATTTTGTGGCATGCTAGATTAGGGCATGTAAATTACAAGTCATTAAAGAACTTGTCTAATATGGGATATATTCCTAAACTTAACTTGGAAGAAATTCGCAAGTGTGAGATTTGTGTTGAGGCCAAGTTGGCGAAAAATTCATTTCACTCAATTGATCGAAATACAGAACCTTTAGGGTTAATACATAGCGATCTGTGTGACTTGAAGTTTATACCAACTAGAGGCGGTAAAAAGTATTTTATTACTTTTATTGATGACTGTACAAGATACTGTTATGTGTATCTTTTAAACAGTAAGGATGAGGCAATAAATATGTTTATAACATATAAAGCCAAAATTGAGAATCAACTCAACAAGAAAATCAAGATTCTAAAATTCGATAGAGGCGGAGAATATGAATCAAATGATTTTAGTGAGTTATGTGCTAATTTTGGTATAATCCATCAAACTACAGCACCATACACTCCTCAGCAAAATGGAATTGCTGAACGGAAGAGCAGAACTTTAAAGGAGATGGTAAATTCCATGCTCGTAAGTTCTGGAGCTCCGCAGAACTTGTGGGGGGGAAGCTCTATTAACTGCAAATTATATTCTAAATAGAGTACCCCACAAGAAACTTGGTCTTATACCATTTGAGTTATGGCATGGAAGGACACCTTCCTACCATTACCTCAAAATGTGGGGGTGCCTTGCAAAGGTGCTGGCACCATTACCTAAAAAGACTAAGTTGGGAGCAAAAACTATGGACTGCATATTCATAGGCTATGCCTTGAATAGTAGTGCCTACAGATTTCTGGTTCATAAATCAGAAATACCAGATATTCATGTAAACATGATTATTGAATCTAGAGATGCTGTGTTCTTTGAAGATATTTTTCCATATAAACGGGAAATAGATAAGACTTCTGGGAAAAGAACACATGAGATGGCATTCAGGGACGAAAGTGAAAATCACCTAGAGGGGGGGTGAATAGGTGATGGCTAATCTAATGGTCACTAAATACGGAATTAAAAACTATTTAATGCAAACTAAAAACTTCTTACACTAAACACCACGTATAACACAAGAGTGTAGCCAAATTTCCCGTGAAGGGCTCTGAGCTAACTCCTCAAGATTCCTCTAAATAAGAGTTGAGGTGCCGCGTTGGCTCTCTTGGTTGAATACAAGTGTTAGCAAACAATCCCCAAGCATATAAAAAATCTGATAAAGAGATACACATGCATAACACAGGCATATATATAGGATATGAAAATGACACATATGCCAACCATCCATGCATACCAAAAATACAGAAATATAGAAGTGTATGCATACATGGTTACCTCCATCCATCCAGAAATACCTCCGTCCTCCAAAAAGTACAAAGATGGAACTTTGGTGATCACAACTCTTTGATCACCTAAAATCCTCTCACAACAAATCCCTATAGGTAGATATAGCAATGGATGGCTCAAGTGTTGTGTGAGAAAACAAGGATTCAGATGGTGGAGGAAAACTCAAGAAAATCACTTTTAAACACTCTTGATAAACTCTCCTTTTGATTGAAAATATTTGCTCTCAATTTAGCGGAGAAAACTCTTTTAATGAAGTAGGAAAAACTGGCTCAAAACCCACTAAAAAATCTTATAGAAAACAGCCCCCAAATGCCCCAATTTATAGGGCTAGAAAAACTAGCCGTTGGGAGCCAGATGGCCTGTCGGTCGACCGCCCGGTCAACCGCCAACGGTCAGATTTCTGACCGTTGGGGCAGCGGTCGACCGACCGGTCGACCGAGACCCTGGAACATAGAGCAGGTCTCTCTGCCGGTCGATCGGCCCGGTCGACCGGGGCTTTCCAGAGAGCAGAAGCTCTCTGGTGGTCGACCGGGTCGGTCGACCGGCCCTCCAGCACTGTCTGGCGTGCACGTCGGTCGACCGTCCCGGTCGACCGGCTGAAGCCAGACAGGTTAGATTAAGGGATTAAAATGTTACAATATTCTAAAAAGCGGTTCCAGTACGCGCGCGGTCCGAAAGCGCATAATGCTTAAACTGTTTAAACGGTGATTAAACGGCTTACACGTTTAACTATTATTTTAATATATAATAATATTATAATATTTAAAACATGTAAATATGAATTCTATAGACTCCCAAAAAAGCATAAAAGATATAGCAAACATAACTTGAAAAAATTAAATTTCTAGTACTAAGAAAAATTTAAAAGTAATAATGTCAATCAGTTCAAAGTACATCAATGTACCTCCTCCAACAACTATGTTAAAAAATACTTTTTAAATGAGCAAATATATCTATTTCTTTCAAAAAGTAACATACTTCCAACATCTTTGGTTCACTGCTAGATGCAACTGCAAGTAATGTGCAACTCTATCCTTCTTACGCTTGATGCACTCCTTAGCCTATTAAAAGAAACAAATAACATTGGCAAGAACCTAAACAAAATACGCGCACGCGAGGGGGGAGAGAGCTGACCAGGGGGAGGTCGCCGTCGACGCTTTGTTGCTGACTAGAAAGCTGATCGCAAGGGAAGGTCTTTGTCGATAAAGAGGGAGGTCGCAGTGGGAGGATCAACCGCAAAGGGGGGTCCTCGTCGAAGGGGGAGTTCGCCATAGGAGGATCAACACTTTATGAACTTCTTCGTCGTCGAGTTTCGGGAGCCCTAATTCCCCAGGAGGATCGTCACTGCCGTGAGCTTCGGGAGCTTCAGATAAAATTAGGACTTCGGAAGCTTTGTCGTCTCGTCGCCTTGAGCATCGATAGCTTTTTCGTGAGATTCGGGAGCTTTGTTGTTGCCGCAGGAGGAGCGAGGATGCAGATAAATTTAGGGCTCGCGAGCCCTAATTCTCCAACACGCGATAATTTATATCCTCAATTATTGGATTGGGTTTGAGTTCAATTAGCTTTATGGGTTCGAAATTCGCATCCATTTAAAAAACTAATGTTTAAATGGTTGCTAATTAATCACCGCTTAAGCGAATTAATCGCCTGGTCGAGTAATCCGACCGCTTTCTTAAAGTTCTGCTCGGTTTCAGGATGAAAACATTTAAGCGGACGATTAATCGGCCGCTTAAACCTTTTTTTAGAACACTGAAATGTTATCTTTTTGGCTAAAATAAAATCCCATAAAATTACCAAAAATCTACAAAAATAGTTTTAACATTATACTTTGATAATCAAACATGCTTGCACAAAATCAAGACATGTTACAAACAATTTGAACTATTTTTGTAACTTGGAAATTTTGGCTAAAAACGAAAACTGTATTTTTTCAAAATTAGTTTTTCCAAAACTTCTCCAAATACAAAAACAAGATATTTTAAACTCATTTGAAGCATAGAGTGTATGGATATGATCCACTACACATACATGGTGAAATATCTATGTTTTTGACATTAAGCTCTAAATTTGGTTTTGGTTAAATACATGTAAACTTTAAATACCAAAAATCAAACCGGTATTTTCCAAAAAGAAAACTCTTTTGTATTTTTCCAAAATAAAAATTCTTTTATGAAAATCTTATCTAAATCAAGAGAGTGTGTGTATAAGATATACTTGAGCAATCCACCAACTATTCTGTCCTTTACATTTTATCTAAAAATAAAATCTTCTAAAAATAAACCTAGACACAAGTCTTGATCTTGAAGTCTTCACTTGAAGTCTTCTTCTCCTTCTTGACTTGGTCCAAACACGATCCATAGAGCTAGACTCCTCTTGAGTACTTGATGTGGTCTTGATGCACAAGCTCTTGAATCAAACCGTGCTAGCTCCAAAACTTAACTTTAAATCTTTTGTTGAAACTACACACCTACTAAGATCTTGATCACAAATCTGAAACTAAATAAACACAAGATCATTAGTACTATAACTACATGAGTTGATCATCATCAAAACTAGAGTGATAGGCCTTTGGGCCAACAATCTCCCCCTTTTTGATGATGACAAAACTCATGAAGTTATATATGCATGGATTAAAGTAAAGCTTCAAAGAAGCTCCCCCTTAACTCATGCATCTCAATAAACAAATAAATATGCAATGAAGCACATGAATCTAAACAAACATGTATGTAAATATATGGAGATAAAACATGCCAATCAAGCATAAAAACTCACAAATTCTTTTTCTCCTATTTGCATAACAAAACATATATGCATAAACATAAATCCTTCTCCCCCTTTATGAACAATTACTTGAAAAACATGCATATATACTAAAAACTTCTCAAATACTTCTCCCCCTTTTTGTCAAAAGCAAAAATCAATATAAGGGGTGACATAAAACAAATCAATAAAGAATATATGCGATATACATTCATGAAGAGGAAGACGCTAAGTTAGCTTCCCTACACATATATATTACATGAAGGAGGGATGACAAGCCCTAATTCACATAACGCATAATATGTAATGCATAAGAGGAGATGTGAAGCTCCCCCTACACACGTGTACCGCATAAAGAAGAGTTGTCAAACTCCTCAATATAAGATACACTCAACCTGAATCTATATGTAGAAGAGATGTTAAGCTCCCCTTCCATATAGGCAACACAAATCAAAACATTTTTAAATTTCTTATTAAAACAAAATTTGAATTTTTATTAATAAAACAAATTTTAAATATCATATAAACAAAATTTTTAAGATACCAATTGTAGTCAAATTTTAAGATATCATTGTAAATAAATAATTGTAAATAAACATTACAAATTTTGAATTTTTAATCAAAATAGAATCATATTGATACCAAATGAAAATTATTGTAAATTATTTTAATACCAACTGCAATCAATAGATACCAAATGAAGATTATTGCATATTTTTGATATCAATAAAAATATTAATTTTAAAAATAATGCATAAGCTTATTAAAATATCAATTGAGAGATCAATTGAAAATAAAGATTTGAATTAAGCTTAGCATAAACAAATTTTGTGCTTTAAATATGTAAATCAATTTTTAATCAAGCACAAATAAAGCATATATATGTACGAGAATGAAAATACCAATAGAAATTATGAAGCATACATATATAGAAAACAACATAGTATGAGTATATACAAAATGAATACCAATTGAAAATAACAATGTAAATCAAGTATATAACTCATAAACTAACAATTGAAGAACAATAACTCGTTAAAAGATAATTTTTGAAAAACTAGTTAAAGATCCTTCAAAACATGAAATCAAATCATATGTTTTTCATGAATCATACCAAATACACAAGAGTTGACACTCAAAATCGATAAAACTCATAAAGATGTTCATGAAACAAGGTCATGACAAAACAAAATAAAGTGTGAGTGTACAAAAATCATGTAATTAGCATTTTCCATGAAAATAATCAATGAAGCTCAAAACATAAATATCATTTTATCAAACAAATCATGAAAATTCATTTTTTCATTTTAAAACAAACTTCTAGGTATATGTATGATTTATCCAAAACTAACAATATGCATACATATCCCAAACATAAAAAGAGTCCATAATGTAAATTGCATGAAGGCAAATGACTCATGGGGTATACATATATATTTATTAGATTTGAATACAAGATACATATACATGAAGTAAAACATGAAAATAGGTAAAACAAGTGTAAATGAGAGAATCATCAAAATTAGGCTATACATGTGCATATAGTGAGTACAAATGAACAATGAAGTGCAAACGTATATGAATCAAATGTTGCTCACTACTTGTACAAGTATACATCCAAGTTTTGATAAAAACTACATTTAAACTAGTATTTATCACATGAAGCACAAAACATGAACATGCTAAAAATATCATCTATGAACAAACATGTAAATAAAATAGGAGTTTAGAGATAGTTACCAAACCAAAGAACTATGCTCTAAGTCTCCAAAACATGGTGGTTGTCCCACCAAACCTCCTTGATAGCGGTGCATCAAAAGTATGTCCATCAAGTCCATGCATCCACCACCAAGGCACGACCCCTCTCACGTTTTGTGAGAGCCCTCACCTACATCAAAAACACAAGGTTGGGATTTTGGTACCCATTTTCTTTTGGGTCCTTGGGGGTTAGCTTTGTAAGGAACCCAAACATTTTTATTATTAGCAAAATTAATATGATGTATCTTATCAAAATAAAACTTTGCTAAATGGCCTTTGCGGCCACAATGTGTACATTTGCACACCTTAGGATGCATATGAGTGTGAGTGTGGTCATGGCGTGCAAAGTGTGCATATGCATGAGGGCGATGTGCATGAATATATGGAGCTTGTTTCTTTGAGAACAAAGACTCCAATCTAGAGCGGTTAAATGCACATGTGCTCAAAGTTGAGCTCAAACAATTTATTTTATTTTTCAAAACATTAATCTCATTTTGATTTATGGTGGCATGTAAAGCATGATGAGATATAGAATCATTTTTCTTATTCTTTTTAGAAACATTTTCTTTTTCTTTTTCAACAATTTTTCTTTTTAAAGAAGTGTTTTCTTGCAAAGTAACTTCTTTTTGTTTTTCCACCAAAATAACTTTATTTTTCAAAGTAGTGTTTCCTTCACATAAATCATTCAATTTAGACATCAAGGAAACATTTTCTTTTTCTTTTTCAAAGCATGCAACTTTATTTCTAAAAGACTCATTTTCATTTAACATGCAATCAAATTTCTTTTTCAAATTTTTGTTATCCTTTTTAATCATGTCATATTTTTCTAGAAGTTGTTGACAAAAAGAAGTAAGTTCATCATAAGTCATGTCAACATCTTCATCTACCTCGGATTCGGTAGTTACCTCAAGGGGGTTATCCCCTTGGACCATGTAGCACACGTTGGAGGTGTTGCTTCCAACATCCGAGTCGCTCCCCGCATAATATTGATCTTTTTCGCCAAGGGAGAGAATGGTGTTCCAAACTACAAAAGCCGAATCAAGATTAGCAACCCTAGATAAATAAACATCATTTAGGGTAGATCTTAAAGCATGTAGGGCTTTTACATTAGCCTCATTATTTTTGCCATTTAAACAATATGAATCTTTAGTAGTGGCAAAATAAACATGAATTCCTAAGGCCTTGAGGTACAAAGACATCTTAACCTTCCAAATTTGGATGTTAAGGATGTCAAAGGTGGGAGGTGTCATGAAGTCCATGGTGTGTGTACAAATATTGTGATTAGCCTAAAAATGAGGATCTTTAACTCTAAGTTGTAAGACCCAAATCAAGAGCACTTGGCTCTGATACCAATTGAAAATCACCTAGAGGGGGGGTGAATAGGTGATGGCTAATCTAATGGTCACTAAATATGAAATTAAAAACTATTTAATGCAAACTAAAAACTTCTTACACTAAACACCACGTATAACACAAGAGTGTAGCAGAATTCCCCGTGAAGAGCTCTGGACTAACTCCTCAAGATTCATCTAAATAAGAGTTGAGGTGCCGCATTAGCTCTCTTGGTTGAATACAAGTGTTAGCAAACAATCCCCAAGCATATAAAAAATCTGATAAAGAGATACACATGCATAACACATGCATATATATAGGATATGAAAATGACACATATGCCAACCATCCATGCATACCAAAAAATACAGAAATATAGAAGTGTATGCATACATGGTTACCTCCATCCATCCAGAAATACCTCCGTCCTCCAAAAAGTACAAAGATGGAACTTTGGTGATCACAACTCTTTGATCACCTAAAATCCTCTCACAACAAATCCCTATAGGTAGATATAGCAATGGATGGCTCAAGTGTTGTGTGAGAAAACAAGGATTGAGATGGTGGAGGAAAACTCAAGAAAATCACTTTTAAACACTCTTGATAAACTCTCCTTTTGATTGGAAATATTTGCTCTCAATTTAGTGGAGAAAACTCTTTTAATGAAGTAGGAAAAACTGGCTCAAAACTCACTAAAAAATCTTGTAGAAAACAGCCCCCAAATGCCCCAATTTATAGGGCTAGAAAAACTAGCCGTTGGGAGCCAGATGGCCTATCGGTCGACCGCCCGGTCGACCGCCAATGGTCAGATTTCTGACCGTTGGGGCAGCGGTCGATCGGCCGGTCGACCGAGACCCTGGAACAGAGAGCAGGTCTCTCTGCCGGTCGACCGGGGCTTTCCAGAGAGCAGAAGCTCTCTGGCGGTCGACCGGCCCTCCAGCACTGTCTAGCGTGCACGTCTGTGCACGTCGGTCGATCGTCCCGGTCGACCGACTTCTAGCTCGGTCGATCGTCCCGGTCGACCGACTTCTAGCTCGGTCGACCGGCCCGGTCGACCGGCTGAAGCCAGACAGGTCAGATTAAGGGATTAAAATGTTGTCTTTTTGGCTAAAATAAAATCCCATAAAATTACCAAAAATCTACAAAAAATAGTTTTAACATTATACTTTGATAATCAAACATGCTTGCACAAAATCAAGACATGTTACAAACAATTTGAACTATTTTTGTAACTTGAAAATTTTGGCTAAAAACGAAAACTGTATTTTTCCAAAATTGGTTTTTCCAAAACTTCTCCAAATACAAAAACAAGATATTTTAAACTCATTTGAAGTATAGAGTGTATGGATATGATCCACTACACATACATGGTGAAATATCTATGTTTTTGACATTAAGCTCTAAATTTGGTTTTGGTTAAATACATGTAAACTTTAAATACCAAAAACCAAACCGGTATTTTCCAAAAAAGAAAACTCTTTTGTATTTTTCCAAATAAAAATTCTTTTATGAAAATCTTATCTAAATCAAGAGTGTGTGTGTATAAGATATACTTGAGCAATCCACCAACTATTTTATCCTTTACATTTTATCTAAAAACAAAATCTTCTAAAAAACAAACCTAGACACAAGTCTTGATCTTGAAGTCTTCACTTGAAGTCTTCTTCTCCTTCTTGACTTGGTCAAAACACGATCCATAGAGCTAGACTCCTCTTGAGTACTTGATGTGGTCTTGATGCACAAGCTCTTGAATCAAACCGTGCTAGCTCCAAAACTTGACTTTAAATCATTTGTTGAAGCTACACACCTACTAAGATCTTGATCACAAATCTGAAACTAAATAAACACAAGATCATTAGTACTATAACTACATGAGTTGATCATCATCAAAACTAGAGTGATAGGCCTTTGGGCCAACAGAAAGCTCTGAGGAACCGACTGTTAATGCGAAAATTGAACCAAGAAGAAGTCAGAGATCTATAATCTCAAAATCTTTTGGTCCAGATTTCATAGCATACGCTATTGAAAGCGAGCCTCAAACATTTAAAGAGGCTATGTCAACCCCAGAAGCACAAATGTGGAAAGAAGCTATAAATAGCGAAATAGAATCCATACTAAGTAATCATACTTGGGAATTGGTAAACTTGCCTCATGGCAGTAAACCAATTGGGTGTAAGTGGATTTTCAAACGAAAAATAAAACCCGATGGATCTATCGATAAGTACAAGGCTAGATTAGTAGCCAATGGTTATCGACAAAAGGAAGGACTTGACTACTTCGATACTTATTCACCAGTAACAAGAATAACGTCCATTCGGATGTTGATTGCAATTGCAGTATTGCATAACTTAGATATCCATCAAATGGATGTCAAGACTGCATTCTTAAATGGTGAATTAAATGAAGAGATATATATGGAGCAACCTGAAGGATTTATAGTCATGGGCCAAGAACACAAGGTGTGTAAATTGATAAAATCCTTATACGGTCTAAAGCAGGCTCCAAAACAATGGGATGAGAAATTTGATAGTGTCATGATCAAAGATAGATTCACTATCAATGAATGCGATAAGTGTGTTTACACGAAAACAGTTAGAAATGCATGTATCATTGTTTGTCTTTATGTAGACGACATGTTGATACTTGGGACTAATATTGAAATTATTAAGTCCACTAAAAGAATGTTATCCAACAGTTTTGACATGACGGATCTGGGAATTGCTGATGTAATTTTAGGAATTAAAATCACCAGAACACCAGATGGAATCAGTCTATCTCAATCTCACTACGTGGATAAGATGATAGAAAGATTCAAGGATCATGAGATAAAAGAGAATACAAATCCTTTTCGCCCACACGTCCACCTTCATAAGAATACAGGAACTGGAATACGCCAGTTGGAGTATTCTCAGATTATCGAAAGTTTAATGTATTTGATGAATTGCACTAGACCCGATATTGCTTACGCTGTAAGCAAGTTAAGCAGATACACTAGTAATCCTAGTGATCAACATTGGACCGCTCTACTACGAGTATTAGGTTACGTATCACATACCAAGGAATATGCCTTGAGATATGGACAATATCCACCTGTACTTGAAGGATACAGTGATGCTAATTGGATTGTAGATTCTGAGGAATCAAAATCAACTAGCGGATACGTATTTACTCTAGGAGGAGCAGCGGTATCTTGAAAATCTTCTAAGAAAATATGTATTGCCCGTTCCACTATGGAATCAGAATTCATAGCCTTAGATAAGGCTGGAGAAGAAGCAGAATGGCTTCGACAATTCTTGAAAGATATACCATTATGGCAAAAGCTAGTGCCCGCTATATGTATACACTGCGATGATCAAGCAGCTATATTTAGGGCACAAAATGTTATATACAATGGTAAGTCTAGACATATTCGTCGTAGACATAATACCGTGAAGCAGTTGCTCTCAAATGGAATTATCTCTATTGACTTTGTATCGTCAAAGGATAATTTAGCGGATCCGCTTACTAAAGGTTTAAGTGGAGAGCGTATAAACTGCGCATCGAGGGGAATGGGTCTAAAAACCTAACCATACCGAGTCAGCTTAATGGAAACCTCACTTAGCGACTGGAGATCCCACGGACTAAGTTCAAGAGGAAAAACTAGTTTTGATTGACTCAGCAAGTAAGCACTTGGGTGCTTGACTCCAATCCATTCCTAAGGTGCACATAAGTGCTTTTCTACAAGTGGATTAATGATAAGCTTAATGCTTTTAATGATGCCTATATCTTGTTACTAAACAAGTGGAGTAGAGTAGACTACTCTTAATAGGACGATCACCTATGAGAGTATAGAGTTGGGTCGGCTCTTTGGGAATTTCTATGGAGGCTGTTATTCCCTAAAGATACTCTCTGAAACCAAGAATGTCCAGGGCCAAAACGGACACAACCGAGAACCAAAGTTGATTATGGAAAGTCACTGTGTGAAGCTTGTTGACTTGGCTTACACTAATGACTAACAGTTCAAGACCTAGTTCACTGATTAGCCAGTAAGTCCGATAAAGTTTTCGCTATGGAAGGTTCAAGACCTAGTTCATCTATCCTGATGCAGTTTCTTTTCTAATGTACCTTTCACAATAGAGTCAGTCTCTTTGTGTGTTATTTCCTTGAATCTCCATTCATTGTGGGGGATTGTTGGAATTGAAGAATATAAAAGTGAATCTTTAAATTGAATTACGGCGAGATCCGTTGATCAAATCAATTGGATGATGGTTGGAATGTGTTCTCCTTCCATTGGGGATGAACGTGGTATATTCACATGTTCAATTCCGACTTCGAATGAATGAGATATTCAAGTCTAAAGATTGCCTAATTCAAAGCCAAAATGGGAGTAAAGGTAGCTAAAAGCATTTAGTCCCACATTGGCCGTGGGATGGAAGTTCGTGGTGTTTAAATAGAGAAAATTGAGAACAAAGGGCTTGCCCTTTGGGTACTTGGAGTTTTCGCGCGCGATTGGGAGGGAACTATGCCTGCACATGCGCGCACGCACCGCCGCTGGCGGCGGCGCCGGCGCCAGGCTCGGGCCTGGGCCTGGGCCTGGGTTCGGGTTCGGGTTCCCTACCCGGCCTGATTCTTTTTGAATCGGGTCTCACGGGTATGGGCCGCTCCGCTACCCGAACCAGACCCGCTCCGCTCCGGATCCAAACCGCCCGCCAACGGATGTCTGAAAATCGTCTGGGCGGTTGGACCGAACAGTTGCGACGGTTCAGTTCGAACCGCTGCAACTGTTGGAAAATAGCGGACGAAAATGCCCCTCCCGGAGCGCTATAAATAGCGCTCCGGTTTCTCTTTCTCAGACACACCAAACGAGAAATAATCTCTCTCTCTCTGAGTTCTGAACTGAAGCGAGTTTCTGAACTAGGAAGTGGAGTTCTGAAGCGACTTCCCGCGAGAAGTGGGAAAGTCAGTTTCCGAAGCGACTTCCAAAGGAGATTCTGCAAAATTCGTTCTGAAAGAGGGCTCCGAAAATTCAACAGATTCTTGAAATAGAATTGTTGTCTGAATCTGGGACTTCTGAAGAAGAATATTCTTCAACCTTCCTTCGTCTTCTACAGTGGGTGCTCCTCCAAAGTAAAGGCAAATATTCACCCAAAATTTGTCTTTGTCCTGCTGCTTCAACGATCCTGTGAAGGTACTGGTTGACTACGGTTCGACCGTACAGTGATTTGGTAGTGCTATCCAAATACCGTGAAGGAGTGTTGTATCTTGGGAGACCAGCGTCCAGTAACCCGTTAGCACCGGTGCGGGGGACGTAATTGTCTTAAGGAGATTCGCTCTAAGCGTACCTCACTCCAAGTACTGTATAAGTGAATTAATTTCTTTATACATGGGATATACTGATATTCAGTATATCGAGACTGATTTCGATTCAGTCTAATTGGTGTTTAACCAAGGAAGGAAATTGAAAGGTAGTTCTTAAATTAAGGAACGTTCTATTGAACGAAAAACCTCCCACCTGATATTTGCCGACCTGGCCAATTAGATTGTTGATATTTCAGTGATCTTGAATAGTTGTCAGATTGATTCTTGTTAAGCAGAAACCAACAGGATGGACACGTGTCCTGATTTCGAGGGGGTGAGAAAATGACCACTACAAGGAGGATTCTAGAGAGTTCGGATGATAAAGCTCGAACTGCTGATATGTTGGAGGAGGATTCCAAAGTCTTTCTACTCCAAATTTGTTTTTTTAATGGGTCAAATTATTTATATGTCATTAAATTCGGCCAGAAGTCTAGTTTCCAACCACTCTAGTTTTTAACAACTGCTCGTTGCTAAGCCAAGTTTAAGGGAATTTAGATAGCTTCCAGCAATGATCCACCATGAGATTCGGATTCACACAAGACGACAAAAGAGGCAACACGACAAGGGTTTTAGCGCGGTGGGGCGTGGTGGTGAGGGGGAAGAGAACTACCCCTTTAATTTCCTTTTTCTTCTCTCTTTGAGAGGAGCAGGGCATCAACCAATCATCAGAACTGCACCCTTTTCTTCCAGCCCAACATTCCTCTCATTGTAGCCAGCCAGGCATTGGGAACCCCAACAGACACTGCCACTTGTCCTCAAGCAGCCCCCACTTGAAGCCCACTAGCTCAAACCAGAAGAAAAATCACAGTCCCATCCTTCCTTTTAACTTTTAGGCCACACTCACTAGCCACTGCAATTTGCCATGGCCAGTCTCCTCCCTTTCCCTTCCAAAACTCTCCGTATTGCTCCGATTTGGTTGTCCTCTTGCAGAGGAGAGTGGGACTTCTGCGGCCGGCCGGAGATTTTTTGTGGACATGAGTGGTGATATGCTGGAGATGACACAGAACTCATGAGTTGATGGCCATATCTCCTCTTTTTGGTGCTCCACTTGTCGATTCCACCGCTCTGACTTCTTCCATATGTTGAAAACGTCGAGAACTCTCATTATGTTGTGTTCTTTATGTTACTGATGGACATCGCGTGCTTGACATGTCACATATTCATTGTTTTAGGGTATATATGAAGGTTAGGTTCTGCTACCACATACACTAAATATGGTTACTCCATACAAGTTGTATTGGCTCTTATCACATATAGCTAGGACTATCAAACATCCTAAAGGATGCCACTAAGTACAACATATTTGCTAATTGTAAAATATATTTAAACTGTCAAATATCTAGCTTATTCGAATCAGACATGACCAGCAGGCTTAGTTTGAGTTTGACTCATTTATAAATTAGAGCGATTCGAACTAGCTAAATCAAGCTAATACCAAGTTGGAGAGAACTACTGACAAGCCGTTGGATAGGGGCATACTCAATTAGTTTTGCATGCTAAGTTGGTGCTCGATCGCACTTGGGTCAATGCTGGGCGTGTCAGCCGCACGCCATGCGAACACGTCCACATTATCTCTCTTGAAGAAGATTAGTCAGCTCCGCTCTTTTGTTGACAGGAGGGAGCCGATCAGGATTTTCTTGCTTCGATTTCCTTCGTCCAGCGGTGCTTGTATCGCCTCTTCGACGGGAGCCCTCAGCTTGAACTGATCCTCTGCTCTCACGTCCAAGCTTTGGTGGAAAGGTGATGGCACTTCTTCCACGATCTCAATGTCATTTTGGGCTCAGCCAATTCCTTACTTAGTAGGGAATTTGATTGTTTGGTGCCAAGTTTAAACGATTGCTGTTGAAGCATTGAGCAACATCACGTCCTGAGTATATTTTTTCAGGATTTTTGCCTAAAAAATGCTTAGTTACGATTGATTCTTGAGTTCATGCGAATTATTATATGCTAAATACTTTCTCAATGAATACCTCATGTGAGACTATTCACTTCAACTTGGGTTTTTTACAAAATCCCTTTGTTTCAAGGCAAGGCGTTCTTGCCATACTTACTCTTTATCAAATATTGCGAGTCTAGAGGCGATCTCATAGATTTTATGAAAGTCCACCTAGAGGGGATGAATATGTGTAATGCTAATCTAATGCGGAAATGCAACAATTAATTGAATAATGTAAACGGTTAACTCAAATTAAGAAGTGAAGCCGGATTCCCAATTAAGGGCTCTAGAACTTCTCCTCTATATTCTTATAGATAAGAGTTGAGGTGCTCAACTGTCTTCTTGATTGAAAAAGAAAAATCGACAAGTATGAATGATGCAATAGATGAATAGCAAGTATAATGAAAATAAAAACACAAGTGTAAGAAATATAGATAAAGAGTAAGAGAGAAAGCAATTACAAACACATGAGATTTGTTTTGAGGTTCGAGCACCAAGCTCTATGTCCCTAACTTCAACGTGTGAAGGATTTTCACTATTCATAAAGGAACTTCCACAAAAGAACTACAACGTCTACATAAGACCTAGAGTACACAACTCCAACCTTTAATCTCTGCACAAGAGGTACCACAAAGCCAATGAGGTTAAGAAGCTCTTAACAACCGCAAAAATTACAAACTCTGTCTTTACAACTTCTATGATTTTGAGTGAAGAAATGATGCTCAAGAAGTTTTTGAGAGTAAAATTTAATGTAGAAAGTAATCTTTAAGAGCTGAAAACTTCAGAGAGTGACTAAGAATGAAAGCACTTTGATTGAGAATGAAAGCACTTTGATTGAAAAATAAAAACTTGATTTTTCTTGAAAGTTATATCTCAAAAAACTTGAATAAAACTTGTTAAAAACTCTTGTATCCTTCTTCTCAAATGACTCATATAAATAAGGGATAGTTAAATACAATTAGAAGGGGTTTCTGGCCTTAACCCAAGGTGACAAGGCTAAAAGAAGTAAAAACAACCATTGAAGAAAATCAGAAAACTGTCAGAAATTCAAAAAATAGTTGCTGTTGTAGTAGACACAGGCCATATGTCGACCGTCCGGTCGACCCGATGGCTGGTCAAAACAAGCCATTGGGCAAATGTCGGTCGACCGGATGGTTGGCCGATCGAAATAAAGAGTGCTAACAGAAAGTCGGTCGACCGGTCGTTCGACCGCTAGGCTAAAACTTAGCAATGATCAGATGCTCGGTCGACCGGTCGATCGACCGACCCAATGCACAAACTTCATGTTTCTGTTACGCAAAAATGGTCGAACGATCGGTCTACCGAGCTAGTGTCCAAGAAACTGTACAGGGCTGGCGGTCGACCGGGCAGTCGACCATCCAAGCTCCAAAAACAGAACTTAAAACCATATTTGAATTTAATCCAATTTTTAAATAAATACTATTAGTATAAGATATGTTTTGTCAACACATGGACATTAAGATACATGTATATAGCTGGTTTAAAAATTATCGAAAAATATGAAGCATATATCAATAACCAACTTAAGAACAAAAAGTTTAAACACAAAATCAAAAACTTGTATTTTGAAATTTGTAAATGTGTGTGTAATTCTTTCTTGAGTATCAATTCAAAACCAAAACTTACACATGCTAAGATCTTATAAGGAGTTATATAAGCTTCAAGTCTTCATCATAGAGGGTTCTCCAAAATGCACATTTTGATCATCCATTCTTGAATCTCTTCCTTGAATCAACTCGATCTCCTCAAACCTTACTTATGAAGAAGAATACACTTCTTCTAAACTATTAATTCTTGAAAACTTATAAACACTAGAACTTGATTAGTAAACTTCATATGTCTTGTAATCATCAAACAAAACTAGGAAGTATACCCTTGGGCCAACAATCTATCCCTTTTTTATTATGACAAAACACATGAGCTATTGGAAAACAAAAGAGTAAAGGAGTTTAGAAAGCTCCCCCTTAAATTATGCTTTATCTATCAAGTTCAATATATATATATATATATATATATATATATATATATATATATATATATATATATATATATATATATATATATATATATATATGATTAAAAAGATGTAGCAATAACAAGCAAGTCATATGCATATAGGTATAAGTTTGAAAATATAGAACATTATGCATACACGGGCCAACCTCCTTCCATGCCTCCAACCATCAAAAAAATAAGTATGCAATAAAGAATAAGATATCAATAATTAAATATTTTCGTACAACAAGAGAAAGAATGGATAAGAGGTAATTGCATGAAAATCAATCTCAAACTAATAAACAAATAACTTTAAATACTTCTCCCCCTTTATTATACATCAAAAAGAGGAATACTAATAGAAAAAAATCAAAATACCATTTGAAAATAGATCACTTGAAAACTATCACGATACCAATTGAAAAGAAAAATTCAATCTAATTGAAAATTTTCATGAAAAGTGATGTAAAAATCAAGGAAACTCATAAACTCAAAACATCATAAATCCATCATACAAGCATTCGATTCACCACAAATAAAAGCAAATCTGTAGTAGTCAAAAAGTTTAGTATAAATATCAGCCAATTAAAAATCGGTAGAAACATAATCAATTTCAATATCTTCTTTCTCATAATGATCTCTAAGAAAGTGATATCAAATCTCTATGTACTTGGTTTTACTATGTTGATTTGCATTCTTAGTTATATGAATAGTACTAATATTATCACAAAATATTTTAATATAATCATAATGCAAATCATAATCAATGAGAGTGTGTTTCATACAAAAGACTTATGCACAATAAGCCCAGTCACAACATATTCTGCCTCGACAGTTGGGAGGGCTACGAAATTTTGTTTCTTGAAAGACCATGAAACGATGCAATTTTCAAGAAATTGTAAAGTTTCACTATTGCTCTTCCTATCTACTCTACAACCGGCATAGTCGGCATCCGAATAACTCGTCATAGAGAATTATTCGGTCTTCCGATACCACAAGCTCATTCCAATAGTGCCCTTAAGATATCTAATAATGCGTTTTACCGCAATCAAATAAGACTCTTTAGGATAAGATTGAAATCTAGCACACAAACAAACACTAAAAATAATATCTGGCCTATTGGATATCAAGTAAAGCAAACTACCAATCATAGTATGATAGAGTTGAAAGTACACATAGACGGGGGATGAATAAGTGTGTGCTAATCTAATGATAATAATGCGAAATTTAAAACTGAATAGCAAACACATAAAGTGTAATCAAGAGTGAGTCCGAATTCCTCGTGAAGGGCTTTGGAACTACTCCTCACGATTCTTCTAAATTATGAGTTGAGGAAGCTCTCTTGGTTGAACAAAAGTGTGAGCACACAATCAATATCTAGTATGTATATGAATGAGCAATAAAAGCAATGAAAGATATAAAGAGTAGAGAGTTGAGAGAGAAGATCAAACGTAAACACAAAGATATATTTTGAGGTTGGAGCCACTGCTCTACTTCCCCGCCTTCACACAGAAGAATTTCAATTAATCACTATTGGATCTTCCACAAAGGGACATCCATCGAGAAATTACAAATATAAATAAAGAGTATACAACTCAACTCTCAATCATCTCTACATAAGAGGGAAGGTAAAAAACCAAGCACAAAGCAAAGAGAAATAAAAATTTCGTGATCACTAAGATCACAAACACTCATGGTGATCTCAAAAGATCACAAACAAAACTCTACTCACAATACAAGATCATAGAGGATAGATAAGCAATGAAAATCTCAAGTATGTGAGTGCACAAAGTTTTTGCAAAAGAAAACACAAAGAAAATATTTAAGAAAAAATCTTGAATTGATAGAGAAATGAAAAACAAGAAACTAGATTCCCAAAATTTGTTTTCTTTTGATTTTCCAAAACTCTGAAACAAAATAAAGATATATAATTTAAAGCTCAAAAACTTGTATTGAAAACTTGTTAAAAACTTTGTAGAAGATAGAAATTTTGGCTCTTGAAAATCTTAGTGAAAGCTAGTCCAAAAACCCCTTTCTATAGCCTCTTCAAAATATAATCGTTGAGGTCCAGAAAAGGTCAGATTGACGCAACCAGCCTGTGGGTTGACTGCTCGGTCGACCAGGACCAACCCGAGAGTTGGGTTAATCCAGTCAATCGACCATACGGTCGACCGACCCTAAGGCAAAGGGCTGTGAACATCCTTGTGCACATTCGGTCGACCGAACGGTCGATCGAGCCCTGGTTCGGTCGACCAGTCGTTCGACCGCCAGTAGCCCAAATATGGGATTATAGGATTAAATATATTAAATACCTATAAATAATCATAAAATCTTATAAAATTCAAAAAAATAAGTTCATGTAAATTCTTTGAACTACAAATATGTGTGATCAAAATTCAATACATATTACAAACAATTGAACTATTTTTGAGGTATAAAATTTTAAACTTAAACTGAAAACAGTATTTTCTAAAAACTTAGATTTTGAAATGAAAATTCATTTTCTCCAAAACTTGTATAATTATAAAAACAAGATATTGAAACACATTTTAAGCATAGAGTTTATGGATAGAATCTAATGCACATTGTAAATGATATATCTTTATTTTTGACAATAAATCTCAAAATAAGTTTTGTTAAAAACAAAACTTGAAAGCATGAACTAGATACATCAAAATAAGTTTTTCTAAATAATATGAATCATCAATGTATATGGATGAAATCTAGTATACATATAAACCATGTAAACTTCTTTTTGTAGTAATCTATTCATGAAACAATATATATATTCTTTAAAATCCAAAACGGTTAAACTGAAATCAAAAACTATTTAAACTTGTGTGTGTATATACTTGAGCAACTCAAAGCTAGACTATCCTTACACAAAATCTAAATACTAAACAAACCTAAGCCGAAGTCTTCTTATAGATCTTCTTCTTCTAGATGACTCAATCCAAATTTGATCCAAATAAGATGTTAAAGTCCCCCTATACAGGTGTACTGTATAAAGAAAAGAGGTCAGTTCTTCTTTATATACCACACTTATCATGAATCTATATGTAAAGGAGATGTTACCCTTGTATATAGGCAGTACAAACTAAATTTTTTTTGTACTAATAAAGACATTTTTTTTATATCAATTGAAAGAAACCAATTGAAAGAGAACCACTCTTTTTACCAATTGATACCAATAGAAAGAAATATTACCAATTGAAAATAAATTTTAAACCAAATTTTTTTAGGTAAATACTAAAATCATTTTGCAATATAGATATCAATTTGAGAATAATACCAATTGAAGGTTATTGATACCAATATTGAAAATATTAGCATTTTTTAAAATAAAATATTTTTTCATAAAGAGTGAGAGTAAGATACCAATTGAAAATAAATACAATTGAAAAATAAATCAAGAATTTTTCTCCCTCTTTATGAAATACCAATAAAACTAATGCATAAGCTTGTAAAGATATCAATTATCATTAAAAATATAAATCAAGCTTAGCATAAAATAATTTGTGCTATAAACATGCATGGTCAATGTAAAACAAGTACAATCAATCATATATATGTATGTATGATCAATTTAAATACTAATGAAATATGATGCATACATATATAAAAAATATGAGTATACAAATATAAAATATTATTGAAATCATGTATAACTCATAACATCCACCCTTTCATGCACATATTTTTAAAAAGATATTATTTAAGGCACATAAGGTATGGTCGCCCAACCATCCTCCCTTGCAAGATTTTCAAAAATAAGATTTGAAAATAATTTTAGCATAGTTTGGAAACTCTACCAATTGAAGAATACGAAATTAGTTCTAATGTGGGCAGATATTGATTCTTTTATAAATAAGTTGTATGATTTTTATGAAACTACTTACAGAAATAAACAATCTTCTTTAACTCAAAGTTCTTCAATCTATTATAGTAGAAGTTCATTATTTTCTGATCTTTTATCAGCTTCTAAAAAATCTAAAACTTTTGACTCTTTAAATGAACTTCATTATTATATATAATGTTCTGTGACTCCTGAGATCGATCAAGACTCAGGATTTGAAAATTTTGATATTTTGGCATGGTGGAAATCACAGGCAACAACTTATCCTATGCTTCTATCATCGCACGTGATTTACTAACTCCTCTGGCATCTACAGTAGCTTCAGAGTCTGCTTTTAATATAGATGGTCGAGTGCTGACTGATACGAGGAACCGTCTGGTATCGGATGCGATCGAGATGACAATATACGGGTAGGATTGGCTGGATGCGTAAAAGAGAAGTCAAAATAAAATAATTGACGATCTCATCGAGGATTCTCCAGAAGACTCTCCAGAAGATGAATAGAGACTTGAATTTTTTTATTTATGATTGATAAAATGTATGAAGAATGAAGACTTGTACTTTTTTATGTATTAATGATAAATTTGAAAAAAATTGATTTATAGTTCAATTGTATTTGTATCAATTATCCATTTTATTAGATCATTAATAAATATATATATTTTCATTTCACGCCTTGTAATATTTTTTGCTAATTTTATCACAACTTGAATTAGCAATTTTTAAAATTTTAATTTTTAAAATTTTTAAGATTTTTTAAGTTTTTTATTTTTTATTAATTGGCGGGCCGGCACAAGCCGACCTGGGTCTGGCCTGGGGCTCGGGGTACCCGGTCCTTGGGCCATGCCCGAGTTTCATTTATAGAACCCGGGCCGGGCCGGGTAGGCCGAGTAGGGCCCAGCCCCGCCCCTGGCACCCCATGCCCGAGCCGGGTTTGGGCCGGCCCGGCCTAATTGACACCCCTAGCTAGACCTAACTGAGTCAGACCCCCGACCGATAGGGGAAAGAGAAAACGGAGACGTGGCCTCCACGATCGTAGAAACCTCCGACCCTAAAGAAGAACTAGTTTCTAAGTGAAAAAAGGAGGAGGCCATTGCATATTAAGTTCAGAAATCCCAAGAAGACCAGTGATCGCCCTTGAAAGTTAATTGACTCTTTGCAAATATCTCTTAGTTCTAAAGAAAATGTGAAATAAGATAAAGAGGTGTGAATATTCGATAGATCCCCAAAGGAGTTGAAAAGACTCACCGGGTGAAAAGCTACAACTATTCGGCTCAGTCGATGGCGAAGCGACACATCACCCCCAGAACAAATTTAATACTCTCCTATAAGTGGGTGCCTCCCGCAAAAAAAAGGTGAAAATATGGTACGCCCTCAGTCAAGTGTGTTTTAATTTCCTAAAAAAATGAGATATATATGGCGAAGACGGAAAGCGAAGAAGACGAGGGACGCAAGCCTTCAGATAGGGGTAAATATTCGAATCTACGAGCAAGAATGACCCAAATCCATGAGCCAAAGAGAACTCGAATCCATGAGCAAATATGAGAAAAACTCAAAATATATTGATTAAAAGTTGAATAAAAGATGATTACAAAATAAGAATAAAAGGGACTTTATATAGGCTTACTAAAGTCCTATTCTGTCTATAAAAGCTAAAGTCAAAATAAAAAAAACAAAGTTCAAAATAAAGAAAATGTAAAATTTATAGGAATCCAAGTTTGGAACCCAAAACAGAATGCTAAGCAAACTCAGATACATTGTTACATAATAGGGTTGTCGACAGCTGAAGGGTGTTATTAACAGTCAAGGAAAAAAAAACTAACAGACCCTTACTTTAGAGAATCCTGTTGACAGGCCAGACGAGGGCACTGTCCACAGGTCTGAAAACTCTTATCTCTCGGGAAAAGCTTGTCTACAGTCCAAAAAAAGGGATGTCGACAAGTCAAGTTATTTTGGCCTGCTGTTTGTCTTGCCTTACTCTTCGGTCTCCTACATCAATCCCTCCCTCTTCAAAGGAACTCTCCATCGAGTTTCTATCACTTTGATTATGTCGGGACACAAGTGAGGGCACCCTTTTCTTTGTAGATCTTGTAGTCTGTGGAATTGTTCTCATGGGTAGCATCGATGTTATGTTGCCACAGTCTTCTGAAAAGGATATGACACTTGTCCATATTACGACATCACAAGTAACATAATCTTGATAGTATTTACTAATGGAAATAGAAACTTGATTCAGATCCATTACCTTGATACGTGGATTTTTCTTGATCCACCCAATGTCGTAAGGATGATGATGCGGCTTTGTCTCTAATTTCAAGTGATCCACAAGTGCTCTAGAGACGATATTCTCGCAGCTTTTATTGTCAATGATAAGATTGCAGATCTTATCCTTGACCAAACATCCTGAATAGAATATTTGATGTGTCTGTGTAGTATCGAGGATCTTTTAGCTTCAAAGCACTTTCTGAACAATACAAGCAATGGGATCACCTTATTCTTCGATGTAATCAGAATCTTCCGGCTCTGTCTCTACTAGCACATCGTCTCCTTCTTCATTGTCAGACATATTGACTTATCTTCTCTTCAGACAATCATTGGACTTGTGTCCCGGTTCTCCACACCTGTAACACTTGCCAACCCCGAGCTTGGTGTAAGAATTATCTTTGCTCTTTGCAATCGCGGGGGCTGTTGTTGGTGTCGATGTAGAGACTTTGGCCGATGGCTTTACTATTAGTTGTGAAAGTACATGATGGGGAGATTTTGTCTCCTCGTTTTACAATACCGCAAGTGCACGGTCGTTCGATGTAGCACTTGAGGGTCGGTCCACAGGGACTGGTGGTTCTTTTGGTTTTGACACTTCTACACGAATGGATCAAAAGATTTATGGATTTGTGAGTTATTTGAACTAATTATAGTAAAAGAAAAGTCAAGCACCTAGGATCGAATCCCCTGAATTAGCATCAAGCGGTCAATTTGATCTCCGTATCAGTTTGTAACACACCAAATCTCTATGTCTAAGAGGCACATTAATTCTGAACACTAGATTTAAGCACAAGCTATTATCCAGTTACATAGTCCATCAAAGATAATTTAACTAGATTAAACAAATAACATAAAGGCAATAAAGCTCTAAGCATGAACCATTAACCCTCGATACATAGCCTGTCAAACATCCACTTATTCTAGAAATTAATTTCCTAAAATTTATAGGTCAATTGGTGTGCATACAGTCATAAATACGAGAATGATTCGATCCACAAGAATTAAGTCTAGGTTCATCTCCCCTAAGCGCTTGCAACAAATTAGCTACGTATGATAAAATTAATAATACTCTAAACTAATTAAATCAGTTTACAATAATCTGAATTTTAATTAAATAATTAACTGAAATTCTAATTAATTAAACTAATGAACTAACTAAAAAGAAATAAATAAATATAAATTAAAAAAAACTTAAAACCTTACCTTCAGCCGCAGCCTGCACCTGCAGGCTTGTGATGGGGGGCACCTTCCTCTTCCAATCAAAAGGCTCCAATCGAAGGGGCCTGCGGGTCCCTTTGTCTTCAAACGCAAGGCCGCCAAAGGCCTTGCCTGCAACTTGTGAACAGAGAGAGGGACAGCCTCTCTCTGTTTTGCTTTTTCCTTTTTTTTTTCTTTCTTTTTCTTTTGATCTGCGGTTTGGGCGCCTGTGCCTCTTCTCTTCTTTTTTTTTTTCTTTTTGATGATAGAAGAACTGTTGTGATGCAGGGAGATCGGAGAGAGGTTTTTGGTGAATCAATCAAAACAAGAATAAAAATAATAATGTGAACGGGAATTTATGTAGAGGAAAAAAATGAAAGCTTCAAAATTTCAGATCCAAAAAAAATGTACGTACAGGTGAAAAAAAAACCCCCCCTCAAAACCCTAACCTTGGCTATTTATAGGCTTAGGGTTTTGATTATTTTACATAAAAGTCCAAAACAGTTACAAAATTACAAGGAGAATTATTAAATTAATTTTGCACTTTTACATCTCTGTCCATTTTGCGTTTAAGCCCCTAACTTTTGCAAAATTGCGTTTTTTTTCCAACTGTCCTCGAACTCTTCCGAGTTGATCGTAAATTTCTTTGATCTCAGTTTTAGACGTTGATCCCAGCAATGTCAAGCCTCCTATCTCGCCTTCAACTCCTTTTAATGCGTTTACGGTCTCGAAAGAGTCTTTTGTGGTTCAGTCTTCTCCTAATAACTTTGTCTGCAAAATAGACTAAAAACACCGAGTAGCATTATTTATAAACAAATGATAGATAAATATGGGTATGAAAATGTGACAAAATCATGCTGATCAAATACCCCCACACCTATCTTTTGCTAGTCCTCGAGCAAAACTTATAAAAAGAAAAAGAAAAACTAAATTACTCTAACTCATTTTTGTAGGAATCACGGTTGCACTTAGCATGTGCAACAAGCCGTTAAACCCCTAGGTCATCCTAGAGGACGAGTTTTGTCTCGTGAGAGTTTTCAGTGGATTACACCCACAAAATCCAAGGAAGTTAGAGATTAAGAAATAAATAAAAGTAAAATAAGGATAACCGAAAATTAAGAAAAGGAAAACAATTCAATTTTTTTTGTTAGCAAGGTAGTAAGATCATCAATTTCCAAGAGTTTCATTTTCAAGTAAAACCTCAATTCAAGAAATCATATTGGCTATAAAATAAAGTCTCAAATTCAAAACTTTACACCACCTGTCCTAAGTTTCAGATCCTATGTACCCCGTGATCGTGATGTAGTTCTTAAGCTTGGGAATATTTAATTACAACTTTTATACTTTTTTTCTTTTTTCTTTTTTTGTTTCTTTTTTTTTAACTATCTTTCGCGTAGATACGAGGCTTCCTGAGGCCAAGATACCTAGCTAATTGATAATCAAAATTATTATATTTTTATAGTGTCTTATCCTATTAGGCTTTCTCAGCTACCCATATAGCGAGCTTTCGGCCAATGCTCCCAAACTAGATGGTCTTAGGGCAATAAGTGTAAAAAACACTCCTACGGACTTAATTACTCAAGCAACTGAGGCCACAAGACAAGACTTATTAATATCTATTTTACTATATAATCAATCTTTTTTTTTCACATTTTTTTTTTATTTGTAATCAATATCCCAAGCCTATAAACTAATAGTGTAAGTGCTATTGGGTACATAATCACTTAGACTAAGTTTAGATGGTATGTCTGTTTTAGATTCTAATCTTTATTTTAAGACTTTATAACTCTTTCATCTTGATCTTACCCTTAAAATCCACTCATGGATACTAAATCACTCACATACTAGCTAATTATTTGCAGAAAATTTTCAAATTTTTCACAATTTTTTTTTTAAGACTCTAAGTAAAGAAAGAAAAGAGAAATAAAGAAAAAAAATAAAACTAAAACAAAACCAAAAAGACTCTTAAAAGAAAAGAAATATGCGAATCTTCCCCCCACACCTAAACTGTGCCATGTCCTCATGCATATACTTGAATACAGAGATAGAATGAATATAGCATATAATACATACATCCATATACGTGTACACAATCAAAGAATTAAGCATCCAATTCAAGTATACATGAGTAAAATGTATGAAATAAATATGCTGAAATTAGAAGTACTCACAGTGTACTGGAAAATCTAGTTGCAGAAGCAACCAAATTCACTCCATGTGTGTGTGCATCCCTGCTTATCCTGTAATCACTTATAATAAACTTGGCACAAAGGTTAGAGAAAAAGATACATAAAACAACTCTTTAGACACCAAAACTACATTGACTCAATTGACTAAAAGAGAAATATAAAGACTCACAGACTCAAAAGAAAAAAGAGAAAATAAATAAATAAAATTAAAATTAGTATACAAATGTATAAAGTTACATCTTCCCTCACACCTGCCTTAAGCTATGACGATTCCTCCCCTCCACTTTCGAGGTGGGTTCTCTTCAATGAGTTGACATGACTATTAGAACCTTCCATCATTTTAGCACAACCTCCTTTAAACTTGATCGTCATACTCTTTTTCTTTATCCTCTTCCTCTTCCGCTTTCTTCGTTTCAGCGAGTTAGAAAGAGGACTCACTCCCGCAACATTAACTCCTAGCCCAATCTTATTATCTTCACTTTCATGTGAGCAAGCTTGATCAATAGCTAAGAATTTGAGTTCATCGTCAAATATCTCTTCAAAACGTTTATCAAAGAATCCTATGGGGAATGTGTGTCCATCCAATTCATCCAGGAGTAAAAGCTCATCCTCAAAGATCTTTTCAAAGCTTTGTTCGCAGTATTTACAACCATAATTTATTGACTCGTTGTCAATATGATCGTTCGCCATTTCTTAAATCAGGGATGACACATGATTAACCTGTTGATTTATTTCATCAAACATCCTGATCTCTTCCTCACATAGCTCGTCAAAACTTTGGTGAGTACACCCAAAGTCTGAATCCATATGATCATCCTCGAATTCATTTGATCGACTTTGAATCATATTTACTTCAAAGAATTCAGTTGATGGCTCACTTTTTTGCCCTTCAAGGTTGAAGATATTCAGATCAACTGTCATATTTCCAAATGTGAGTTTCATTAAACCGCTACGACAGTTGATCAAAGCATTTGAAGTTGCTAGGAAGGGTCTACCCAAAATCATAGGAATTTGCCCTCTTGGGTTCTCTACAGGTGCAGTTTTAAGGACGACAAATCAACTGGAAAGATAAATTCACCGACCTTAATTAGCACATCTGCAATCTCTCCTAATGGAACTTTAACTGACCTGTCAGCTAGTTGTAGAGTGACTTTTGTGGGCTTTAACTCACCCACCCCTAACTGCTTGTAAACCGAGTAAGGAAGCAAATTTACACTCGCCCCTAAGTCTAATAGCGCCTTGTCAATCACAGTTGTTCCAATTGTACAGGAAAAAGTTGGACATCCAGGGTCCTTATATTTCACTGGAATGATATTCTAGATTATTTCACTGATATTTGCTGCTAGAAAGACCTTCTTCGATGTTTGATGTGCTCTCTTCTTAGTGCATAAGTCCTTCAAAAATTTAGCATAGGATGGGACTTGTTCAATAGCGTCAAGAAGAGGAACATTCACTTTCACTTGCTTGAAGATTTCTAGAATCTTGTCCATCTGCGCCGTGTGTTTCTTCGGTTTTAATCGGTTAGGAAATGGAGCTGGTGGATCATAAGGAGGCTCAGTGATTTGCTCATTTTCTTTATCTTCAAACTGATCTGAGCCAGAAGATGATGGATTAGCCATGGGGAGAGAGGAATTGGTTTGGTCAGGCATCACCACCTGATTGTCAACTTCCTTTCCAGATCGCAAGGTATGAATTGCATTGATTTGAGCATGGCTGGACGAATTTGCTCTTGTATCTCTGGGATTAATCTCAGGTTGGCTAGGAAAGGTCCCTCTTTCCCTTTCACTCATTTGAGACGACATCTTACTCATTTGCAGCGTGAGTTGTTGTATGGCTTGTTGATTAGACTGCAACATCTGATTTGTCGATTGCATATATGAGTTGAAGTTCTTCTCCATGATGTTTAACTTTTGATCACTCCCAAATCCTGGTGGTGGCATGGATGGGTTTGCATATGTTGGAGTGGATTGCGGTGCCACAAAGGCCGGTTGTTGTTGTTGATACTGGAATGTGTTTGGCCTCGTGTACTGTGAACCGCTTGGTTGAGAGATGCTTGTTGCCCTCCTTGATTTCCTCCTCCTTGATTCCATGAAAGGTTAGGGTGATTCTTCTACCCTGGATTGTATGTTGGTGCATATGGATCATTCCTTTGTTGCTGATAAGTGGCGTTTAACTGTTGTCCCTGACTATTCATTAGTGAGTTTGGAAGGAATGGGCAATCTTTCATAACATGAGTTGGAGATTGACAGTTAAAGCAACTTGGTACAGAGGTCTGATTCACTTGATCGAACTGTTGAGGAGGAGTCCCCTTGCTTTCCAACACTTCAATCCTTCTCATCAGTGCGGCCATCTTTACTTCAGTTGCAATGGAGTTTTCGATCGAATGTATGCCACTCCTCGATGTGGTGGTTGAGTTTGTGGTTGGTGGCTTCTCATTAAACCCTTCCCACTGCATGGTTTTCTCTGCCATATCTTCGAGGAATATCCATCAGCATCATCTGTCATCCTCATGAAGTCACCGTGGCTCATGGATTCAAGAAGGGTTTTCGAGTTGTAATCGAAACCCTCGTAGATTATTTGACAGAGACGCCACTTTTCTATGGCATGATGGGGGCATTGAGCTAGAAGGTCCTTAAACCTTTCTAGGTATCTCCAGAATGGTTTTTTGTCATATTGACGAAATTGGCTTATCTCACTCCGTATTCTTGCAGTCTTATGCATTGGGAAGAATTTCTTTAGAAAGACTGCGACAAATTCCGCCCACATTGTGATTGAGTTGATGGTCAGGCTATACAACCACTTTTTAGCATTGTCCCGAAGTGCAAATGGAATAAACCTTAACTTGACTCCATCTTCACTCAGCTGCCTAATTTTCATCATTGCGCATACCTCCTCGAACTCATTGATGAACATATATGCATCTTCAGATTCTAGTCCGGAGAATTTGGGGAGCATAGTGATGTATTGTGGCTTCAACTCATAGTTGTTCTCAGTGGCTTCTGGCAATCTAATGCATGATGGGTGTGATGATCGAGGAAGGTAACATCGGTCCATGAGGACCACTGGTGGAACAGGGTCAGTCATCTTGATCTCGTTCGTATCTATGCTGACAAGACGTCCCCTTGAGTCGCGTTCCCAAGCTGACATATATCAGCGTAGGAATGAGTTGGAATGTGTGATGCTTGGGTAGCACAAAATTTTTTTTTAATTTTTTAATTTTTTTAATTTTTTCGGTAGACGTGCTAAGATTAAAGAGGACACCGGTCCCGGAAACGGCGCCAAAAACTTGATGGGGAGATTCTGTCTCCTCATTTTACAATACTGCAAGTGCACGGTCGTTCGATGTAGCACTTGAGGGTCGGTCCACAGGGACTGGTGGTTCTTTTGGTTTTGACACTTCTACATGAATGGATCAAAAGATTTATGGATATTTGAACTAATTATAGTAAAAGAAAAGTCAAGCACCTAGGATCGAATCCCCTGAACTAGCATCAAGCGGTCAATTTGATCTCCATATTAGTTTGTAACACACCAAATCTCTATGTCTAAGAGGCACATTAATTCTGAACACTAGATTTAAGCACAAGCTATTATCCAGTTACATAGTCCATTAAAGATAATTTAACTAGATTAAACAAATAACATAAAGGCAATAAAGCTCTAAGCATGAACCATTAACCCTCGATACATAGCCTGTCAAACATCTAGTTATTCTAGAAATTAATTTCCTAAAATTTATAGGTCAATTGGTGTGCATACAGTCATAAACACGAGAATGATTCGATCCACAAGAATTAAGTCTAGGTTCATCTCCCCTAAGCGCTTGCAACAAATTAGCTACTCATGATAAAATTAATAATACTCTAAACTAATTAAATCAGTTTACAATAATCTGAATTTTAATTAAATAATTAACTGAAATTCTAATTAATTAAACTAATGAACTAACTAAAAATAAATAAATAAATATAAAAAAAAAAAACTTAAAACCTTATCTTCAGCCGCAGCCTGCACCTGCAGGCTTGTGATGGGGGGCACCTTCCTCTTCCAATCAAAAGGCTCCAATCGAAGGGGCCTGCGGGTCCCTTTGTCTTCAAACGCAAGGCCGCCAAAGGCCTTGCCTGCAACTTGTGAACAGAGAGAGGGGCAGCCTCTCTCTGTTTTGCTTTTTCCTTTTTTTTTCTTTCTTTTTCTTTTGATCTGCGATTTGGGCGCCTGTGCCTCTTCTCTTCTTTTTTTTTCTTTTTGATGATAGAAGAACTGTTGTGATGCAGGGAGATCGGAGAGAGGTTTTTGGTGAATCAATCAAAACAAGAACAAAAATAATAATGTGAACGGGAATTTATGCAGAGGAAAAAAAAATGAAAGCTTCAAAATTTCAGATCCAAAAAAATGTACGTACAGGTGAAAAAAAAAACCCCCCCTCAAAACCCTAACCTTGGCTATTTATAGGCTTAGGGTTTTGATTATTTTACATAAAAGTCCAAAACAGTTACAAAATTATAAGGAGAATTATTAAATTAATTTTGCACTTTTACATCTATGTCCATTTTGCGTTTAAGCCCCTGACTTTTGCAAAATTGCGTTTTTTTTCCAACTGTCCTCGAACTTTTCCGAGTTGATCGTAAATTTCTTTGATCTCAGTTTTAGATGTTGATCCCAGCAATGTCAAGCCTCCTATCTCGCCTTCAACTCCTTTTAATGCGTTTACGGTCTCGAAAGAGTCTTTTGTGGTCCAGTCTTCTCCTAATAACTTTGTCTGCAAAATAGACTAAAAACACTCGAGTAGCATTATTTATAAACAAATGATTGATAAATATGGGTATGAAAATGTGACAAAATCATGCTGATCAGTACACCTAGAGGGGGGTGAATAGGTGTACGGCCAATCTAATGAACAAAATGCGAAAATTAAAAACTAATTGCAACACACTTAGTGTAACCAACGAGTGTAGCTGAATTCCCAGTGAAGGGCTCTGGACTAACTCCTCTTGATTCCTCTGAATAAGAGTTGAGGTGCTATATGAAGCTCTCGTGGTTAAATCCAAGTGAGGCACACAAACACAACCAAGCATATAAGTGTGATATGACAATATGAATCAATGCAAGGGACAATATAAGAGAGAGAATTAGAGAGAAAGTGGATCAAACGCAAACACCGAGATATGTTTCGAGGTTCGAACACACAACTACGTCCCCGCCTTCACACAGAAGGGTTTCCACTAACTCGTCCGCACAGGACTTATCACACAGAGAACCTCTACTGAGGATTTGGGGCAATTACAATTGGGAGTACACAACTCCTCTCTCCAACCGAATACAACCTCTCATAGAGGCAATGCACAACTCTCAACACCTCTACACTTAGAGGGTTAGGCACTTAGCCAACAACAAATCAATCACCTCACACTTGGGGGATTCTAACACAATCTCCACCTCTCACTAGAGGGAGCCAAACAATACTTCCACAATCACCTCACACTTGAGGGATACCAACTCAATCACCTCTCACTAGAGGGATATCACAATCAATGGAAGGTTTACAACTTAGTGATAACAAAGACCACAAACTAATTTCTTTCTCACAAAACAAAGATCCTAATAGATAGGATAGTAGATAAGCTCAAGTGTGAGAAAACAAAGTGTTTTGAACAAAAAAAATTACTTGGAAAAATCTCCCAATAGATATAGAATTTTTAGACCAAAAATCAATTCCCAAAAGACTATTTTCTTTGAATTATCAAACACTTTAAAAACAAATGAAGATTGATCTTTGAACCCAAAAACTCTTTGAAAAACTTGCTCTTAAAACACTTGAAAAGATCTAAAATTTTACTTTTGAAAAACTTGTTGAAAAACAGCTCTCAAATGGGGCATTTATAACCCATTTGGAAATCTGCCCGTTGGCAGCTGAAAAGGCCCAGATTGGCCTTCCGGTCGACTGGCCAACGGTCAAAAAATCGACCGTTGAGCCCTCCGGTCGACCGCCCGGTCGACCATGCCAGAACCAGAGAGTAACGGCTCTCTGGCCGGTCGACCGAGCTGGTTTACAGAGAGCAGAGCTCTTTGCCCGGTCGATCTACCCGGTCGACCGGAGGCTTTCCAGAGAGCAGAACTCTTTGGCGGTCGACTGGCCTCCAAGCTTGGCTGCGTGCATGTTCTGTGCACGTCGGTCGACTGGCCCGGTCGACCGCTCACTGCTACGGTCGACCGGCAGTCAACCAGCCTGACAACTATGGGACTGAAAAACTTGGGTTTTTATCTTTAATTAAATCTCATAAAATCTTTAAAATTCTACAAAAATAGGTTCTTATTATATCTTTGCATACAAACATGTTTGAGTAAAAATGAAACCATGTTACAAACATTTTGAACCATTTTTGTGACTTACAAATTTTGCCAAAAACCAAATCCGTATTTTTCAAAACTTAGATTTTGAAATGGAAATCCATTTTTTCCAAAACACATGTAAATACAAAAACATGATATTTTAAACAACTTTGAAGCATATAGTATATAGATAGAATCTAATATACATGAAAGAGATATATCTATATTTTTGACATTAAATCCGAAAATAAGTTTTGTTAAATATAACCCAAATACATGAATAGGTTATCAAAATAAGCTTTCTAAGAATATGAAGCATACATGTATATAGATCAAATCTAATATACATTAAACCATGTAAAGTTGTTTTGATTCAATTCTATTCATGAAAACCAAGATCGGTTAAACCGAAAACCAAAACAATAAACATGAAACTTAAAAACAAGTGTGTGTGTGTGTTGTGAACTTGAGCATATCACACTATCTAATTTTTAATAATGGATCTAAACTAACTATTCTAAAACAAATCGAGATCTTCTTGTAGAGCGCCGTCTCCAAGTCGACTCGATCCAAACGTGATCCACCGAGCTTGACTCCATTCGAGTGCTAGATATGAACTTGACGCTCGAGCTCTTGAATCACCATGTGAAAGCTCCAAAACATCTTTGTTAAAGCTAATCACCTACTAATATCTTGGTTAAATATTTAAAATAAATATCATAAGATTATTAGTAAATTATAACTATATGAGTTAATCATCATCAAAACTAGAGTGGAAGGCCTCTGGGCCAACAAGTTGATCTATCGCCGAGAAGCTCGATGGGACACCGTCGTCTCCTATGGGCTCTTCGATTGATAAGTTATGCCTGAAAGGTGGAGCTCTGCTTCATAACCTCTCTATTTTCATGACCTTATTTTGTGCTTCATCGACAAAGAACACGTCCTGGATGGCAACATGTTTCTGGATGGGTAGTTTAACCCATGGATGTACTTTGCAGTCTGCTGCTCCTCGGTCAGAGATAAATCACACCACGATGCTAAGCGATAGAACTCCTCTGTGTGTACCAACACAGTTCCCATACCTTATCTGCATTGCTCAAATTGATTGTGGAGGATTTGTTGATAGTCGGGTGGAAAGAATCTACCTTATAGGAGTTGCTTCATGCGCCACTATATCATCACAGGTTGCTTTCCTTAATGCCTTCGTAGACTTGCAATTGATCCCACCATGTGGTTGCTCCTTTATTGAGCTTGTACGCTACAAATTTGACTTGTTTCTCTATGAAAACATAAGTCATGTCAAAAAATTTATCCATCTTGTAGATCTAATCCAGAAAGAATTCTATATCAAGGTTCTCGCTGAAAGAGGGAATGTCAACCTTCATCCTGTACTCCAAAGGATTTATGTATCCTCCTTCCCTGCCTGATTAAGGTAACGGATTCTAGCCTCCCTATTGGGGTCAGGAAACCTGCCTCTCCTATTTGGATTAGAAGTAGCAAATCTCTCATGCCTCTTTCGTAGACTAGGCTCTCATCTCCAATATTCTCATACTGATAAGTGGGGTGTTTGAACTCCTCATCGGAGAAATCATCAATATGGAGATGTCGTAAAGGATCGTTTTGTGGTGTAGAGTATTGACATGGCTGATTTGGGTAGTGTTGATTTGGGTGTAGTTGATATGAGGGTGGTTGATACGGGGGTGATAGTAGTAGGGGTTGAATTGGAGGTGGTGATTTAGTAGTAGGGATAGTGGGCGAGGATTGTTTGAGAGAGGTGGAGGTGATGGATAAGGATTAGCTATGAAGGTGGAGGTGGTGGCAGAGGGTTGTTTGTAGGATGATCCAACCCACTTCGGGACATACCATCGACTAAGTTTCAATCATCAAGTTTGACGGAGATCTTCTTAAGTTTCTAGACCACAACGTCCATGGTTGATACAAGACCGTTGAGCCTCCTTCAAAAGCATCTACCTTGTGGATAGGTTTGGTTGCTCATCATCATTTTTTTGCCATCGCTGAAGTGTTCGTCGAAGCTCTGATACCACTTGACGTAGACGGAGAAGTGAAGAAGATGAGCGATGTGGGCTAGATCTTATTCTAGCACTGACGAAGTCTGAAGAAACCTTTAGGTAGCGGTAAATACTAGAATCCATAAGCAAGAATGACTCAAATCCATGAGCCAAAGAGAACAACTCGAAGCCACGATAAAATATGAGGAAAACTACGAAAATATGATTAAAAGTTGAATAAAGATGATTACAAAATAAGAATACAAAGGGTTTTATATAGGCTTACAAAAATCCTATTCTACCTATGAAAGCTAAATTCAAAATAAGGAAAAAGAAAGTTCAAAATAAAGAAAGTGTAAAATCTATAGGAATCTAAATTTGGATCCCAAAATAGAATCTTAAGCAAACTCAGATACTCTGTTGCGTAATAGGATTATCGGTAGCTGAAGGGTGCTGTCGGCAACTAAGGAGAAAACTGACAGACCCTTACTTTTGATAAAAGCTTGTCGACAGATGAGAAGAGGGCGCTGTTGATAGGTCTGAAAACTCTTGTCTCTTGAAAAAAGCCTGTCGACAGTCCAAAAGAAGGACTGTCAATAGGTTAAATTATTTTGACTTGCTATTTGTCTTGCCTAGATCTTTGGTCTCCTATGTGAATATAGCAATCCGATCCCCAACTAAGAGACGCATGGAAGCTCACGACTTCATATTTCGGAGATTCAACACCAGCTCCTCCCAAGGTGTAATACCTTAAATTGATAATACCCATATAGTACTGATAATATGATTTGTTTTGATATATAAATCGAGTTTTGTTAAAATGTGTATTTTATCTAAAAAATAATTTATAGTGTTAATAAATCTTTGAAAGATTTAAATAATTATATATATTTGGTATTTACTTGATAATACGTAATTATACCAATAATCAGATTATTTGTGTTATAATAAATTTGTGTCATTGAATAAATTATATCATTCTTCAAAATACTTTGTTATGTAAATATATGTATTTCGAATAAATAAATTATATATATAGTTAAAAGTATATTCATGTGTGTATGTGTGTGTATAAATATCTCTAGAAATTTGTATATATGAGTAATATTGATAAATAAATGGAGTAAATATTTTTGTTGTAGAAAACATTGTATTTAAAATAAATATTTTAATTGAGAAAATATGATTTTAGAGATAAAACAATTTTCTAAACAAATAAATATAATTTTTAAGGCTAACAACATATATATATAATATATATATATATATATATATATATATATATATTATTATATACTTGCATTAGTATTTAATTGTTCATAAATAAATATTATGTGACTATTATAGAAAATTATTATATTTTAAAATAAGTATTTTTGTGTAATAATATGGGAAAACTAATTATGTATTTATAAATATATAAAACTTAATTAATAAACAAACCCAAGACTCAAAACCAAAACTAATTATAATTTTTCTTTTTTTCTCTCTTTTCTTCTGCTTTTTTCTTTTTTTCCTCTACTTTTTTTGCACTCCTCTTCACCGCCTTTCTCCACCACGATCTCTCCATAAAATCTCTCTTTTTCTCTCTTTCTCTTATTTTCACACTGCAACCACACACATCCCCTCTCACTATCTTTCTTTCTCTCTCTTAGCATAGACTGTCGCTGGCCAGGGGACACCGCCGACCACCTTCCGATCCCCACCGACACCTAATCATCGGCATGTCCAGACCACTGGAGCAACCCTCTTCACCTCTCTTCTCTTTCGCTCTCTTACTTTCATTCTTTCTCTCCCTCTCACCGTGGTGGCTAGAGATCCCGAGCAGGGCTAACTCGCCATCGCGCCAGGTTGAGTCCTACGCAACCTAGGCCTTTGGGCAACCCCTATTTCCCCTACCCTCTCCACTTCTTTTTTCCATCTCTCTCTTTCTTCGCTTCCCTTCCCTCGTCGTCGTCGCACCTCCAGGTCGTTTGCATCACCGCACCGCTACTGCCGCGTGGCCGCACTCCTAGCTAGGCGTCACCATGATCACGCTCCCTGGGCACCACTTACTCTTCTTCTTATTCTCTTATCCTTTCTTCTTCTTCTTCTCAATTCTTTCTTTTCTTTAATGGATCCCCATGCAAACCAAAACCCGAACCCCTTTCACCCTCAAATCTGCATCCATTTTAACTTAAGTTATCAGGTTTGAATTATCAAATTTGAACCTAATAACGGCTCGACCCGCATCCCTAAATAAAAAGAAAGGTAAACTTTTATAAAACCCCTGATGATTGGAATATTTATATTTTAGACCTTATTAATTACAAAACTAACCCGTTAACATTGATTTTTGGGTTTGGTCTATATCTTGACCATTCGGAGTCCGAATTGGACGATTCTCGAGACGTTGTGATTGTAAAAAAGAGAGCTACATTCTTATAATAATTATAATGAGAGATTTTTAACTCTTTTTAAGAAATTATAGTTCAAATTATATATGTGTGCTTTTATCACTTTAGAAATAAAGTAATTTTTTATTGTTTTCAATGAATATATATTGTTTAATGATTATAGTTTTTAAATAGTTAAATTAACTTTATAATTAGATTAATTTCAGACAAAAAAATCATGAAATGACTAATCCTGGATACTGTTGAGGACTGTTGGATAAATTGAATAATTTATATATAATTCCAATTTAGTGTTGATATAGATATATCAATCTTGTTACTGTTACCTGAATCATGAGAACAAACACTGTTATATTTGACACATGTTTCTGATGTCAAGAATTACTGTTATATTGTATGTACGTTTCTGTATCTTTGTTTCATGATCGTGAATATTGTTATTTACATATTTTTGTATCACTGTTATATGGGTTACCATTACTTGAATATTCATGTACTCCTGTTACATGGATTCACCCGAGTATATGACATGACTGTTCTTATATCACTATTATTTATGTGACACCATTGTTACCTGGTTATGTTGAAAACTGACATAAGTTGCACGGAACTAAGTGACATACCACACACAAATGTGATGGGGGCCACCTCTAGAATCCCACATCTCCTGGTATCTCATTATATGTTATAAACATTATTTACATCATGATATTTTGCTACCTGTTATATGCCATGTTATTGTTCCAAATTCACTATATAGTTCATATATGACAAAAATAATATAGGGATGAGGGAGACTTAACGGTTGATTGGGTCTTGTTGGGAGGATGTCATTGGATCCATATCCGTTCCTCCACAGGGGACGTGGTAGTGCTGCTTACCGCATGTATATAGCTCCTTGAGCTTCATGTTTCCTGTTTCATGCTCATGTCCTCGTGGACAGCCTTGGTCTCAACATGTAAGAACAACTTTAAGGTCGAGATCTCGTATATGCACAGGATATACCCACCCGACCAGAATTCCTCGACCTTTGAGTTTCAATTAACATAATAAATTAATGTGGTTACTTGTTTGCTAGTATGTTATTGCACCTATTATACTACATAACAATGATGAAATCAGTAACTCTTGCTATTTGGTCATTTCCTCATTTGGATAAAGGTATCTGCTATTGGCCCAAAAGCCCATCACTCTAGTTTTGATGATAATTAACTTATGTAGTTATAATACTAATGATCTTGTGTTTAATAAGTTTTAGATATTTATCAAGATCTTAGTCAGTGTTTAGCTTCAACAAAAAATTCGAAGTCAAGTTTTGAAGCTAGCACGTATTGATTTAGAGCTCGTACTTCAAGACTGCATCAAGTACTCAAAGAAGATTCTAGCTCATGGATCAAGTTTGGAAGTCAAGATGGAGAAGAAGATTTTCAAGAGAAGATTTTCAAAAGAAGACTTAAGTCCATGTTTGTAAGTTTTAAGATTTTTGTTTTAGATAAAATGTAAAGAATAGATTAGTTATGATTGCTCAAGCTCAGAACACGCACAAAATATTTCATATCTTTCACGATTAAGTTTGTTTTTAAAAAATATAGTTTTAGTTTTGAACTTCAAAGAATACATATTTCAGTTTCATGAATATATTTCATTAAAACAAGTTTACATGGCTTATATGTGTATTGGATTTCATCCATATATATTATTGCTTCAAATTGTCTAAAAACTTATTTTGATGTTTCTAATTCATGGTTTCAAGTTTTATATTTATCAAAACTCATTTTGAGCTTATTGTCAAAAATAAGTATATTTAATCTTTTCTGTGTATTGCATCCTTTTCATACACACTATTTTCAGATGTGTTTCAAAATCTTATTTTTGTTTTTATACAAGCTTTAAAAAAATTATTTTTATTAAAAGTTTGTTTTTGAAAAATACAGTTTTTGTTCTAAGTTTTAAGTTCTATACCTCAAAAATAGTTCAAATTATTTGTAATATGTGTTGATTTTTGATTACACAAATTTGAACTTTATAATATTTCAATGAACCTATTTTAGTGAAATTTATGAGGATTTAATTGAATTTTTATGGGTTTTCAAAGTTAGAAATTAAACCTTAACATTTGAGTTTGGGCAGTTGTCGGCCGACCGAGCGGTCGACCAAAGCAAGGCTCGATCAACCGAGCGGTTGACCAATATGCACAAAAACGTGCACATGCCTATTACCCTTGGCTCGGTTGACCATCGGTCGACCGTAGCTAGGCTTGGTCGACTGACTGGCTCACCTACCCTTTGATAGGACGGCAGTCATCTGACAGAGAGGCTTCCTCTCTGTGGCTTGGGGACGATCGACAGGATGGCCGACCGGCAGCCCCACCAGTCATTTTTATGACCGTTGGCGGGTCGACTGGCCGGTCATTCTGGTCAAAAATTTGTACCCAATGGCTAGTTTTGTAAACCCTATAACTAGAGTTCTCTAGGCCAATTTTGTATAACATTTTAGAGAAGTTTTAGAGCCAGTTTTACCCATCTTTCTTAGAGGTTTTCCAATAAATTTTTAGGCTTAACTTCTATATCAAAAGGAGAGTTTTTCAAGAGTATTTTTCTAAAGTTTTCAAAAGAGATTTCTTGAGTTTTTCCACCAGAACATCTATCTAGTTTTTCTCACACAAGCTTGAGCTTTCATTACTATATCTATCCTAATAAGATCCTTATTGTGAGAGTGTTTGTTGGTGATCAAAGTGAAGAGATCACCAAGTGTTCAAATTTGTATTGAGGAGGAGTTGGAGGTTGCGGCCTCGGCAAACTTGCAGATTTGTGTTGTGTATTGCTCTTGCAGGAACAAATGAGAGACTTGCTGGTCCAAGAGTTCTTGAGAGAACTCATTGTAGGTGTTGCAACACTGAGTGATCTTGCAGGATCATTATAATGAAAATCCTTCATTGCAGTGAAGGTGGGGACGTAGAGCAAGTGGCTCGAACCTTGAAACAATTCTCCCATGTTTGTGATTGTTCATCTCCCTCTTAACTCACTTGTGTTTATATCTTGCTTGCTCTCATTGTTATTATCTTTATATGCTTGATATTTATTTGTGTTTTATTGATATACTTACTTGGGATTGTTTAGTAATTTGCATGCTCTTATTCCTTATACATTCATTGCATACTTGTGTTTATACTCACACTAGTATTCAACCAAGAGTGCTATAATAGTGATTAGATTAAAAAGGTGTACTTATTATGTGTATAAAAATGTATTTTATGTACCCTTTCTTGTCTCCGCTATAGCATAGGACTATACCGAGTCGATTCTCAGGAGAGCTCGCGATGGAAGCTTTACGTGTGGTAGTGAAGTGAACAAACGAGTATTCTTCTCTTGCTTATAAACTTAGTGAATCAAATGCAAAAGAAACTAAAAGGAAGGATGGATATGTTCATGGTGAAAATCGTTGGAAAGAAATCAAGAAGTGGATGTGGTATTCACAAGAAAAAGAAAGAAAACTTAAAGAAAGCAATCCATGACTAGCTTACCTTGCTAGCTTGCCAAGACTTACTAGACTCCTTGATAGCGAATGCTTGCCTAATGTTGTCACTCCATTAGCGTAGGATTCGTCTCGCGTGTTGACCTAATTACTTTCTCACTTGCAAGATGGTGGTTTAACCATCGGAGAAGAGAAGATCATACAACTTGCAAGATGAACAAAAGCAATCACCCATGAGTTAGTGAAGATGGCAAGGCTAGAGGTTAGCTAGTACATGGAGAAAGAATTAGCTACAAGCCATTAAAGAACTAAAACAAAGCTTGAAGTAAATTGCAAGAATTAAAGAAAGCAATAAAGAAAGCATGTAAAGAAAACACATAAACTAGAACCAAGCTTCAAGTAGAGGAAGGAGGATGGATCAATCCTTGTTGCTTCAAGTGTCACTCTTGATTACACAAGCTCTCTCCCTCACAATCACTCTCTTTTACATTGAATTCTAGGGAAGAAGAAGAGGGATCTAAAGAACAAAACCTAAAGAGAAAAATACATGAAAATTACAATACTAAACTAATCTCCTCTCTCTCCATTCAGTTTTTGCTCGCAGGTGAAGGTGCACTATTTATAGGAGGAAGGAGAAGCTTCGAAAGCCTGGGAGGTTGGCGCAAAATCCGAGGTCATAACGACCTAGGATTGCCGCGCCTATGCCGCGATCCGCGGCCCAACTGTTTCAGTTGCCCAACAACTTTCTGTTGTGGGTTGTTACAAGTTAGTTTGGCCACGTGGTATATCTGGAATCTTCGTTTGTTGCGCGGATTTCTCTAGATCTGGATTTGAATTTGGCTTTATCTTTAATCTTGATTAATCACTTAATTAGTGTTAATTAAGTGATTATTTGGATATCTCTCCTTTAAGTGTGTACCTGCAAATATGTAGAGAAGAGGAGTAAAAATCACATATTTATTTGTAATATGCATGGGAGTTATGATGTAAAATATGCAATATTGGATACCAATCACACCCCCACACTTATTCTTTTGCTCGTCCCGAGCAAAACAAAGAAAAAGAAAATCTAGAATAACAATTTATTACACCACTTTCGCAGGTGACGCGATTGCACTGAGCATGTGCAACAAGCCGTTAAACCTCTAGGTTACCCTAGAGGAGGAGTGTTGTCTCCTGAGGGTTTTCAGCGGATTACACCCACAAAATCCATAAAGAAAGAAGACAAATGTTAGTATTTTGAAAACGCATTTTGAATAAGAGACAAGTTTACGAACTATTTTTGCAAAATATAAGTGATCCTAGGTCATAAGTCCACCTATAATCATTCTTTCTTAAACTTAGCATCCATGCAAGATCTTGTTTTTAATTAAGGTAAGAATTCAAAATTGGATTGAATATTTTATCCTTCATAAAACCTAGATAATATGCACACCGTGTAAGTGAAGGTTTCTTGGGATTTCAACTCCAACCATCAAGCTATTTATTTATTTATATACTTTTTTCTTTTTCTTTTCTTCCCTTAGTTTAGGCTTTCTAGTCTACCCTTGTAACGAGCCTTTAACCGATGACTCCCAAACCAGACGGTCTTAGGGCACCAGATGAGAAAACATCCCTCGGGTTTAAGGTCTCGAGTAGAAAAGGCCACGAAACTAAAGGGGATTATTTATTTCCTTTACCACCGTTAGGCGTGAATAGTCATGCTTCTTGAGGCATAATTCTCCAGCTTAATAGGTGATGTTTTATTTATATATATATATATTTTTTTATTTATATGGCATTCTGGTCTTTGTTTCCATCCCAAGAAATGTGTAAGTGTGAAGTGCATATTATCTAAGGCAAAAAATTCAAGATAAGAATATCTCACCAATTTTTCTTACTTAGCCTATAATTTTCAACAAGATCTATTATTTCAACTATGTTTAAGATGTCATAATTAAGGCTTTCTTAATCTCTAAGATACATCTTAACTTTCTTAAAAATAGATCAAAACATTGTTTCTTATTTCAAAAAGTTTTTATTTTTATTTTTTTTTTTATAATTTTCTAAAAGAAATGTAAAAGAAAGAAATTCTAAAAAACTCTAAAAGAAGTGTAAAAGAAAGAAATTCTAAAAACTCTAAGTTAGTAAACCCTCCCCCACACTTATTTCATGCATTGTCCTCAATGCATCATGATATATATATGCATGAAACAAAAATGAAGAGGGAAGGAAAAAATTACCGTAAGGTGGTGGTTCCGTGGTGGTCGGATTGGTCCACGAAACATGGCCCAATCATCTTTTCTTTGGGTTTTCAGGAACCCACCAAAAATATCACAAATATGACCCACAAGAATGATGTATGCATTTATGATTTTTATTATGTACATGACCCCATCTAATTTCAAGATTTTCCTAATAATTTCAGAGTCATTTTCATCAAGATCCTTGTCCCAGAATGGTAAATGACATGATAGAACAGTTGACTTGGACTCAGGACAGACGGGAACTGACTCAGGGAAGTGAATGAAGTCAAGTGATGGTTCAAGAGTCGAAGTGAGTTTAGAAATTTGGTCCAAGTCAAGAAATGAAAACTCAAGTCCACATGTTTTGTCCAACAATGGAATGTGACTATCAAAAATTGGTGATTCAAGTTCAGGAAGGATGGGAATCAACACTGACTCTAGAAGGTTACTCAAATTGGGTAATATAACCGGAGTCAATAATGATTCAGGGATTTGAACTGGATCACAGATGTGCAAATCTAGGCCACATATCTCATTTAGTTCAATTCCACAAAATGGAGAACTTGCCAAAATGTCAATTGAATCTTCAGAATTGTAGAATTGGGCAAGTTCAATATGATCCTCAAAGATGGTTGATTCAACTTCATTGTGAATTGTGAAAGGATCCAAGGTTGACTCCGGAAAAAGATTGAAGTGAGGTAAAGATACCGGAGTCATTATGGAATTAGGAAAAAGAATTGAATCACTAAGTTAGGGTTCAAGATCACATTCCTTATGTAGTTCAATTTCAGAAAATTGTGAACTTGCCAATTTATCAATGGGATTTTCAAGAGTATGAAATTGGTCAAGTTCAATGTGATCATCATAAAAGATTGGTGATTCAATTTCACAACAGATAGGTACTGGATTCAATTCTGACTTTGGAAATGGATTGAAATCAGGTAAGGATATGGAAGTCATGATTGAATCAGGAAGTAAATTGGAATCATCAAGTGGAAGTTCAGGATCATAATCATGTTCAAGTTCAATTTCAGGGAAAGAAAACTTGCCAATATATCAATTGGATTTTCAGAAGTGTGGACAAGTTCAGGTGAATGTGCTGAAATTGAATCTGAACTTCCAAGACTACATGACTCTTTGGTTTTAACAGAGTGGCTAGTGACCTTAGAAATAGGATGAGAATGAAGAGTTTGGATCAGCAAATCTAAGTCACGGGCACGAGCATTTTGAGCATGGGTCATGTCTTCAAGCATCTTTTCAAAATTGATGACTTCATTATTTGGATGAAAAGATGAAGTGTTGTCTTGGAAGTGATGGTGAAATTGTGAGTCAAAAGTGTGTGGTGATGGAAAAGAGGACTCACACAAGAAATCATTACTCATAAATGGTTGTTCATTATGAAAATGTGGAACTGAGTAAGATTATTGAAAATACTGTGGAATTGGAGAGACAAATGGTTTTTGAAGTTGTTGCTCAACTCTCAGTAAATTGGCTTCTATACTCTTTGCAACTCAGATTTTTCTTCAAATGGAGGTTCAGAAAAAGGAGTATATGAAGTGGACTCGGGAAATGAATATTGTGGACAAGATGAATATGGTGGACAAGAATTTGAGAATTTGACTCGGGGTACTGGAATCCCAATGACTCGGTGAAGAGTTGAAATTATTTTGGACATTATAATCATTAGATGGGGTGTATGGGTCATATTGATTCGGATAAGGCCAACCCGGTGTATTTGGTTGGTGCATATTGTAAAACACCGGTTGGAATTATCCGAATATGGAGATGGTGTGAAATATGGATTATTATTATGATGGAAAGAATTGTAATTGTAAGCCATATCACACAATCACAAACAAGAACAAACAAACAAACAAACAAACAAAAGAAGAAAAGAAAAGAAAAAATTCTAACCTAAGTTAGTGTAGACTTAGGACCTAGACGACTCCTAACAAATAGACTGTCCACAGGAGGTTTAGTGTAGACTCTAACCACAAGCTAATCAGCCAGGGAAGGGTAAGGTTGGTGGGAGGTTTTCCGTCCGAAGACGTTCCTTAATTAAGTAACCAGCAACCTTCGGGCTTTCGGCCCTCAACCCCTTTCCTAGACACCGATTTTGCAAGAGTTAAATTCCAACACTTTTCCCCCTTAGGATAATCTCCTAAGTGAGTCCAAGATGTCCCTAGGGCCAACGTCTACTTTTTATTAAATTAGGCTTGGGTTAGTGAGTGCTTGGGAAAATGATTTTCGGGCTAAGGAAAGGGTAATGACCTCCCCCACCTTATCTTATTTACGGGTATGCCCTTAAATTTGAATTGTGCAAGTGTACAAGAAATATAGCTAGGATACACTCAAAGCATGAAAATCAAGCAAGGAGTTTGTCCTAGTCTAAATGCAATGCAAACACGTACCTTGCCTCCAGCACTCTTCAACAGTAAAAGTAAAGAATTGAAGAGACACGTGCCTAAAATGCAAGTGTCTAAACAATTTTTAACAATTCAACCAACTTTTTATTGTTTTTTAATTAAGCAGGTATATGGTGCAAAATACAGGATTTCAAGTATAGCAGCAGATTTATTTTGCAGATCTGAAGCCCCTGCAGAAAATGAACTTTTAAAAAAGGAGAATGTTTCCTTGTCTTCAAAATTGAATGATATTTGTGAAGGAAGCAATTCATTGAAAAAGAAAAAATGTTTTGAAAGAAAAAGAAAACATTTCTATTTCTAAAAAGAAAAATAATTTTGATTCTCATTTTTGCCATGTTTCTCATGCTAATAATATTGCATCTTCTTTTAATAAAAATAAGATTCATGTTTTAAAAAATAAAATTGATTGTTTGGGCTCCACTTTGAGCCAATGTGCATTTAACCACTCTAAATTGAAATCTATATTGAAATCTATATTTCGCAAAAAATATGTTCCACATGCTCATGCACACCGTCCATGACATACACATGCACATTCTGCTCATACACAAACCACTCATTTGTATGCTAAAGTGTACACATGTACACATTGTGGCTGCAAATATTTTAATTTTGTAACTAAAAATATTTGGGTTCCTATTGCTACTAACCCTCATGGACCTAAAAAAAAATATAGGTACCAAAATCCCTACCACTTGTTTTTGATATAGGTGTGGCCTCTCACAAGATGTAAGAGGATTGGTGCCTTTGTACTAGATGCAATCGGAGCTTGACAGACATATCTTAGATGCATAGCTATCAAGGAGTTTTGGTGGGAGGACCACCATATTTTTGGAGAAAAAGATTGGCTATATCGGTTTTGCTAACCATTTCATACTCCACTTTTAAAATGTTTTGAATACCTATATGCTAGTATAAGTAACCTAGACTCTATATGATGTTTGTACTCATAGGTTAGTTGATTATTTGCTTAGTTATGAATGTATTTTTGAAAAATTTTATTCATGTTTTTAAATAGATTTACATGCCTATTTTTTTATTCATGATTTTATTTGCTTTATTCTAAAGCATATGTTGATTTATATATCTATATCATGTTGATATGCAAATCTTTTTAAAACTTGTGTTATACATGTACAATTCTTGAGATACACGTATTCTCAATGCTGTATATGTTTTATTTCATTTGTGCACTCAGTTTATGTTTGATTGTACATTGTTTGTCCTAGTTCTGGATGATTCTTGCATGATTATATGATAAATCATATTTATGAAAAAGAATTCAATATGAGTTTCAAATTGAGCCTCATTGTCTATCTCCATGCATATGTTGATTACATGATTCTTGTACACTCACCTTTATGTTTACTCATGATTTGATTTTCATGAGCTTATATATGTGCTTTATGTATTTTGAGTGTCAATTCTTGTGTAAATTAGCATGTTTCATGAGATATATAATTTGGTTTCATATTTGAAAGATTTTTAACTAGTTTTCTATACTTCTTTAAACTAGTTCTATATGCTTCACTTGATAGAGTTTTCAAACTATGCTAAAATATTTTCAAATTTTATTTTGAAAACCCCTACCTTTTAAGGGCAGTTGGTTGGGAGACCATGTCTTGTATGCCTTAATGAAAACTCTTTAAACATGTGCATGATAGGGTAGTAGTCATGAGTTATACACGTACTTATCAAGACAATTAATTTTTGTATGCTCATACTTGTTTTCTATATATGTATGCATCATATCTCAATTGATATTTAAATTGATCGTACATACATATATATAATTTCTTGTGCTAAGATCAATATTGTTTACACATATATGTTTTATAGCACAAATTGATTTCATGCTAAGCTTAATTCATGTGTTTAATGGTAATTGATATCTTTTACAAGCTTATGCATCATTTCAAAAAGGAGGAAAAAAATTTCTTTGACTCAAAATGACTTCATTGATTTATCAAAATTTGTTTGTTGATTTCAAGTGGCATCAAAATCTTCAATTGATATCTTAATATTTATGTTTATTGGTTTAACAAAATATATTTTTGTTGGTTACAAGTAGTATCAAAATTTGTTGTTTTCGTTTTAATTGTTTTAAATGGTATCAAAATTAATTTTAAGTGATTTTTAAAATTTGTCTTGATATGTATTGCTTATATGCAAGAAGAGCTTAACATCTCCTCTATGTGTAGATTCATGTTGAGTGTATTATATATAAAGAAGAGGTTGATATCTTTTCTTTATATGGTACGCGTGTGTAAGAGGAGCTTAACATCTTCATCTATACATTGTATATTATGCTTATGTAGGTTAGGGTTTAGTCATTCTTCTCCATATAATGCATGTATGCGGGAGAGTTAACTTAACATCTCTCCTCTTCATGAATTTATATCGCATATATATTTATCTTGATTGTTTTTTTTATCCCTTTGTTGATGAATTGACAAAAGAGGGGAGACGAATTGAGAGAGTTTATATATGCATGTTATGTTTTTAATTTATGCATATATATTTATATTTATTAAATATTTCGTTTATGAGCTTTCATTAAAGATCTATTTTTTTGCTATGCATGAGTTAAGGGAGCTTCTATGAAGCTTATCTTTAATCCATGCATATATAACTCCATGAGTTTTGTCATCATCAAAAAGGGGAGATTGTTAGCCCAAATGCCCATCACTGTAGTTTTGATGATGATTAATTCATATAGTTATAGTTCTAATGATCTTATGTTTAATAAATTTCAGATATTTATCAAGATCTTAGTCGGCATTTAGCTTTAACAAACGATTCGAAGTCAAGTTTTGAAGCTAGCACGAGTTGATTTAAGAGCTCGCGCTTCAAGATCGCATCAAGTACTCAAAGAGGAGTCTAGCCATGGATTAAGTTTGGATCAAGTCAAGATAGAGAAGAAGTTTTTCAAGAGAAGACTTGAGTCCATGTATGTAAGTTTTAATATTTTTGTTTTAGATAAAATGTAAAGGATAGATTAGTTGTGGATTGCTCAAGCTCATACACACACAAACAAAATATTTTATATCTTTCATGATTAAGTCTTATTTTTAGAAAATATAGTTTTGATTTTGAACTTCAAAGAATACATATTTCGGTTTCATGAATAATTTCATCAAAACAAGTTTACTGGTTAATATTGTTTTCCATCATGTTTGCAAGGGGAAAACTTACAAAAAAAAAGTTTGAGGAGCTAAATTACAAGTATTCTTAAAAAGATTACAAGTAGATCTCCTCAGAGATTCTGGAGAAGTGTGCCGATAGGAGTCTGGTCAGCGCGCGACCACTTTGTCCCTTTGACGATGCGAGCGATGAGATTCCCTTCTCGCCTGGTTCCGGGAATCAGAGAATAGAGGGTTGGTAGAACCCTCTTGCTACTTCTCAAAAGACCGCCTTCTGTGAGGAATTCCTTCTCGCCTGGTTCCGGAGATTCCTTGAGGAAAAGGAGTTGTTAGGGTATCGCCACCCTGAGGAGAAAAGTATTTCTCTAAAGAGTCTCTGAATTCGAGAACGCACGGTGCGTTGTAAAGAAGCCTCTGCTTGTGGAGTCCTCTCTTTTTTTTTCTGGAAGTCTCTCCCGATCCAATCGATCCTTTTTCCTTGTGCCCCTGGCGGGCTATTTATAGGGAAATCAAGGGTATAATCGTCCCCTTTGAAGATATGGAAACAGATTGAACCGAATCTGTTTGAATTTAGAAAGTAGCCTTGCTGCGAGGCTAAGATAACTTCTGCGGAGCTAGATTTGGCGGTCGGTTGATCTGTTTTGATCCTTTCCATATTGTTGGGAGATTCTCCTTGATCCTCTTACTCGTTTCAAGAGAGTCAAGAGATAGCAGCAATCACCTGCCATATTTGAATCCTGATTGGATTTGATTTGTTTGAATCCAATCTCATCAGGAGATTTGATTGGTCAAAGGTTGACCGTAGTAGATCAATAGCGGAGCTGCGCGCTTTGAAGCTCATAGCGGAGCTAAAGCCAATCCTTGGCGAAATCCAAAAGAGGCTTTTCGGCGAAGCTGTCAATTAGCTTCCTGGCGAAGTTGGATGATGCTAGCCTCTCAATCGAGGCTATCTCCTTGGGCTAATGTAATGCTAAATGCTAGCATCTTAGACCTGCTGAGGTCTGTTTAGAAACGTCCCGGGCTCACTGTTCTGCTTGCTGGATCAGTGGAGTCCAAGCTGCTTCCTTGTCCCTTGGAGGTGGATAAAAACTGGTCTTCAGCTCGTCTGCCACTTGTCTTTTGTAAATGTCAACAAGTTAGACATTTGTTCAGACCAATAGGAATCTTGTCTTTTTTTAAGTGTCAACAAGACCCCCTTCAAAGTTTTCGAAAGTCTGCAATAGCCCAGACTTCGAAACACTTTGAACTGCTGTGATCGATGGTGTGTGGAATATGAACGTCGCCATGATGGTTGAGTTCAGCTTCGCCTTCAATCCTGCTTTGGGATAAATCTGCCGAAGAATTGCACTGGATCGTGACTCTGAGTAGCTTCGCGCACGGGTAGCTCCGCATCTGGGCTTCCGGGAATAAGTTCGCTTTGGAACTCCTGTTGCCTTTTCAAAGCCAACTGTCACGGGCTGATTTACGAGGAGGATCATTTCTCCTTTCGCGCCGTTCGAGGGAGATATTCTCCGGTCGCACCTTACCAAAGGAGGATGTTTCCCTTTTTCAAGGCGCCATAAGTGCCTTTCATGAGGGAGACGTTTTCTCCCTTTGCACGGTTCCAAGGGAAAACCGTCCCTTCCATCAAGGCGCAATAAATGCCTTGAATGCACTCGAGCTTCCACGCTTGAGGTGAGAGTGCTCAGGCCATGGGGCCTATAAATAGGACACTTGAGGTCCTCTGAAGAGAAATGGCCTGCTTGTTTTCTCTTCTCTTGGTTGAGAGAGATACTCAGATCTCTGAATTAGTGGGAAAGCCCACTCTGGTTGTCTAACCGGCCAAGGACCAGTAAGTCTTGATCATTCAAAGACTTCACCGCTTTTAGGGAACCATCTCCCTTGACTTAGCTTTGACAGCTCGCTTCAGGGATTAGCTTCCCTTATTCTTCATCTTGCAATTGGCTGCTGCAGAGAAGGATCTCATCGTGGCTTTCTGCGAAGCCATCGTCTAGATTTGATCAGAAAGACCATTGCTTGTTAAGTCCGCTGCGCAGGCAGGACTTGGGACTTGGCCTCTTCAATAGTTGAGCCAGTCTTGCCATATTGGTGAATGTTGAGACTGTTTCTCACAAGATCAGTCTGACTTTGCTGTATAGGCGAGGCTAGGACTTGGCGTTTGCTGAGCCAGCCCATGGTTGCTGCGCAGGCGGGGCTTATCCTCTGCTTTGACTGAAGTCGGATCACTTTGCCGCTGAAGAATCTGACTTAATGTTTTTGCAGCTCTTCTGTGTTGACTGCTAACTTGCTCCAATTTGCCTTGCAGCGAGCTATGCTTGCCAGTCTGGTGACTTGATGGAAGAAGCCATAAAATTGCCTTATGCTTCCCCGGTTGAAGCTTTACTTTTAAGCAGGAGGAACAATTCGGGGCAGCGGGTGCGCGTCCCAGAGGCTGTTGGCAGCCTCTTATCCGTGATGATTCGTTCTGAGGTGAGGCTGGCTGCCGCTTTTACCGGAGATGATCCGCTTCAAGATAGTGGGCGTCGCCTGTGGGATCGCCGGCACCATTGCCGACTTTCAAACTTTGGTGGCCTTTGATGGCGATCCACTTCGGAAAAGTGGGGCATCGCGCCTGTTAGATCACGGTATCACTGCCGATTCCCATTATACGTGATCTATCGTGTTGGCGGCGATAGGTTTTTATTGCCAGGCTTCAACAAAAATGGCCTGGCAAGATCTGCCATTTTGTGGAGAAAAATGACCGTGTCCTTGTGGCACCATCTGTTCATGTGCGAAGGATTACGGCCTTGCGCCGGAGGAAGGCCTTTCCTGTCCCGTTGATCTGGCTTGGAGGCAGATAAACAGCTTGTATGCCTCAAATGATCCTGTTGGGCAACTGAATGTGTTTGTATGAAACACAACTTTGATGTAATATCAGTGTACCTTTGCTTTGGAATCAATGAAAGTTCATCGTCTGATCATCTGATTTTTTGCTTGCTTTCACTGAGAGTTTGGCATAGCTGGGCTAAACTGTGTGCGGAGCTAAGGACATAGCACCTTTTTAGAGGGCTAAGGTAAGCTTCCTGGCGAAGTCCTTGAAGGATTGTGCGAAGTCCGCACTTTGCTCCTGTGTTAACCCTTTAGTGGGGTTGAACCATCGCTCTTTGGGAAAGCGCCTCAGGCGCTTCGGGCACTGTTTCGAATTAATTCGAAACGGCGGCATGTGCCCTTTTTTGAGGCCTCGATTTAGGCGCTGATTGGCCTATAAAAGCCCGGTCGGGCTGAACATGGAAAAGATCTCCTTTTTCAGAGAAATTTCTGTCTTTTCCTCTCCTTCTTCCTCCTTTGCTTCAGAGTACTTCAAGAACTTTTGCAGTTCTTAATGGCGCCCAAAAGACGAGCGGGTAAGGAAGCAGCGACTTCTGCAGCGGAGGGCCCTCCTCCTCCGGTCATTGAGCGACCTGTCGCTGGTAAGAGACTCTTCTTAGAGATGGTGGTCTTGCTCCTTTGGAGTCGATATTTGACCATTAAGACGATCGAATATGATCTGTCCTTATCAGGAACTCGTTTCCCTTCAACTTCCCTATTTTGCTTGCACCAGGGAGTTAAGAACTGAACAGTTCTTCTTTGGGCTTTCGCACGAAGCCATAACTTGGGCCATCTCCGTACTGTTTGAGGAAAAGGACTTGAATAAGTCCTCTCAGTTATGATGACTTTTGACCATAATGCCCTTTTGATGACATCAGCCCTCAGGGCTATACCACTTCCTGCTTAAGCGAAGTTGATGCTTCGGATTTCTTCCTGCGAAGATGCAGTTTCGTCCACGAGATCAAGCTTCATCGAAGCTATCGCCTTGCTGGCTTTTCTCACTGAGCGAGGCTATGCCTTAGTGAATTTTTGTATTTTCATATCCACTTGATTGATGAACTAATCATAGCTCATTTCTTTTTTTTTTGCAGTGCATTACGCCTCCGGTATCCCGAACAGTCTATTCGGGTTATCCAGGCGAGCAGGTGGTAGCCTCAGCCTGCAGTTCCATGGAGAGGCTTCTTTATTCAGTGAGCGGAGCTCCCTTGTCCGGGATACGCTCATCCAAGGTGGTTATCCGCAGACCATGCGGAGTATCTTAACCACTGCTCCGCTCCGCTTGAGGATGTCGACCGTCAGACTTACAGAAAGCCTGACTTCATGTTCGGGGATGCTGCGCCTGATTCCGATCGCCAGTTGCAGGCCGGTGAAGGGCAGTTGATTTTTCAGTTGGATGGCGAGAAATCTTATCTTCCGTCCACTAAGAGACACTTCCCTTTGTCCTCCTTCGCGGCTGTGACTCAGGTTCGGAAGATGGCGTGGAGTGTGAGCCGAAGTGCTGAATCTGTCCATGTCGGGAGATTGTCATATCAGTCCGGCTATTCAGGGGCGGGCCCTCCTCGCGGCATAATGGGGCTGTACCCTGGGAAGGTATCGCGAGAACTTCCAGTGGGAGAGAATCCGGCTGTGGCGCAGACTTTTGGCGCCCAATTCTGCGCAGTTGGCGGGAATTACCTCGCTACTGACTTTAGGACCCCTGGTTGGGTTCATCCTCCCAAGGCATGGTGGGCGGAGTTGACCAACTATGTCCTTGCTAATTTCGGGAAGGACTTGGAGAAGTTAAACCTCCATGAGGCCGTCAGGGCGACCTGCTACGGCATTGATATGAAGGTGGCGTGCTTCTACGCCATCCTTGAGTTATACTGCCCTGCCTCGGGACCTTCTTCACCCCAGTTGGTGAATTGGGCATGGCTCTGCATGAGATGTGGGAAATCTCTGCCTTACCTTTTGGGTCTCTTCCGTACGAAGAGTACTTTCCTGTGAAGCGGAGTTGGCTCTGCTGGAGAAGCAGGAGCCTGCTTTGCTTGAGACTTACCGGGAATTGATGTGCCACTTGCACATTTGTTCCAGCATCCACACTGGTGGCAAGAGTAGCTCGAAGAGCTTAAAGAGCTGGGGGAATTATCTGTTCCCGGACATGAAGAGTGCGCCTGAAGCTGCTCATTGCGGAGTTGCTGAAGGGGACATCTTGGCCCGGATGGAGGCGCATGCCGAAAAGGACATCGTCGTGACTGAAGATGATGGTCCTTTTGAGGAAGGTGATGTCCTTCGGAGCTTTCACCACCAGGCTCGTCGGCCTATGTCTCGGAAGGAGCTGCTGGCCGGTTTCTTAACCATCTGGTTAAAGAAATGTGTGGTGCCGTCTTCCTCGGGTGACATTGTCCACCCGAATGTCTGCTGCCGGCTGTGGTTGGTCCATGGCCACCGTCTGGGTCTTCTCCCGGCTATGGTGTGCTGTATCCAGAGGGCCTTCGTGCGCTAACGGAGGCTTTCTACAGACCATCGTGTCGAGGAGAGGAAAGGGTGCCGTCCTGCCCTGTGACGGACCCAATCCTAGGGTAGGTTTACCGTATACCTACTTGATGGCGTGGTTCGCCTTGCACTGCCCGGCTTTGATTGGAGCTGGGGCGGATCCTCCGCAGGGTGTTCGAACGGCACTTCTCCGCCGCTTCGAGGGCTGTTCATGGCAGAAGATCTACGTGGTTGAGGCCCGTAAGTTAGTACGCCGTTATGACGCTTACAGCCTGTTCCGCTGTTTCCTCGCATGCGGGATGCGGGGTTCAATGAGGAATTCCATGATACGAATCGGGTGACTCTCCCATGAGTCGAGGTGTTTTCGAGTGGCTGGTCAGCATCCGGCCCTCGCATTTGCTGTTCAGGAGTGGGGACACCTGCTACCTGGAACCCTACGTTCCGAGCCGGTTTGCCCGCCAATTCAGGTATGACCAGCTGTACGTGGGCAACCCAAATCCGGACTTGAATTTCATGGGGAGCCTCATTGATGGGGCTCGTGCCTGACGTTCTTTACTGCGGATGGCACTGGGGCACGGCTACGCACACCGTTGAGGGATCCCGGCCTTCAGACGACCCTGTGCTTCTGCCAATGGTATGCGGCTTCGAATTTCACGCCTCCTGGATTCAATGCCAATAGTTCGGGTGTGAGATTGATTGCTCATCAGATGAGGCAGAAGGCTTCTGAGAAGAAGGAGGGTAAACGAGTTCGTGTCCCTGGCATAGAGGAGTTCATCGCTGTGGATGATAGCGAGGCTTCTGATGCAGGGAGCCCTCGCTTTGAGGTAGGGACAGGAGCTGATGTCCGCGAAGCTGACACCTGTGAAGCCGGCTCCGGCGTGGTGGGGACAGCTCCCCCACGACATGTGGAAGAAGTGGAAGAAGAGCTGATGTCCACTTCAAGAGGAAACGTGGGAGTGGATCCCGTAGGAAGTCGTTGGCGAAGAAGCCCCGTCGCCATGCTCCTACAATTGTGGTAAAGGGCGAACCCTCTACTACTCTGCGCTTCCTTCTGCTGCTCCGTTAGCTGCTGAGCCGTCGGTTGCTGAACCGACTACTGGTAAGATTGGCCCCATCTAATATGCCTTCAACGCACTTTAAATAACTCATCATTTGCTTTTTGTTGCAGGAGCTGAGGCAGTTGGAGAGCAAGGGAACACTATGATCCCCTGTTCACTTATAGGGCTGCAGCCAGCTCTTCCGCTCACTCGCAAGAGTCTGGGAGTGGCGCAGCTGATGTCGGTCCTTCGGGTGTTGGGACCTCCAAAGGAAATTCTGTGGAATCAAGCTCTGTTGAGTGGTCTGCAGGGGACTCGGCGGGCGAGAGCGGGCCGGCCATTTACGTCGAGTCTGGTAAGAACTTTCCGATGGGACCCTTGGATTCCGATGCGGCTAACGAGGTGACATCGGCCTTCGGTATGACTACGATCTCTTGGTCTTCGCCTGTTTGCTGCGTCTCCTTTTTGACCTTGGTTTTGTTGCAGGTATTCGTCCCCAAGGTGCATCAGCTTCGAAGGAAGCGGAGGGTTCTCCTGAGAGGTTAGAGGGCGAGTCGAGTGCTTCGACCGCGGCGGATGCTGCTGTGTTTGGACGCGCTGTATGGCGACCTCCCCTCTTATCAGCCCATGACAACTGAGAGGTCGGGGGTTGTGGAGACGACAGTCCCACAGATGCCTTCACTCCTGAGTGAGATGCCGGCGAGTATGAAATTGAGGGCGATCACCAGCCCTGCCTCCCCAACTCAGGTGGTTGAGCCTGTTGCTCCAGAGGTAGTTGCCAGCCCTTCCCTCGCGGGGGCTGGTGTATTAATTTCGATGAGGACTCCGCCGAGATCGTCCTTGGCTTGTCCTGCTGCTGTCGATGTTCCCGCTTCTTCTTCTGCGGTGGTGTCGGCCGGGCTGGTAGACTGCTCCGAGGTTATCCCTCTACCAAAGATTGATGAAGCTGAGAATGACTTCATAGGTAATTTGGTCGATAGCTTCTATAACAATTTGGAGCAGACTATCGGTCTAGTCTTGAAAGGCTCGCCTGTGCCATTTTCGAAGCTGAAGGTGGTCCTCTCCCGAGGTATTGATTGCATTCGAGACTTTGAGGGGTACCATCAAGCTACTGCTCTGGAACTCCTGGTAGATGACCTTGAGAAGGACGTGGAGGAATGGCGCCGTCTCTATCGTTCAGACGCAGCGTCTTTGGCTGATGAACGGCTCACACCTCTTTGCCCAAAGGCGCGAGGCTCAGCTCGCCGCTCAAGAGGCTGCTGAGGCTATCTCCTCTGACTTGAAGTCCTTGGAGACAGAGCAAGTAGAGGTTGGGAGTGCAATTGACGCTTCCACCAGTGCTCTTCTTGATGCCGAAGATAAGGTTAAGAGGGCCGAAGAGATGATCCGGAAGGCAAATCTCCTCTTATCCAAAGCTACACAGATGCGTCATGAAGAGACTGCGCGGCTTGAGCAGCTCAGGGCTCAGAGTGAGGAACTGGCGCGGCAGAAGTCGTCACAGAGGGCGACTTTGGCGAAGGTCGAGGCTCGTCTGGCTCAGGCGGTGGACTTCGATGAGGCCGAGCTGAGATCACAGGCGCTGGCCCAGGCTGCTGATGACAGGAGAACGAGGCTAGCTTCGCTCGGGGATCGGATTCGATCTTACCATATACGCCTGTAGGCCATTGTATATGCTCCTCCATGTATCCCATCTTTTTGGCTTTAATAGAAAGTTTTCTTTTGACTTCTGCTGTTTGGATAATGAGACATGACTGTCTGTTGGTTCAGAGGTCGCAATGACATAACCAATTGAGATGTTACCAGTCTCGAGGTTAGCCCATTGCGGGGCTGGAGTGAAGATACTTGCCTTTTGTAAATGTCAGCAAGTATAAGGCCTGTCTTTTGTAAATGTCAACAGGGCTCGAGATTGAGACTTAGCTATCTACTGGTTCAGAGGTCGCAATGACATAACCAATTGAGACGCCACCAAGCTCAATGATAGGGGCTTAGCTTTCTGCCAGTTCAGAGGTCGCAATGACGTAACTGGTTGAGAAGCACCAAGCTCAAATAGGTGATACTTGTCTTTTGTAAATGTCAACAAGTATCGAGACCTGTCTTTTGTAAATGTCAACAGGGCTCGAGATTGAGACTTAGCTGTCTACTGGTTCAGAGGTCGCAATGACATAACCAATTGAGACGCCACCAAGCACATGATAGGGCTTGGCTTCTTCCAGTTCAGAGGTTGCAATGACGTAACTGTTGAGAAGCCACCAAGCTCAAAATAGGTGATACTCGTCTTTTGTAAATGTCAACAAGTATCGAGACCTGTCTTTTGTAAATGTCAACAGGACTCAATTTGAGACTTAGCTGTCTACTGGTTCAGAGGTCGCAATGACATAACGATTAAGACGCCCACTAAGCTCAATGACAGATGAAACTCGGCTATCTGCCAGTTCAGAGGTCGCAATGACATAACTGGTTGAGAAGCCACCAAGCTCAAAATAGGTGATACTTGTCTTTTGTAAATGTCAACAAGTATCGAGACCTGTCTTTTGTAAATGTCAACAGGACTCAAGGTTGAGACTTAGCTGTCTACTGGTTCAGAGGTCGCAATGACATAACCGATTAAGACGCCACTAAGCTCAATGACAGATGAAACTCGGCTATCTGCCAGTTCAGAGGTCGCAATGACATAACTGGTTGAGAAGCCACCAAGTTCAAAAGTCGGATTGGATTTGGAAAAGGTCTCGTCTTCTCGGGGAGAAACGAGGAAATCACTATCATAGGTTTAATGTTAACGTAACAGCGGAATATGTGTGGTCCTACCATTCTATGGATGAGAATTGGTAAGTGACTTTGGAGGTCTCGCTGTCATGAGGAGAAATGAGGGGACTGCTGTCATAGGTTTAATATTAACGTAACAGCGGAATATGTGGTCTTACCATTCTATGGATGAGAATTGGTAAGTGATTCTGGAGAGGGAATCAAGTGGGAGCAGGTCCCTTGGGATTTTAAGCAAACCCCCAGCTACCACATGTTTTGATATGCTTGGAGAAAGAGAGAGGCTCTCTTTGTGCGCATTCCGGACGCGCGGATCTCGATCAGAGGTGTAATGTTAACTTGATCGAGAGCAAGATCCTTGATTAAGGATAGTACTTCTTTAAGAATTTGCCATTGATTGGCATCATGAGAGGTCGCCATCTGCAGTCGTAAGGCGGTATGCTCCGTTTGAATAGACTGTCTCTATCACAAACGGTCCTTCCCATTTAGGCTGAAATTTGCCTTTGGTCTCGTGCGTCATAATCATCGGTCGTCTGACGGCTAAGACCAGATCTCCTTTCTGGAAGGTTCTTTGCTTAACCTTCTTATTGAAGGCTTTTGACATCCGAGCCTGATATAGCTCGATGTGTTGCTGAGCTTGCAGCCACTTCTCGTCCAGGGCTTCGAGCTCTTGAAGACGCAGGCGATCATTGTCTTCTGATGTCATTTTAGTAGTCAGGGCTACTCGCAATGATGGCACCTGGATTTCCAATGGGATGACCGCTTCGCACCCATATACCAGGGAGAAAGGCGTATTGCCTGTCGGTGTCCGAACCGTAGTCCGGTAGGCCCAAAGGCATTCACTGAGCTTTTCGTCCCAATCTCGCTTGTTCGAGGAGACAAACTTCTTGAGCAGCTTGATGATTATCTTGTTGAATGCTTCTGCTAAACCATTGGCGGCAGGATTGTAAGCTGTTGAAGCCATATTCTGAATTCGGTATTTATCGCAGAACCGATAGAATCCTTGGCTTATGAATTGAGGACTATTGTCGTGGATGATCCGCCTGGGGACACCAAATCGATGGATGACATGGTGTTTGATGAAGCTAACCAGATTGGAGGTTTTGACTTCGGCCAACGGTATGGCCTCTGCCCATTTTGAGAAGTAGTCGGTTATTGCGAGGATAAACCGGTGACCTCTTGCCGAAGAGGGGCTGATTGGCCCTACGACATCGATTCCCCATGCTTCAAATGGCCATGAAGCAGCAGTAGGGTGGAGCAATTCCGAAGGTTGGTGTATGAAGTCTGCATGGACTTGGCACGCTTTACACCTTCGTGCATATTGGGTGGCATCGGCTATCATGGTTGGCCAATAGTACCCAAGCCGATGTAGCCTGTCTTTAAGCTTCGGACCCGGCTGGTGGGCTCCACAAATGCCGTCATGTGCTTCTTTAAGCACTTCCTGTGCCTCTGAATGAGAGAGACAACGGAGGAGGACACCGTCATATGAACGACGGTAAAGTGTCTTCAAGTAGGATCGTAATAGAAACGGGGGGACCTTCGTCTGATGGACGCCGCTTCTTTAGGATCGTCAGGGAGCAATCCGTGCAGAGCATAGTCAATGAGAGGGAAGCGCCAATCCCTCGGCTCGAGGTCTGCAGAGACATTATGGACCTCTTGGATTTTCACAGCATATGCTTAGAGCATACAAGATGTCGGGTTGCGATTGTGAGGTGATACTCGGTGTCGGCTGGCAAGGCTAGCGTTGTCGCTAATGCAGCGAGAGCATCCGCCTTGGTGTTCTGAGATCGAGACACATGCCCGATGTAGAAGCCTTCAAATAGGCTAGCCAGTTCGATGGCTGTATGATAGTAAGGCACCAAGTCCTCATGGCGGACTTCATATTCGCCTTTTACCTGGCTAATGATCAGCTTTGAATCGCCATAAGCTTCAAGGTAGCGTACCCCCATTCCATGGGCGAGCTGGAGACCAATGAGCAGGCATTGTATTCTGCTACATTGTTAGAGCATGACTCTGTCAAGGAGAATGCCCTGGGAAGGATATGATCCTGTGGGGAGATGACACAAACCCCCACTCCGGCAATAATCTTGCCTTTGGGCCCATCCGTGATGCTCCGTCGAAGAACATCTGCCACACTTCCTCTACTGAGGTTGCATTAGATTCGAAGTCCTCATCAGGGATGTCTTCGTGAAGCTTTGAATGTTCCGGAACTGGATGCGCAGCCAAGAACTCTGCAAGGGCTTGACCTTTAACCGCCTTTTGAGGGGTAAAGGTCATGTCATATTGGGACAATAGCAGTGCCCATTTAGCCAATCTTGAGTTCAACGACCCTGGCTTCATCATGAGAAGACGTAAAGGGTTCACCCTGGAGATGACATGTATGGTTTGGCCAACCAGATAATGTCGTATCTTCTGGACAGCGAAGACGAGAGCTAAACACTCTTTCTCAATAGGGTTGTAGCGAGATTCCGCTCCTATGAGAGTTCTGCTCAGGTAATAAATGGCTTGCTCATGGCCATTGTCGTCCTTTTGAGCGAGGAGGGCGCCGAGGGAATAATCCAGAGCTTTTACATAAAGCAAGAATGGCTTTCCTGATGTAGGGGCCACTAAGACTGGAGGCTTTGTGAGGTACCTCTTGATGTCTTCATAAGCTTCCTGACAAGCTTGATCTCATACGAAGGAAGCACCCTTTTGCATGAGCCGGGTGAACGGCTGACAGCGGCCTGAGAGATTTGCGATGAATCTTCTGATATAGGCCAGCCTGCCTTGCAAGCCTCTAAGCTCTTTGAGGTTCCTTGGCGGAGGCATGCTCTGAATAGCTTTGACCTTGTCTGGGTCAAGATGAATTCCTTTTGATGTGACAATAAACCCAAGGAATTTGCCGCTTGACACTCCCAAGAAGGATTTTGTCGGGTTCATTTTCAGTTGATGAGCCCGCATTATGTCGAACATCGTTCTCAGGTCGCGAAGATGTTCATTCTTGTTGCGGCTTTTGACGGCGATGTCGTCAACATAGCACTCCACCGTTTTTCGGAGATGATCGCGAAAGATCATACTCATTGCCCGCTGATAGGTTGCTCCGGCGTTCTTCAGTCCGAAGGGCATTACGGTGTAGCAGTATACCCCCAATGGTGTTTGGAACGAAGTATGCTTCTCATCGTCGGGATACATCTTAATCTGGTTGTACCCTGAAAAGCCGTCCATGAAAGACATCCTTTCGAACCCGCATGTGTTGTCAATCATGACGTCGGTGATGGGCAGTGGGAACTCATCTTTGGGACAGGCCGTATTGAGATCACGGTAGTCGATGCAGATCCGTTTTTTCCCATTCTTTTTGAGGACGGGGACTATATTAGCCACCCAATCTGGATGTTGTTCCTCCCGGATGAAGCCACAAGCAATGAGCTTATGAACTTCGGCTTCAATAGCCTCCATGATGTTTGGGCGGAACCGACGTTGTTGCTGCTTGACTGGCTTAACGTCGGGCTTGATATTTAGTCGGTGCATAGCGACTTGTGGATCAAGTCCAGGCATGTCTTCGTAGCTCCAGGCGAAGACATCTATATACTCTTTTACGAGCATTATCAATTCTTTCTTTTCTATAAGTGATAGGCTTTCACTTATAAAGATGGGTTTGGGATGATCTTGACTTCCCAGATTGACCTGCATCACCTTGTCTTCAGTAGGCGGCTCACGCAGTTCGAACCGTTTTTCCCATTGGAGGCTTAACTGCTGGGCCCATGGTTCATCATTGGCAGCTTCCGCAGGTTCCAATTGACTGCTTGAAGTCATATTCGCGGCGAGGCCTTTGAACATTTCTCCTATGCTGATATCGGAGTCCCACTCGGAGGATGAAGCCGACTGTGATGGAATTGGTCCGTCGTCTTTGACCTGAACTGTTACTGATGATGTGGGCGTGACGTAACCCAACCCCCTGCGTGTACTATCATAGTAATTTGCAGGCTTCCCTTTGGGACAAAATTACGCATTAGACTGCGCCTCCCTTTTCCAAAGTTTAGCCGCCTCCCTGCTTCAAGTTATATCCCATCTTCTTCATAATGTGGCGGGCTGGCCGCGCATAATGGAAGAACTGCGGAGCATCTGACTCTGAGGTTGAGTCTGCAGTTGTAGGTTTCCGTGGCTGAGCTCTACCAAAGATTATCGGCGACTGACCTTGTTTGGAAGGAGGGATCACCAGCGTAGCCCCTTCTATGACCTCCATAGATGTATTGGCCGCACTTGGCTCATGTATGGGCATGTGCAGAGAGCCATCCATAATGGATTTGATCGACCGCATACTCACAGGATAATCAAAAGAAATATTATCATTAATTACCCATTCACCTTCTTCCTCAGAAGGAGTATTACATTTGGGGTCAGTGAGACATGCTGTAATTGGTTCGCCAGTCAGAATGGCCGGCATGCCCGCCTCGGACTCTGAATCCGCTTCATTGCCACTTTCACTGTCATCTGGCAATGGCTCCTCATGCGTTCCACCGGCCTCTTGATACAGGAGAGCGTCGGTGAAATAATTTTCCACACCTTTAAAGGGTTGCCTTTCGGCAAAGACAGTTCGTACTGTCGTATCATCCTCCACATATTTGAAGCACTGGTGGAGGGTAGAAGGGACGATCCAGTTGGCATGGATCCATGGCCGTCCTAGCAGCAGGTTATATGACGTGTCAGCGTCAATGACATAACACGTTACCTCTGACTTGAGGCTTCCGATTCTGCAACGGAGCCGAATCTTCCCAAGTGGATGGCTGCTCCCGGCGTTAAAACCATATATTGTAGTAGTGGTTGCGGACAACCTGTACAGTGGTATGCCCAGGAAATAGAGAAGCCGTTTGGGGATGATGCTGAGTGCCGACCCCGGATCGACTTGTACCCTTTCAATGCATGTTGAACCGATATATCCGGTGTAGTACAGAGGTCGATCATGCTTGTTATCTTTGAGAAGCATATCTTCCGCCGTGAAGGTAATAGCAGGCACCTTCGATTGTACATGATGGCATTCTGAGCAAGAAGACTGGGCGTCATGATTAGAGACCTCTGGTATGCATGTCAGAAGAGTCTTTGAGTTGGCCAAAGCATCTCTGAGCGCTTCTCGTGTCTCTTTGGAGAGACGCAGGAGCTCGTGTATTGTGATACGAGCTGGGATATTGGCCAAGTGGGCCAGTATATCGAAGCGAAAGGGCGTATCAAGCCCTTGGCCTGACGGTTTCTTCAACACATGGTCGAACCGTACCTCTTTAGGCTTCTCTCTCCCTTTGGTCGGGACTGGAGTGGATGCAGGCGTTGGAGCTGACGTCGTTTGCTGTTGTGTCTCGTCAGCAAGCTTCTCATACTGTCTCAGGTACGACTTCCCAGACCGGGTGCCCGTCTGTTGAGGCGCATCTGCCTGCGCTGTACAGGCATGCTTCTCTTCTTCTGAATCGCTGAGGGAAGCCGAAATAAGATTACCATCATCTGGCAGGACAGAGATGACATTGCAGGACTTGCCTTTTGAGTTGGGTTGCCTTGAACCCTGTTGAATATCTTGGATGAGATCCGGGTGTATCCACATGACTTCCCCCGTCTCCAATGTCAAAGGGACGAGACCCTTGTTGTGTTGAGTCATGGCTGGAGGATGCTTGACTTCCAACCGCGGTGTGGGGGCTGGATAAGTCCCATCAGGCACCGTGACCTTTTGGGTGCTGCCGAACTCGAGAGTCACCATATTGGCAGTGACTTTCTTCTGCTCCGTCTTCAGTGTGAGGATGCCGGCGTCAATCAGGGCTTGTATCCTGTCCTTGAGGACATAACACTTGTCAGTATGATGGTGAATCATCCTATGATAGAGGCAGTATTTGGGGTCGTTTGTGCGCCCTATCTCATCAGGACGTCGAGCATCCGGCAGCTTCAGCTTGTTCCCTTTGTGGAGCAGATGGAATATTGTAACCACCTGATCATCTTTGAAGGGTATTATTTTGGAGGGAACTTGGGCTCCTGATTGTTGAAACCGCTCTTCTTAGCCTTCGACTGCACGTCTCCGGATAACTCTACGGACATAATCTCTTTCCCCTTAGCTTGGGAAGACTGAGGCGGGTCGCCGCATCCTTTGCTGTTCGTACCCCATTTGCCTCTGGGGGCGGATGGCTCGAACTTTTTAGCCGACTTCTCAGCTATCTCAGCTTGTTCGACTAATTCCTTCCAAGTGTGGGCTTTGACAGCCCCCATGCGAACTTCTACTTGATCCAAGAAGTTGTGCCTGCATGTCTGTAAGAGCATGGGTAACGGCATCCCTGCTGGACACATCAAGGTTAAGTTTCTGAACCGCTCAATGTAGTCGCGGACGGGTTCGCCCTTCTTCTGTACGGTAGAGAGGAGCTTGTCCATGGTCACTTCAGTGTCGTCCTCATAGAAGCGAGAAAGGAACCGAGTTTCCAGGTCAAGCCAGGAATTGATAGAGCCTAGAGGGAGGCTTCGGAACCAGTCGAATGCCACGCCCTTTAGAGTGCCAATAAACAGCCTAGCCATGATGGCATCGTTGCTTATGACATTACCGGTCTGGGACCGGAAATAGTAGATGTGCTGATTGGGCGAGCTCTTACCATCATACGTATGCAACGTTGGTGGTTTGAACTTTGGCGGATATGGCACTGAATCCCATTCCAGTGGGTAAGGACGGACTACCCCCACTTTCTTCAATTCATCCTTCTGAGCCAGGGATGAAATTTGAGCTTGAAGGCCTTTAAGGACTTCGGCATCCAGGAAGGGCCTCCCTTAGATCTCTCCGTCTTGGGCGGATCGTTGCTGAGATGTCCCTCCTCGTCATGATTACTCCCGGTATCATCATTCCGGTTGCTGAGGAGCTGAGCGAGCATCTGTTGAATATTGTCCAGGGCCTCTTGCTGAGTTCTAGAGGTCTGCTCCTGAGCTTCCAAACGCCGACGAAGGTCGTCATTGGCGTTATCGGCCATATTGACCGATGCTTTGTCCGTCCGTATAGAACTGACTGTTGCTGAAGAGGATACCCGCTGTCTTCATCTTCTCCATCAGATGATTAGGGTTGATCGCCTGGACTGTGGCGAGATCAGGGCCTTTGAGGAAGAAGGCTGCTCATAGTTATAAGGTATTGCCACCCTAGACCTGGTGTTTCGGAAAACACCTTCTTCGCGCACCAAGACTTCACCTAAGCCTGGGCAGTAATCTGGATCTGGGGAGTTACAAGGGGTGTCGTCAGATGCTTGACTTCTCTGCGCGGCTCTCGCCCCCTTCGGTTATGTTGACGGATGCAGAGGCTGGATCTGGTGAGCCGCCCTTCTGAGATGCTTCATTGGGATGTGCGCAGACAGTCGATCAAAGACTGATCGCTGGTATGGAGAAGTGGCGAGGGTCGGTCGTAACCGACACTGCATAGAATGGACCATCACCAACTGGCATCCACTTCGTCGACAACAGGAGGAAGTAGTCTGAAAATGCTTCAATCTCCGCTTGTCCGCCAAGAATTCTCGCAGGTCGGCCCTGTAGGAGCCTGAATAATCTGGTATATGGGACCAACGCATCGTTCCCCTTATTCCTGCGGAAAGGATTAGCACCGAATAGTGCTCTGGTTCTAGCCTCGGGCTGTAAACCCGTTGAGTACGCTGAGGTACAATAGCCTCGCTTGTGAGGACAAGGCTAGCAATAGGCATTGCTGCTCTAGGCGACGGTATGATTGCCGTCTTGACTTTACGGTTGGCAGCATTGTTGGCGCAGGCAGGCATCTTGCCTTTTTCTTCATAAGAGAGGCGCGGCTTTGGCGTGGCTACGCCTGAAGCTTCAGCAGAGGACTTCTGTTTAGGCTTCCATATCCGCTTTGGCAGAGGATGCTTAGGTTCACAAGGAACCTGACTAGCCACATGAGAGGCTGCAGGGTGTTGGCAGAATTCTGCCTCTGGTTTCTGATTTGAAACCTTGGCCATGAAGACCTTCTTGTGCTTCCGTGCTCGAAGCATCAAGCCACCCCCAGAGAGGACTTCTTCAAATCTTCTTTGATTGCTCCGGACGACTAGGTTCTTGAAGGTGCAGAACTTGGACCGTGGGCGTGCTTCCTTGTTGCGCCAAAGGATCGCAGCAGGTTTGTGAAGAACCTTTCTGTCTCCGCAGAGACTGTCCTTGAAGATTTAGCCAGAGAGGATCTGGCTGCACCAGTTTTTCTAAATTCAGAGATAGACCCTAAGGTCTGATCGTCGCATTGCCACACTTGATCCTCGGCAGTGGAGAGATCGGTCCCCAGCGGAGTCGCCATCTTGTTTTCCATCATGTTTGCAAAGGGGAAAACTTACAAAAAAAAGTTTGAGGAGCTAAATTACAAGTATTCTTAAAAAGATTACAAGTAGATCTCCTCAGAGATTCTGGAGAAGTGTGCCGATAGGAGTTTGGTCAGCGCGCGACCACTTTGTCCCTTGACGATGCGAGCGATGAGATTCCCTTCTCGCCTGGTTCCGGGAAATCAGAGAATAGAGGGTTGGTAGAACCTCTTGCTACTTCTCAAAAGACCGCCTTCTGTGAGGAATTCCTTCTCGCCTGTTCCGGAGATTCCTGAGGAAAAGGGGTTGTTAGGGTATCGCCACCCTGAAGAGAGAAGTATTTCTCTAAAGAGTCTCTGAATTTGAGAACGCACGATGCGTTGTAAAGAAGCCTCTGCTTGTGGAGTCCTCTCTTTTTTTTCTGGAAGTCTCTCCGATCCAATCGATCCTTTTCCTTGTGCCCCTGGCGGGCTATTTATAGGGAAAGCAAGGGTATAATCGTCCCCTTTGAAGATATGGAAACAGATTGAACCGAATCTGTTTGATTTAGAAAGTAGCCTTGCTGCGAGGCTAAGATAACTTCTGCGGAGCTAGATTTGGCAGGTCGGTTGATCTGTTTTGATCCTTTCCATATGTTGGGAGATTCTCCTTGATCCTCTTACTCGTTTCAAGAGAGTCAAGAGATAGCGGCAATCACCTGCCATATTTGAATCCTGATTGGATTTGATTTGTTTGAATCCATCTCATCAGGAGATTTGATTGGTCAAAGGTTGACCGTAGTAGATCAATAGCGGAGCTGCGCGCTTTGAAGCTCATAGCGGAGCTAAAGGTAATCCTTGGCGAAATCCGAAAAGAGGAGCTGTCAATTAGCTTCCTGGCGAAGTTGGATGATGCTAGCCTCTCAATCGAGGCTATCTCCTTGGGCTAATGTAATGCTAAATGCTAGCATCTTAGACCTGCTGAGGTCTGTTTAGAAACGTTCCGGGCTCACTGTTCTGCTTGCTGGATCAGTGGAGTCCAAGCTGCTTCCTTGTCCCTTGGAGGTGGATAAAAAACTGGTCTTCAGCTCGTCTGCCACTGTCTTTTGTAAATGTCAACAAGTTAAACATTTGTTCAGACCAATAGGAATCTTATCTTTTTTTTAAGTGTCAACAAATATGTGTATTGGATTTCATCCATATACATTATTGCTTCAAGTTGTCTAAAAACTTATTTTGATGTTTCTAGTTCATGGTTTCAAGTTTTGTTTGTATTTATCAAAATTCATTTTGAACTTATTGTAAAAACAAGTATATTTTATATTCTATATGTATTAGATCATTTCCATACACACCATACTTCAAATGTGTTTCAATATCTTATTTTTGTATTTGTATAAGTTTTAGAAAAATTATTTTCATTTAAAAGTTTGTTTTTGAAAAATATGATTTTTGTTCTAAGCTTTAAATTCTATACCTCAAAAATAGTTCAAATTATTTGTAATATGTGTTGATTTTTTATCACACATATTGGATTTCATAGTATTTAATGGACCTATTTTTATGGAATTATAAGGATTTAATTGAATATTTATGGTTTTCAATTTAGAATTTAAACCCTCAACATTGGGTTTAGGTTGCTGTCGGCCGACCGAGCTGTCGACTGAAGCATGGCTCGGTCGACCGAGCAGTCAACCGACATGCACAAAAATGTGCACATACCCAATACCCTTAGCTCAGTCGACCGACCGGTCGACTATAGCTAGGCTTAGTCAACCGACTGGCTCACCCAACTCTCGGTTAGGTGGCGGTCGACCGAACGGTCAACCTGCAGAGAGGGTTCCTCTCTGTGGCCTAGGGACGGTCGATCGGCAACCCCAATGGTCATTTTATGACCGTTGGCTGGTCGACCGGCCGGTCGACCGACAGGTCATTCTGGCTAGAAAACTGTACCCAACGGCTAGTGTTCTAAACCCTATAAATTGTGGTTCTCTTGGCTAGTTTTGTATAAGATTTTAGAGAAGTTTTAAAGCACATTTTCGCATCTTCTTAGAGATTTTCCAACAAGTTTTGGGCTTAACTTCCATATCTAAATGAGAGTTTTTCAAGAATGTTTTTCTTGAGTTTTTAAAAGAGATTTCTTGAGTTTTTCACCACAACATCTATCTGGTTTTTCTCACACAAGTTTGAACTTTTCATTGCTTATCCATCCTAATAGGATCATTGTTGTGAGAGTATTTGTTGGTGATCAAAGTGAAGAGATCACCAAGTGTTCTAACTTGTATTAAGGAGGAGTTTGAGGTTGCGGCCTCGGCGAACTTGCGAGTTTGTGTTGTATATTGTTCTTGAGGGAATAAGTGAGGGACTGCGGGTCCAAGAGTTCTTGAGGGAGCTCGTTGTAGGGTTGCAGCATCGAGTGATCTAGCAAGATCGTTATAGTGAAAATCCTTCATTGCAGTGAAGCCGGGGACGTAGAGCAAGTGGCTTGAATCTCAAAATAATTCTCCCGTGTTTGCGATTGCTCATATCTCTCTTAACTCACTTGTATTTATATCTTACTTGCTCTCATTATTATTATATTTATATGCTTGATATTTATTTGTGCTCTATTGATATACTTGCTTGGGATTGTTTAGTATTTTACATGCTCTTATTTTTTATACATTCATTGCATGCTTGTGTTTATGCTCACACTAATATTCAAACAAGAGAGTTATAGTAGCACCTCAACTCTTTGTCTAAAAGAATCTTGAGGAGAAGTTCAGAACCCTTCACTAGGAATTCAGCTTCACTCTTAAGTTATACCTTGTGTGTTAGAGAAATAGTTTTAGTTTGCATAATAGTTTTTAATTTCACATTTGTTTGCATTAGATTAGTTAGTCATTTATCACCCCTCCTCTAGGTGACCTACACCTGCATGCCATGTTCGAATGAGTTCTGCAGGAGTACATGCTCTAGTATGAACTGGCAGTGGGATAGGGCACTAGAAGGGATTGATTAAAAATATCAAGCGGTATGATGGCTATTATTGTATAATTCTAATGTATTGCTTGTTTCATATTATCTTGCCTGACTATACTATTTTTTATACATTGTGCACTGGAAAAGCATTCTCTGTAGACATATAATTCCTATACACACACGATCATTGTAGCATGATTACATTAGTATATTACTGGTACACACACACACACACACATATTTGTGTATCATGTTGTCTTCTCATTCCGATATCCCTCTTTGTACACTTGCTCAGCTATATCTGAAATTCTAAATTAGCTTGTCCATTTATTTTGATTTCAATTATTATTATGGTATCATTTTAAAGTATTACTCATTATTTTAATAAGATACATAAATAGATAAATTCCTTACACACGTTAATCTTACAAATCGATCTCACTATTAAAACTAAGTTCTGTCTCTATTACATATGTTACACAATTTTAATACACTATTTGTAATAATATTATATTATACTACTGCTTCCCTCATTTTATCACTCACTGGTCGCTTTCTGACGACCTTGAGGTTGCTTAATTAGGTTCGAGTTTAGATACTCCGTAGTATTTAATACTTCACAGAACGTTAGTAGGGAAACTCGCCTCCTTATCACCAGTGCGTATCTTTATTATCTTGTCCCTATTTTCTTTTCTATCATGATCATTAACTCTTTTGCAGATATTCTTGTACTCATTTATCTAAGCTGAAATATTTTAATATATTGTGATTAATTCTTTGTACTGAGACTTGGCGTATTTGAATAAAATACATCACCGACTCTCATCGCGTCCCACAGTATTGTATTTTGGGAAGCAGGGCGTGATAGGTTTTCTTAGTACTAGAGCCCAGGTTTACATAAAATATGGGTAACCACCAAGTTCTACCTCTTACCAATAGTATAACCTAGTTATTAGATTATAATTTATCTGAATCTGAATTTGAGAATTTCAGCTACAAGTATAAGAATATATCATTCTTTGAAATTCTATTCTTGTAATCCTATGATTACCTGATTTCAATTTTCTTCCGGAATGTCTTGATTACTTTTTGATTTCTCTTCATCTTCTTGATTCCATACCTCTACTTTAGATTCATGACACTAGGCACTCAATTTCAAGATCGACTATAGATATCAGAGTGACACATCGGAAGCATTATGTGCCCATTGGAGCGAGAAGAAATCAATTTTCGATCATTATTTCATCCATTACTCATAATTATTATATAGTTTTCTCTCATCTACATTGAAATTTCGAAGATGAAAATTTTTTGTAAGGTGGGTAAAAATGTAATACCTTAATTTGATAATAACATATAGTAATAATATGGTTTGTTTTGATTTATAACTCGAGTTTTCTTAAATGCATATTTTATCTAAAAATTATTTATGAAAAACACCTAGAGGGGGGGGTGAATAGGTGTAATTGCTAATCTAACAATCTTTTTAAAATAAGATGAATGAATGATGCAATGATCTCTCAAAATAAGACTAAGAGCCGAATACCCCGTGAGAGGTTCTGAACTCCTTCCTCCCAATCTCTTGAATGGGTTAGAGGTGCGCAATGCAACCTTGTTGTATGAGAATTGATCGACAAAATATCAATGAATGAATAATAGGCAATGATGAAGAGCACACAAGATATCACAAGTAGAGGAAGTAAAAATACTTGAAACAATAAGCAATAGAGAGCAATTGAAAGTAAAGCGAAATAGAAAGCAAGAGCAAAAGACAATCGCAAACACAAGTATTTGTTTCGAGGTTCAAGCCACCGCTCTACTTCCCGCCTTCACCTCCGTGAAGGGTTTCCACTATCCACCGAGGACGCTTACAACGGTCTACCGAAGACCCGAGCACCGAGCTCCACCAATTACAATAACCTCTACCGAAGATGTGTCTCCACAAGAACAAGAAGAAGGAACAAGTAGCCAAAGTGATCACAATAAGATCACTAAACTCTTTTACAAACTCTCACTTTTACAACTTCCTTATAGAACGAGTAAGGGAATTTTGGCTCTAAGAAGTGTAGTGAGAAAACTCAGTTGTAGAGATAATTTTTGCTGGAGAACACAACTGAAAAACAAGCTCATGAAAGAGTTGGAAATGAAGAGCTTAAACACTTTTCTTCTCTTTTGAAAACTATGAAAACTGAGGATTTTCCTTGGTGTTTTGTAAGAGACTCTTCTCCTCTATTTATAGGGAGAGAAATAGGTTAAAAACAATTTATTTTAATCTTATTTGACCTGAAAAAGATCTGTAAAATCCTGAAAAAGTCTGCCAAAAAACAGTCTAAAAAACAGATTTCAGAATTGCACAAAAGAGGAAAGAGCCGTTGGGCTTTTGCAGGCCTGGCGGTCGACCGGGCCGATCGGCCGCCAGCTCTGCTGGCAAAGAGCTGTTGGGCTCGGGTCGACGGTCCGGTCGACCGTCCTCTAAGAGAAAACATAGTTTTCTTCGGGCGGCGACCGGGGCGCGGTCGACCTAGAAAACCCAAGAGCAACTGCTTACAGTCGGTCGACCCGGGCGGTCGGCCGATAGACGTGCACATCCTGGCACTGGCGCCGGTCGACCGTGCCGGTCGGCCGGTCAGCCTGAAACAGGAAAAAACAGCAGGATTTTGAATTTTTTGTTTTAAAAAAATTTTGAAGTAAAGAGTATCTAAGTATCATGATGAAAAGAGTATACATACATGATCTAAACATGATATTTTATATTGTAAAACTTAGGGTCATGTATATATATACTAAGTCATGAAACTAAAGTTTTGACCATGAAAACTTGAATACAAAAAAAAAACGTGTGTGTGTATCCTAGAGCCAATTTTCAAAACTCAAACTTTAATAATCTAATTCTTACATTGGTTCAAAGTACTACAAGTGCTTCAAGAGGGCTTTTCACCATAAGGGCTTCAACACTTGATTCTTGAGCCCAATTTGAGTTGATTAGAGTCCAAAATATTTGCTTATAGGGAATAAACCTTCTAGATGAGTTAGATCCCTGAAACACACTTAACCAATAAACAATATCAGTACAAATAACTAATATGTTTTGTAATCATCAAAACACACTAAATATGGGTGATTGTAACCTTGGGCCAACAATCTCCCCCTTTTTGATGATGACAAAACATATAGGTTATTTAAACAAAAATGGAAGAAGAGCTTGGAAAGCTCCCCCTCAAATAATTCTATGTATCAATAATGCTATGAAAGGCTAAATACATAAGGCATTGGAAACACATACATAAGGCATTGGAAACACATAGTCATTGGAAACACATAGTTTTGTCAAAAACTCAAATACATCAAAGTAATACACCATAAAAAAACAAAACAACAAACAAACTTATACTTTTTCTCCCCCTTTTGTCATACATCAAAAAGGGTTAAACAAAACAAAAACAAAAGAAATTTTTCTTTAAGAATCCATAATGCAAACATTCAACTCACCACAAATAAAGGAAAATCTAGCATAATCCAATGGTTTAGTAAAAATATCGGCAAGTTAAAAATCGGTAGAAACATAATCAATATCAATATCACCTTTCTCATAATGATCTCTAAGAAAGTGATACCTAATGTCAATGTGTTTAGTTTTACTATGTTGATTTGCATTCTTGTCATGTGAATTGTACTAGTATTATCACAAAATATTTTAACATGATCAAAGTGTAAATCATAGTCGAGGAGAGTATGTTTCATCCAAAGAACTTGTGCACAACAAGCTCCGGCTGCAACATACTCCGCCTCGGCGGTTGATAGGGCTACCGAATTTGCTTTTTGGAAGACCAAGATACAAGACAATTACCTAGGAATTGACATGTTCTACTTGTGCTTCCTATCTACCCTACAACCCGCATAGTCGGCATCCGAAAAACTCTTCATATCAAATAGTCGGTTTTCGGATACCACAAACCCATTTCAATAGTGCCCTTAAGGTATTTAATAATGCATTTTACCGCTACAAAATGAGACTCCTTAGGACATGATTGAAAACGAGCACAAAGACAAACGGAAAACATGATATCCGGCCTACTAGCCTAAAATACAATAAACTACCAATCATGCTACGATAAAGTTTAATGTCTACACTTTTACCTTGTTCATCCTTATCAAGCTTTGTGGTTGTTGCCTGGGAGTTTTGCTCACTCTAGCGCCTTCAAGTCCGAATCTCTTGATGAGTTCCTTTGTGTACTTGGCTTGATTGATGAAGATCCCATCCTTCCTTTGCTTGATTTGGAGTCCAAGGAAATAGTTGAGTTCCCCCATCATAGACATTTCAAATTCATCCTTCATGCATGATTCAAAAGCTGGCAAAGAGATTCATTAGTAGAACCAAAAATAATATCATCTACATAAATTTGCACAATAAGAATGTCATTTTCTACATGTTTTGTAAACAAAGTGGTGTCAATTTTACCTTTCTTAAAACCATTTGAAATCAAAAATGAATAAAGTCTTTCATACCAAGCCCTAGGGGCTTGTTTTAAACCATAAAGAGCTTTATCTAATTTAAACACAAAATCCGGATGTGTAGGATCAACAAACCCGGGGGCTTGTTCAACATACACCTCCTCTTCAATAAAACCATTAGAAAAGCACTTTAACATCCATTTGAAATAATTTAAAAACTTTATATGAGGCAAAAGCTAGTGTCATCCGTATGGCTTCAAGCCGTGCTACGGGTGCAAAGGTTTCTTCAAAATCGATTCCTTCGATTTGAGTGTAACCTTGGGCAACTAAACTAGCTTTATTCCTAACAACGTTACCCGATTCATCCAACTTGTTCTTAAAGATCCACTTAGTACCAATTGTTGGTCTATCGTGGGGCCTAGGAACAAGGTGCCAAACTTGGTTGCGCTCAAATTGATTGAGTTCCTCTTGCATGGCTAGCAACCAATATGAATCGGCCTCGGCTTCGAGGACGTTCTTGGGTTCAACATGAGAAATAAATGCATAGTGTCCACAAAAATCATGAAGTTTAGAGCGAGTGGTTACCCCTTTAGATACTTCACCTATGACGAGGTCCTTGGGATGATGAGGATTGTATCTCCAATCCTTTGGAAGTTGTTGAGTAGGCTCCACTTCAATTGACTGAATCTCATTTCCTTGAGCCTCTTCTACTTTAGCTTCACTTCCTTCATCATCTTTTGGCTTGTCTCCCAAAGTAGGTGTATCCTCCAAGGTCACTTTCTCCAAGCTTCATCCAAAGCATCTATTTCTACAACATTCTTAACAAACAAGTTAGATTCTTTAAACTTAACATGTATAGATTCCTCAATAGTCAAAGATGATTTATTGAAGATTCTATAAGCTTACTAGTATTAGAATAACCCACAAAAATTGCCTCATAAGCTTTAGCATCAAATTTTCCTAAATTATCTTTTGTATTTAAAACAAAACATTTGCATCCAAAAACCTTGAAATATGAAACATTTGGTTTTCTAGAAAAGTACATTTCAAAAGAAGTCTTTGAAGTATTTTTACACAAGAAAACACGATTTGATATATAGCATGATGTATTTACGGCCTCGGCCCACAAATAATGTGGTAGACCATATTCACTTAGCATTGTCCTAGCCATCTCTTGTAAAGTTCGATTTTTCCGTTCAACTACTCCATTTGTTGTGGAGTTCTAGGACAAGAAAGTTCATACTTAATTCCATGTTCTTCACAAAAAGTGGTAAATGGTAGGTTAATGAACTTACCTCCTCTATCACTTCTTATTCTTAAAATTGAAACATCTTTTTCTTTTTCAACTCTTTTCTTAAAAGATTGGAAATATGAAAATGCTTGATTTTGTGTTCAAGAAAGAAAACCCAAGTAAACCGTGAAAAGTCATCAACCAAAACAAATGCAAATCTATTCCCACTTAGACTTTTGGTTTGTGTAGGGCCAAATAGATCCATATGAATTAGCTCCAAAGGACGTGATGTCATGATATCCTTAATTGACTTGAAAGAAGACTTAGTTTGTTTCCCAAATTGACATGCGTCACAAACTCGGTCCTTTTCAAACTCAAACAAGGAATACCTTTCACCATTTCTTTGTGTTTAACCTAGATATATAGTCAAATGAAATATGGCCTAATCTTCTATGCCACAACCAAGAGTCGTCATCGAGGGATTTTAAACAAGTAATATTACAAGACATATTAGACATATCTATCATATAAACATTACTTTCACGAAAACCGGAAAACACACAAGTATTAGAAATTCTATCAATTACTTTACAAGCTACATTATCAAAAACTACATCAAAACCTTTATCACAAAGTTGACTAACACTCAAGAGGTTATGCTTGAGGCCATCAACTAAAACAACATTCTCAATTAAAGGGGATGTGCCGAGTTTTACATTACCAATACCGATGATTTTACCCTTGGCATCATCTCCGAAGGTGACGGTGCCACCTTCATGGTATCTTGATAGGGTTGCAAAGTTGTTGATGTCCCAAGTCATGTGCCTTGAGCAACCACTATCAAGATACCACAATCCTCTACGTCGTTGGGCCTTGGAAGGTACCTACATCATTTAACAAAATTGTTGACTTTGGTACCCAAATTTTTGGGTCCTTGAAAGTTAGTGTTCGAACCCAAACATTATGACAAGATGCACTTAATCTATCATAGCAAAAATTAGCTAAGTGCCCTTTCCGCCCACAATGTGAACATGAGAAACACTCTTCCATACATAAATGCATGATGTGTGTGTGAAGTGTGAGCATGTCTTCGGGGTTTGCCACGATGTAAAGGTTGTGTGGTATGAACATGAGCATGAGCATGGTAACATTTTTCTTAGGGGCTTGTTTCTTAGGAAACATGGCCTCTATCTTCTTCTTATCAAACGCACAATTTTTCAAACAATTCCTAATGAGTCTATTCTTTCTTTAAGCATGGTAATCTCATTAGAATCAATTAGTGGGGACTTGCCTTTACAAGAAATCTTATATTTGTCAAAATCTTTTTGGGTGGAAACAAGAGTGGAAAGTAATTCATCTTTTCTTTAGAAAGAGTAAAAACTTGATGATTAGAGATTCATTTTCCTTTTTCATTTTTAAATACTTTTCTTAAGAAAATCATAGTTATGTGATAGTTCTACAAATGCCTCTCCTAACTCATCCATGGAAAGTTCATCATTAGGAGAAGTGGAAGGTGTTACCTTGCTTGTGCTTTCATTGGCCATGAAGCACATGTTGGCAGTGTCGATTTCCTCCTCGGATTCGCTCTCGAATCCCATGTAGATTTCATTGCTTCTTCTTGTAGGGCTTCTTGGAGTGGAAGGCTTTACTTTATCCGGACACTCCGCCACTATGTGTCCCGGCCTTTGACAATTGAAGCAAATAATCTTCCTTTCTTTTTTACCTCCTTGCCATCTCCTTCTTCCTTGAAATTTAGCCTTGTTGTACATCCTCCGGACGTTCTTCACAAGAAGTGAGAGCTCTTCGTCATCTTCTTCTTCTTCATCGTCTTCGTCGGAGTGTGTGGATTGACTTTTGAAGGCTATAGTCTTCTTCTTGGAAGGAGCCATGTCCTCCCTTACTTTCCTCTCCATCTCATGGGTTTTGAGGTTCCCAATGAGACCAATTAGCTCCATCTCCTCCTTGTCATTGAGTTCCTTCAAGGTGGTTGCTTTTACTTCCCATGAAGGAGGAAGAGCCCGGATGATCTTTCTTACTCTTTGATCATTGTCGATAGCATCACCTAGAGAAGAAAGTACATTAGTGATCTTTGTAAATCTTGTAATCATATCATCTATGGTTTCATTTTCTTGCATGCAAAAGTTCTCATATTGGGACCGAAGAAGGTCTATCTTAGCCCTCTTCACTTGTGAGGTCCCTTCATGTGTAACTAGCAAATGTGTCCAAATTTCATATGCGGACTTGCAATGAATAACTCTAGCTATATCATCATCATTAAGGGCTTGAAGGAGTGCATAGTGAGCCCTAGTATTGGCATCAAATTCTTTAGTCTCTATTTCGGACCAAGTGGATTCATCACCGGGGGGTGCACTAAAGGGTTTGGTCACGGCCTTTGCAACTCGACTACCTAGAGATTGCAAGAAAACGGTCATCTTAACCTTCCATATGGGAAAGTTAAGTCCATCAAACTTAGGGGGTGTTTAATACCATCGGTCATCTTTACTAAGTGAAAATGAATGGAATGATTAGCAATATTAGGATCTCTCTAAGGTTGTTAAGCCAAGAGCCTAGTAACCAAGCTCTGATACCAATTGAAAAAAACCTAGAGGGGGGTGAATAGGTGTAATTGCTAATCTAACAATCTTTTTAAAATTAAGATGAATGAATGATGCAATGATCTCTCAAAACAAGACTAAGAGCCGAATACCCCGTGAGAGGTTCTGAACTCCTCCTCCCAATTCCCCTTGAATGGGTTAGAGGTGCGCAATGCAACCTTATTGTATGAGAATTGATCGACAAAATATCAATGAATGAATAATAGGCAATGATGAAGAGCACACAAGATATCACAAGTAGAGGAAGCAAAAATACTTGAAATAATAAGCAATAGAGAGCAATTGAAAGTAAAGCGAAATAGAGAGCAAGAGCAAAAGACAATCGCAAACACAAGTATTTGTTTCGAGGTTCAAGCCACCGCTCTACTCCCCGCCTTCACCTCCGTGAAGGGTTTCCACTATCCACCGAGGACGCTTACAACGGTCTATCAAAGACCCGAGCACCGAGCTCCACCAATTACAATAACCTCTACCGAAGAGGTGTCTCCACAAGAACAAGAAGAAGGAACAAGTAGCCAAAGTGATCACAACAAGATCACTAAACTCTTTTACAAACTCTCACTCTTTTACAACTTCCTTATAGAATGAGTAGGGAATTTTGACTCTAAGAAGTGTAGTGAGAAAACTCAGTTGTAGAGATGATTTTGCTAGAGAACACAACTGAAAAACAAGCTCAAGAAAGAGTTGGAAATGAAGAGCTTAAACATTTCTTCTCTTTTGAAAACTATGAAAACTTGAGGATTTTCTTGGTGTTTTGTAAGAGACTCTTCTCCTCTATTTATAGGGAGAGAAATAGGTTAAAAACAATTTATTTTAATTTTATTTGACCTGAAAAAGATCTGTAAAACCTGAAAAAGTCTGCCAAAAAATAGTCTAAAAAACAGATTTCAGAATTGCACAAAAGAGGAAAGAGCCGTTGGGCTTTTGCAGGCCTGGCGGTCGACCGGCCGGTCGGCCGCCAGCTCTGCTGGCAAAGAGCCGTTGGGCTCGGGTCGACCGGTCCGATCGACCGTCCTCTAAGAGAAAACATAGTTTTCTTCGGGCGGTCGACCGGGGCGGTCGACCCAGAAAACCCGAGAGCAACTGCTTACAGTCGGTCGACCCGGGCGGTCGGCCGACAGACGTGCACAAACGTGCACATCCTGGCACTGGCGCCGGTCGACCGTGCCGGTCGGCCGGTCAGCCTGAAACAGGAAAAATAGCAGGATTTTGAATTTTTGTTTTAAAAAATTTTTTGAAGTAAAGAGTATCTAAGTATCATGATGAAAAGAGTATACATACATGATCTAAACATGATATTTATATTTGTAAAACTTAGGGTCATGTATATATACACTAAGTCATGAAACTAAAGTTTTGACCATGAAAACTTGAATACAAAAAAAAAACGTGTGTGTGTATCCTAGAGCCAATTTCCAAAACTCAAACTTTAACAATCTAATTCTTACATTGGTTCAAAGTACTACAAGTGCTTCAAGAGGGCTTTTCACCATAAGGTCTTCAAACTTGATTCTTGAGCCAAATTTGAGTTGACTTGAGTCCAAAATATTTGCTTATAGGGAATAAACCTTCTAGATGAGTTAGATCCCTGAAACACACTTAACCAATAAACAATATCAGTACAAATAACTAATATGTTTTGTAATCATCAAAACACACTAAACATGGGTGATTGTAACCTTGGGCCAACAATTTATAGTGTTAATAAATCTTTGAAAGATTTAAAATTATTATATATGTGTTGGTATTTACTTGATAATATATATTTTTCCAATAATCAGATTATTTGTGTTATAAAAAATTTGTGCCAAAAATAAATTATATTAATCTTCAAAACATTTATTATGTTAAAATAAGTATTTTGAATAAATAAATTATGTATATAGTTATAAGTATATTCAAGAATGTTGTGTGTGTATATAAATATCTCTGGAATTTGTATATATAAATAATATTGATAAATAAATGGAGTAAATATTTTTGTGTAAGAACATTGTATTAAAATAAATATTTTTATTGAGAAAATATGATTTTAGAGATAAAACAATTTTCTAAACAAATATATATAATTTTGAGACTAATAAACATATATATAATAATTATTACATACTTGCTTGAGTATTTAATTGTTGATAAATAAATATTATGTAGAGTAATATTATTATAGGAAATTATCATATTTTAAAATAAGTATTTTTATGTAAAAATTGGGAAAACTAATTATGTATTTTAAATATAATACAATTAAATAATAATAATAGTTATATTTAATAAAACCTAAGCCAAAAAACAAAAATTAATTATACTTTTCTTTTTTCCTTTATCTTTACTTCAACTCTTTTCTTTCTTTTCCTTTATTTTTTTACACTCTTCTCTCCATCGCTATATCTCTATAAAATCTCTTTCTTCTTCTCTCTCTCTTATTTTCTCTCTCCTCTTTCTCCTTTCATTGTACTGCAACCAAATACCCCCTCTCTCACTATCTTTTGTTCTCTTTCTTAGCACAGCCTGCCGCGAACCAGGGGTCACCGCCGACCACCTCAGGCCGCCGGTCCCCGCCGACTCCCAGTCGCTTTCGTGCATGTTTGTTCACAAATATTGTATATTTATTGTCACATTTTCATATTATTTTATAATAAACTCTACTATTTAATCTTATTTTTGTCTAAATGATGTGCATGTCTTTACTAATGGAGATGGAAAAGAAATGAGCCCAAAAGCCCAAATTAATTCGGATTTAAATTGATTTATTTCATGAAGAAAGATTGAGGCAACATACTGAAGATCCCAACATCAAACTGAAAATCTGATTTCATCATATCGGTAAACAAATTCAGATTTTTGAAAGATTTATTTTCATAACTGAAGATTGAGTTAGATATGTTGAAGATCCTAATGTAAACCTAGAAATTCAATTGGATAAAATGGGACTTCAGAAGAAGCAAATCCATGGGCTTCTGGATCTGGCTCTATATCCAGATCAAGGCCGTGAAAACATGGCTTTGGCCACATTTTTGCGGCATTGTTAAGTCAATTGGGGGATCGTTTTTTTCCTATCTTCAGACACTCTCCCCCTCTCCATTTTAGCTAAAATACTGTAAAGTTTGAAGAAGAACGGGCACCACTCCAGCAGAGAGTT